>JAFBMS010001651.1:0-38195 GCA_019788955.1 Albula glossodonta | reverse complement strand
TTCACACTGCCTCACTATCACGCGCTTTTCCCTTCCTGCAAAAACAACTCCCTCCATCTTTCAGGTCAAACAGGCCACCATGTCTTTCTGGAGAAGGGGAATGAACTGCCCTGTCTTCCAACACCCTTCATGTTATGTGTAGGGCTTTCAAATGGTAATGTTATTACAGACCTCTGTTTCTGAAGCCCTGGCCTTGCCTACTATGTTGAGTGACATCAAAATATATTTTATAAATAAAACAGATTATGCAACCATCCCCTATGTATAGCAGTGCTAATTAGCTAATTAGCAACAATGAAAAATTAGCAGCATCCGAGGATGTACTTGTGAAACCAGTTAGGCTCATATAATTACTGTCAAAGGTCTCCATTTGCTTGACTGCTTTGCCTGCATTACCTGCACACAGCATTACCATATCCAAAAATGGTATGCAATGTGAGGGTAGAAAATGGCAAAGAGAGCAAAAATCACAAGGTTGTTCACATGCAAAGCTATTCAGGTATCACTTACTTGCTGGTGGCCGGTCTGTGTGCTTGCTGTGCGGGTGCGCTCAGCTTATCTACTGGATATAAGGACCTTCAGTCTCCAGTGAGCCAAAAACTCACAGCACAGCACAGTCAATGAAGTACTGATTCTCTGTCTCTCCCCGCTGCTCTCTCTCTCTCTCTCCTGCTCACTCTCACAGTGTCCAACTCTCTTCACTCACCCCTCCTCTCCCTCTTCTTCTCTCTCCTACTGAAACACACACACACAAAATGTACTGACAAGTAACCATACTACTCCCTACAAAGGCATGTATCTCATTAGCAAGACTGCAAATTCATTCCCCTGTGACAAAATTGAGAAAGAGAGATAAACAGCTGGGTAGATGAGAGGGAAACACAACTGGGAGAGAACAGGAGAAAATATAGGAAGAAAGGGAAAGGAGAATGAGAGGAGAGCAAATAAGTGTCAATGTATGAATGTGTGGGTGAGAGATAGAGACAGACATAGAGAGAGAGACAGGTCCAACTTATTATGTCACTTCTAGTACAATAAATACTTAGAAGAAGAGAAAGAGGGTGAAAGAATATGGACTCTCAGTGCAGTGAAGTGGTAACCAATCCTCATAAGATTTGATAGAGCTGAGCAATGCTGACAGTGGCTGGGGGGCCCATGGTGCTAACTTGGCCACAGTGTGCTGCAAAACCAAAAAGACAGAGAAGCACTGCAGCCATGGGACAGACAAAAAATTATGACTGCACATTTCAAACTCAGCTGAAATGAGGGGAAAAAAATTCAAATTCAGGAACTTAAGTTATACAAAAGAGAGGACTTGTGCTGACTTACAGTGATTCTGGCATTTCATCAATAAATATGATTTAGGATAGCTGAGCCTGTGTGAGCACATATGTAGGTGACCTTTGACCCCACGTGCTAAACTTGAAAAAGTACTTAAACAGCAAGAGGCACTGTGCATTACAAAGAATGACTACAAAAGCAGGCATGGGTTTCATATTAGGATTGGTTGACTGCTTAATCTGTAACTGTGATGTTCTGCTGTTACTTGGTGTAAAGACCAGTACTGTAATAGATTAAACAGTACTCTAGCATTTTAAACAGCGTGTCAACAGATCCAACCGGTAAGCTATGCAAGGCGTTCACGTAATTCCATAAAAGCAGCTGCTCAAGAACTGAGGCAAAGAAGAAACTTTCAATAACAAAGTGCACATCTGTTGGGATGAGCAACATGAGGTAATAATTACACATTTCTCTTACAGCTTCCATATATTTTTGCATCATGGGTATACAGTATAATTTTCCTTCCACATGGTTTTAGTCTCATGAGAGACTGAGTCTTATATAGTGAATTTCATCTTAGATTGAGCGGCAAATCCCTATGGCTTTGTCAAGCACAGTTCTTCATTCAGTCATGAACGCTAGGCACCTGCCCTGACCAGGAAACAACAGCCGATAATCCACTCAGGCGAAACCCAATTTTACAGCATCACCGCTGTTAAGGAATGAGACTCAGAAACCTTTTTTTTTGTTGCAGTAACTGCGCTGACAACGTGATGCGGTGACTTCGGTACGAGAGGACTCGTTCTCCTCTTGAATGTTCTTGTGTAATGCATTGAAGCAGTTTCTCAATGCCGGCATCTTCACGCACCAGTGCATTTTGGTGCTATTTTAAGCTGTACGGTACTGCTGCTGAGCTAAAAGCCTATGAGACCTCTTCTCCCTTTGAAGCCCTGCAGGCTGAAACTAAACTTTGGATTTATGATGGTGGCACAACGAAAGACTCCTGCTGTAGTGACATTGCTAAATATAAACATGTCACATTTTCAGAATAAATATGCAATATTCACACTGCTACTGCCTTGTCAGCAGTGTCACTCGGTGGACAACTACAAACATCCCAAAGACAGAGCTTCTGCCTTTCCCTGGCAGAGCTTTAAAGCCACCAAACACAAGGATGTACATAGTTCTTGCTTTCTGTAGCTGATACTGGATCAGCCGTAAAATAAATATTTTCAATAACTGGAGTCAGGAATGGGAGATCTGTTTGAGGCTCACCAGACTTACACTGACGCCATCTCAGAAACCATGCAGCCTGAGCAAAGATAAAATTTAGATCCTGAGGAGTCGCAGCTAACCAGTTTTCAACCAAAGTATCTTCCGTCATTGTCAGCTTCTAAATAATAAAACTAAGTATCTCCATGTAAGACAGGGTGAACACATGCCACTGCAAGCTTGCTGTGCAGGTCTTAGAGCTGTTTTTTCATCCAGTGTCTTCATGGTGACTGGTGGTCATGTGGTTTCATGTTTTAGCCAATCAGCATCTTCAAAGGAGGAACACCTGAGATTGTTGAAGCCTGAATGAGGGAGATTACTTTCCAAAAACCAGTGAAATGTGGATATGAACTGGTCCTATCATAACACTTGCCGAATACTAAACACAGTCAGCATAACTGCATACAATCATCTCATTAACTATTAAGTTGGACTTATCTGTGGATGTTACCATGAGGTCAAGGGCCCACAGGATAAGGACTAGGTCACAACCTTTTAGGAAGTACGGTACAGTATTGTTATCATTTATCCATGAGCTTTACTTAGTGATAGATACTTAGCTAGCAAACACTGCTTGGTGTAACTGCCAACCCTTATGGAAATCCACATCCGATGAGGTCATTGGGCTATTTAAAAACATAGAATGATAAATAAGAAATTGTGCTTTGTGAAAACTGGGGAACTCAAGTGATGGTATTTGGAAGTGAGGCACATTGTAAACCTCCATTTTCAGGAGGAAAAATAGCCCAAAATGTAGATAGTTGCCCAATACATTTTTTCCCTACACAATGGAAAAGAAATCAGCATAATGACCAAGAACCTGTGAATAGCAAGTAACCAGTGAAGGGATTCAAATGAAATGGATGTTCATTATTTTTAATTTGGTGGTGTTCTTTAATACTTCAGAACGTCAGCAACTTAAGAGAGAAATATTCAGAGGAACATGTGATTGTATTCATTAGAGGAAACTGTGTATTCACTTTGATGTTCATACACTGATAGAAGGCCTCATTTTCCCCCATTGGCTCTTCAGGGATAATGCTCTTCCATTCAGTACTAACCATCTCATGGAATTGCATACTGAACTGGAGGAAGACTTGATCTTGAAAGGACGAACAGCAGTTCTGCATTTCTATGTTAATGAGACACTCCAACATTTTGGCAGCCCATTGGTGCTGTTTTTGCTTCTGCAGTTAGGTCTGGAACATGCCGCACCATACTTAACATTAACACAATTACTGTCTACTGTTGGTTTGAAGAACCTATTATATTCTTGGTAAATAGATATGAGCGCTTATCTGCCACAATGCCCAAGTATCCCTTTAATCCAAATTTCCTCCAAATCCCTCAGGACTGTTACACAGAACAAAAGAGCAATGTAACATTTATACTGGAATTAAGAAGTGCCACAGCTGAAAAGTGATCCATGTGCACTAAAGTGTCACAGAATTAAGAGTGGGTAAAATATCTAATCTGAAAGGGACACTCCTACATTTTGGCAATCAAGTCATTTTTTCTACTTACTGAGACTAGAGTGACCTATTTTTATAGATGTCTTTGAACCAAATAAATAAGTGTGTTAGTATGACTTAGTTGACTTCAGGGTAAGTAGACAAAAGAGCTTAACCGTAAATATGAGTCTCCCTTTAAGACTCATTTAGATGGTGTATGGCATAGGCCACCAAACATCCAACAATAAGATATCAAGTTTTGCTATAATTAAAAAAAAGTTTGGTTCTGAAGTACTTTGCATGAAAAAAAGTTATAGATTTTATATTGTAAGACAAGGTATGAATGCCAGGACATTTACCAGGCTGGTATGAGAGTGGCACAACTCGAGAAACTCCTTTTCAAGGTCTTAGATCTCTGATAGGGTGGTAATCTTTTATCACTCCAACCAAAATGAAACTAGCTAGAAAACACACATTGGTTTATGTTCATATATTTCCACACTTCCCAGTCAGCACCTCTGATCTAGCACCTGATCTAGCACAGTGTAATTGGCTGAATGAATTGCCCGCCAATAACAAGTCGCTTTGTGCCCAATTATCTTTACGGTCGACTGTAACCACTGCCAAATGCGGCAAATGACTGGCGGCATTAGCAATGAATCAAGCAGCTGCTTTTCCTGGCGCTCGAGATGGGAGCGATCGCACGCGTGGTTACATAACGAGAAGAAAAGGCTTTTCAGGCTCTGGCGCAGAGGCAGACTGCGCGGGCAGATTACCATAATGCCGTCAATCATACTTGCGCGTACACGCGGCTAACTTCTCTGACCCATTTGGTCTGCCGGAGCCGATTATTCGCCAGCCAGCTCCTCCGGAGTGCGACACTGCTTGTTCAGTCATTTCGCTCTTATCGCTCGATCCCGCAGAAAGTCCCTCGCCCCTGTTTACTTTCACTCATCATTTCTTTAATGCCACGCAGCCAATAGATGCTCTCTATTTTATCTGGGTCATGCTTGTATGCTTTCTTCAGAGATGCAAATAACAACTATACAGTATGCTCTTTGGGATCCTTAGAGTAATGACTGCTGGAGCGGAGTACTGTAGCACAAGATATTTCCTGTATATCTGCACATGATTAACTAAAGATGGTGTTTCTTTCATGGTGAACAGCTGGGGGGTTGTAATCTCATTATGTTGTTCCTACAGTCAGGCATTTACTGAACTATAATCGCCTTGTCCTCAACGACACCCCCCACCCCACCCCTCCCGAAACAGACTTAGATTTATGGTGGATCTAAAGGGTTCAGGATATGTAAGCCATAAAAAATGATTATGAAAATTATCAATTACAAAAAAATACATGTTATTGGGAGAAAAGCAGGTAGAGTTAAGAAGCATTTCTGTTAAACTGCAGGCAAAAAAATCATTACACAATTTGAATCAAAGATCTAGAAGTTTAACTATTTGTGTCCTGCACCAAACAGTCCACTTTAAAAGTGCCTTTCTGCAAAAGGGGTAACGTTTCCCTTTGATTACAAGCACGTTCTGTAGATCATTTTAAGTGGAAAACAAAATATGAAGCAATGTTCATCCAGGTAGCTATATCAGTATCACACACACTTGCACAATGTCTTTCCACTTGAATTGTCTAAAGCACTGCACATAGAATGATAGCACATTACACGGACTCATTCAAAAAGAGCAGATCTTAACAATTAGAACAAATTCTATTTCTTTTTCAAGCAGTTAACAAAAAAATGACACAGGGAAGACTAAAACACATTAACCCTTAGTAGGAGTCTGAGCAAAACTGTAAATATTTCAGTTATCTTTGCTCTACAGAATTGTTTTGGCTCTATGTGTTTATTACATTTTTAAAGCAGAGAGCAGCCGAACACCTAACAATAGTGGCAATATCTGTTGTCCTAAGAGCATACCTGTTCTAATGATTACGCACACAGCCCATGGGTCCTCTGGTTGTTGAGCAAATAAGGGCCTCCCCCTTCCACACCCTCGCATTCACAGCCTGTACACACAGCTGTGTACGACGTACCCTCTATATCCCTGTTGAAACGATCTCTTGGGACCTCTGCTGAAACCATTACAACATCACCTATGGGGAGGTGCTCAGCTGAGCCAGCTCAGGTATAACACAGATATTGCCTGACAAAGTTGTATAAGACTAAATCCTGAATCCCAGATAAAAACATGTCGTGCATCCAATTTGAAAGACTCGTTTCAGTGCAGTTTTTAAAAGGAACGAATTGCTCTGTTAAATTAACACAGCTGGAAATAAACATAAGGTATAGCAGATTGCTCCATCACTGGCACAAATGTAGTTGAAGGCAGGCTACTGAACTCATCAACACAAGCTAAAAGTAGACGAGCCAGGATAATAATAGAACAGTAATATGCAAGTGTATGTGATTTCAGCATGCAAAACTGAGGACAAATAAGATGTGGTGCAGTCTTCAAAGGATGTCGCACACATGAATTCTGAACAAAATCAAGGTGAAAGAAAAGAAAATTATTTAGACAGACGAGTACCTACTTGGCTGCTGGTTGTTCGCGTTGCTCAGAGTCCCTCGCTTTGCTTCGGCTCAGCTGACGAGAGGCGTGCACGCGTATGTGTGTGTGCGTCCCTGTGTGTGTCCCCACTTGCGTGCATGTGTGATACCTTTCCCGCGGGTGTTTCGCGGTTGAGAAACCGCATCTGTGTGCGGGTGCGTGTGTGTGTGTACCTACAAGAGCACTTGTGCTTGTGTGCATATGTCTGTGTGTGTGTTCTCTCAGGGTCAGTTGCACACCTCAGCACAAAACCAGATTCTAACACCCCCTTCCGCGGCCACACCAGTGATTACTGCTCACCCTCCCTCCCTCCCTCTCTCTCTCTCCCTCTCTCAAGGGCGCGGGGCTATGTAGAGGACAGGTGTATGCGCGAGGGATGCACAGCTTCCATAGTGAGACAAGCCAGAGCCGCAGGCGAGCACAGAGCCAGGTCCCTTTAAGCCCGGAGCACACACCCAAGGCACACAAACAGCAAGCAGTGCATAACACGTGTCTCAATATCAATATTACAGAAGCAGGCCTTTCTGCCTGTGTGTTGCGTTTAAATACAGCACATACTAAAAACTTGTTTTCCAACATCAATATTTGGGACACTAATTTTGTGTTTTAGAGTTTTCGAGTGTTTAAATTTCATATTGGTACACAAGGATTTAAAGTATAAATTGGTCTAACGTTCAAGTCTAATATTTTTGCCTAGTAACATTTTCAATGCCAGAAAGATGACCTGTTTTTCTCCTTTCTGTTTACAGTCTGGAATTAAATGAGGTCTGCAGCAGCATTCTGGTGAGGGTGATACTGAATCACCTACATGTGACTAACTAAAATGGTCACGCTGACTTCAGTGCATATAAACACACCTCGAGTCATACCCCTGCTTAATAAAAAAAACAAGTCAATATTTAATAAAGCTGCCTTACCTAGCATGCTAAAAAAACAATATACATGATCAGTCAGTGTTGTGATATAAATTCAATGAAATAGAAACACTTTGGAGGTAAAAAGCACTGCTCTACATGTCTGTATATCCCAATCCACAGTGACCTGCTTCATAAGGGGTTCTAACCAGCAACATATGGATATAGCCCCATATCCTTAACCACCGAGATATCTTTTTGCATGCTCTGGTGTTTTCAACGGAATGAGGAAAGCAGGTTATGCACCTCCTCCTGTCGGGAGAGGAGTTCCAGGCAAGAGCTGAGGGAGGCGCAGGTACTGTGGGACAGGTCCCTCACCTCCTTCACTTTGAGGAGAATGGGAGGTGGAAGGTCTGCAAACACAGAGAGACCACAGGCACTGACAGTATCACAATTTGTCAATACACATGTAAATATAGTCTTTGTGTTTAGCACCTTTATTTAACCATGTAGGTCAAGAGAGGACCTGGTGAAATGGGAAGGGATTGCAAGGCATTGTGTAGCCAATAAAATGTATATAGTTTATTTAGGTTGCCTGCGGTAGGGAGCAGGTGTTTTTGAGAATTCAAACAGGACACTCTGGTTATCACCCCTGCTGTTTTCAAACAGTTCTATGGGATCTTTAACAGCCATCGCAGGCCAGAACCTTTGTTTAATGCCTGAGGACAGCACGTTCTACAGGAGTCCCATTCTCAATGGGTTTTCCATTTTGGTTTTGAGAGAAGGGAGTCCTCAACTGGCCCACCTCCTCCAGCAGAAGTTTATGAAGACAATTATGGGGAGGTTTGTACACCAAGCAACTTGTCAAACCTACATGGTAAAATAAAATTAAATAAAAATAAAATGCCCTACTCTCAGTGTCGCAGTTGTTCACCATAGAGAGCAGGATGGACACTTGACTCTCCAGTTTTCGCTGACTGCCTTCGGCCATCTGCGACAGAGGAGGCAAAAGAAAAATAACCCATTCACAAAACTTGTAAAAACACAGTCAAAGAAACCTTCAGCATCAGATGTCTGTTTTGGTTTGACATCTGAGAGACAAATATACAGGACATTAAAGATTTTGCTTAATGGGCCAGGACATTTAGTGGCAGACACACCACTCTATGGGGTTGCTCCATCACACCCCAATCAAGCATCTGTCAAACAACTTCCACAATATATGATTCTGAACAGATGGCAAGATAATGAATGCTTATCATGTCATTTTATTACACTTCTGCTTTCTTTCTGTTTATTTATTCATCATTTAATCTTTAATTAAAAGGGACTTTTACTTTGGTGACACTTCGAGTTCTTCAGTCTCCTTACTGCTGATGTGTCTTCATAAGCAAGGCAGAATCATTTTCTGTTTGCCCTCGTCCTAACTTCCCCAAATCATGTGCCGGTTAATTTAGGCCTCATCCTAACTTCCAGTTCACTTCCATTCATTTCATCAAATGACACGGAAACCATACCTCAAGCACATATATGCAGCAAATCGACCCCTCATTCATAAAAATGCACCATAGGACAGGATGCTGTGGTACTTAAGGTGCTACCAAAGTGAGATGCCCCTTAACACAAGGTTAGGGTTAAGGTTATGTACTACTCTTAGAGGTTAGTTTCTCCCTTTTGCACTTGTCTTTTTATACTGTTGTCCACTTTACACTGATGTCATTGTTATCATTTTGCACAAAAATACTCTCAAAACTGAAGACAACTGCAAAACATGAAACATCTAAAAAACTAAAAATACATATACTCTCTAGTTTATGTGTTTAATCTGTATTTTGTGCAGAGTAAGTACATCCTTGCAGCTGTGGAACACCGTTAACCTGTAGCGAGTCTGTCAGGTGACTCACTGACTCCACTTCCCCTTCATCCTCTTCCTGGCCTCCTCGGTCCTGAGAGTGGTAGTGCGTGCTGTAGGCTGCGTGCTCCTCCAGTGCGTCCAGCCACTTCTTTAAAAGTGGACATTCTGGTTTGCTGATCACACAAGCCAGGCACAGTTTTCTTCCACACACGCACGCACGCACATTCTAAACATCATGCGTTTAGTCAAAGCTGAATTAGATCAACCAAACCACACTAATGCCTTTGCCTACTCCTATGCATTTTCAGTGCAACATCTTTAAGTACATCTGTTTAGTTCTAAACCAATAAAACAAACCCATTCTCAACCTTTCGTGTTTCCTCTGGATCACTTGTAGGGGAAACTTTAAAATGATGGACACTGCTATCAAAGCACGTGAGAGTAAAGGAGCAGCTGTCCCAAGGTTTGACCTTAATGAGAATAAAAGAACGAGAATTAATTAAAAAACTGGCTTCTTACTGTTTCTGTATCATCACAAGATTTAGATCAGTAAGTTTCCTGCCATTTTGCCCCAAGATTTGTTGCTAATCAACTGTCAGCCTGACATGACATCATAAAGACACAGCTTTAAATTTAATACACCACAAACACAAAATTTTGACTCAATTTCTGTAAATGCACTACAGGAAGGACATAACTTTCTAAACCTGTACTCAGATTATAGCACATGCAAACTTCGGCCTACCATGCAGTTCGCATGTGTAAGGTTTTTGAAGCCCCTTCTTCGAACTTCACTGGCTGCGTCTGACCTGTGATGCGATGGGAAGAGAAAGATAGAAAGAGATTGTGGTAGTGACACATTTGTAATCCGTTTTGTGGCAATATTATAAGCTTAATTACATTTTAATACTTCCCTGTGGCAATACAGAAACCTGCCAGTGAAATTAATTTCAGGGATTAGTAACCTCTGTGACACAGAAATTAACCTGGTATCTCTTTAATACATTGCATCTGTATACACAATCATGGTGTTATGGTCACTTAAATAAAGTAAAGAGAGAGAATACTGTCACTAATACAGTAAGGCCATGTGAGGTATGGGAATAGGTGTCTGAGAAAGCCCACCGTTTTGGATACCAGGACAGAGTTCCCTCTTGAAGGACCACCCAGTGCCAGCGCCACCCTACGAAGCGGGATCTCTGGGGGAGGACGAGAGGGACGGGTCCATGACATGCCGACCATGCAGCTGCCAAAATTCACTCTCTCATGCAAATTTAAAATTAGTTTTCGGTCAGATTGAATATGAGGAAAGCACACATCTTGTTAATCCCTTTTTAAATTTTTATTTCAAAACTGGAATGCTTAGTTGTATATTTTCGAACCAGTCCCACCTGTACAGCATACATTCCATCAATTCAGGAGAATGCAGACCAGATGAATGTGTTCCAAAAGGCATCTAGTGGGCCCACAATTGTTTCCTCTCTGGGGTCTAAAACTGCACAGTTTTTATACCTCAAGACTAAACAGATAGGCTAGGAAGCCTGGTAGTGCTCAATCTACCAGAAAACTGTGATGCTTTTATCCAGAGTGGTGTCACCTTCTTACATTTTTAAACACTGTCCAATGCTACTGATGGGAGAATATTGGAGCTACAATGAACTGTGAACCACTGACCTTGATTGTTCCCTGCACAGAAAAATACATCTGGTTCAATCAGTGTGTCTCTGACAGCTTTTGATAATATTTAATTACATAACATTCCATGAATATTTCATGACACCTTGTTCTCCCATCTCTAATCAATGCTACACATTTGCAGAAGAAACAAGTACAACTGCCTTGCTCAAGAGTATCAGTTACAGCCAGTAATCTGAGATCTATCAAGTCATCTTACTAAAACAGGCACGTACTGATACTTAAAAAGGTATGTAAATGCAGAGCTATATTGTCTTCTGGGACCGGGCTTACAGCCATAGTAATTAATCATGTCCCAGGTAGGCAGTTGCGGTTATTGATATTGTATTTTGCATTCTGCCCTGTGTACTTGTGTCAACTACATCAGTTCTTTAAACAAAACTGACTGACTCTGGCTGGAAAAGCTGAAATCCTGCTGTTGGTAACTGTGCAACCTATGCCATAACTGACTTCATCTTGAGAATTATTTCAGTAATTCTTAATTGACATCACTACCCTCACAAAGAAAGAGGCAGAAAAAATAATGATAATAATGCGGAGTAATATGAATACATGAAAGTATGAATGAATGAAAACTCTCTGCAAAGGCATGTGAATGTGAAAACTCAGCTAAATGCTGTGTTCCATAGTGAAAATGCTGGTGTTGCTGTATTGTGTAGCATAACCTTTGCATATTTTGTTATAATGTAATGGCATCTTTGGCATAGCAGTGCTACAGCTCTATAGGGCCTACATGCTTCCTTTGAATTACCTTGACTTTCTTCTCACAACTGAACACCATTTCATCATACCTTCCAAAGAGGTCCCTCTAACATCTGAACAGTAGGAGCCATAACCTAACCAAAAGGGAAAAAGGGACAACGAGACAAATTTTTTGAAAACTATTTAGGGAAAGCAAAGACATAACACAAACCTCAGTTTCGAAGTTTAAAAATGCATTAATAATGTGGATTGCAGAACCTATTTTAAGTTCAGTCAGGAAAACAATGCTGATTTAACAAAATTTTGCACTGGCTCAAGGAAATATTATTTTAGACCTCATTGCATGGAATACCTTACAAGGACTTGTAGCGGAGGCCCAGACTTTCAAAGCCATTTTGACTCATTCTGAGATGCACACCACACAATGAGGCAGCAGAAACCATAGTCCTGAGGAGCTGCATTTGCAGCTGATTTTCAGCATGTTTCAGCACTGAAAGTATTCCTTTAAATCATTGATCAGCTTAAGACACACCTCGCTTCCGAGGTCTACACTGGCTAAATTACCGGCAAGAAATCCTGCAGGCACTGCGGCCTTTCAGACCTGGTGTGTCACACCTCTGCTCCATCCTTAATGGACTGAATCAATTCAATTTTTAAACTTTCTACTGATCGTAGGACTCCACCATGTGGCCACCAGAGATCTGAATGAGCCTCTTTGGAAGACCAGGAATCAGTAGTCTGCTGTTCCTTTGACTGAACAGACAAATACTGAAGCTGCAGAACTCAGACAAGCCGGGGCTGAAAGCAACTGATAACACTGTAAGAATCCAGAGATCCAGGTTTAATCTGAATCATTTAAAGATGACTGAATTAATTCCCCAGTCCAGTCTGATGTAATAAAAATGACAAACCTCTGCTTTATCTTCCAGTAATTTCTTTATCTCAGCATTGCTGGCCAAGTCGAACACGGACTGATCTGCAATAAGGACATTTGGCCTCAGACGTTTAAGTCATCTCATACCACAGGTTGCTCATGTCTGTTGCTGTAATTACAAAACATCGAACAGTGAATATTCAAAGGGTTTTATGAGATTCCATTACTGTACAAAGCAGGATGATAACATGTCTAACAATAAAAATTAAGTTTAAGAAAACAAAAAAATATCTTTGCACAGAAGTAAACAATATACCTGTGAACTATGAACTACAGTTCTGCGCTACAAAAAATGTGTCAATACAGAAACACATGCGTACTACACAAACGTGGGTGTCTGGGATAATAAAACCTGTAAAACTAAGGTTCTTACCAGGATCTTGGCAGGACTAGTTAGTGAATAGAATGAGTTAGTGAGTCAGTGGATTGGGTGGGTTAGTGTATAGAATGGGTTACATGGTTAGTCGTCAGTGAGGATTAGCAGAAAATACACATTATTCAGGTACTGAGGTCTTTTTCCACCATTACCATTCCGGTTTTTTACACTGGGAGAAGCCCCACAGCGGAGCAGGTGGGGAACACAGTGTTTCTGGTCTCTGTACACTGCACAGTGCAGAGGGGTGTTTCCCAGCAAGTCCCTACAGTGTATATCTGGGGGTGGCTTTCTGTTGAGCTGTAAAACAAAATAAAACAGACGAAACTTCTTTTTAAACTATTTTCAGTTTTCTGATTTATCAATGTATTTGCATGTTTATTATTGTAAAACAAACACACTGTCATGACATTGTTGGACATTGAGACAGTTATTGAGATACTGTGGATCCTGCCTCCACTTCAATACAAAAGCATCAAGATATTCTTGACCTTACCCTGACTTTTAAAACACACTGTTGAACTCTTTACATTTTCACCATGTACTCATTTTGAAAGTAATAAAATATGATGATGCAATGCACTTCTGATTTTCACTTCTCCGTGTCATTTCTCAAGGCAAATAAGGACATGAAATTATAAGCCAATGTTTAAGCAGGTTAACAACAATAACCCTGGCTCAGTCAGCTGAGTAGAACAGCTTGCTGATGTCATCCATGGGGAAAGACTAACATATCAGAGCATAAAAATGAATCAGCCAATTAAAACTTAAGATCAGACAGTTGCACGAAAGACAGAAACAATTTCACCTTGCTTGTCCACACACAACTTAAAACTACATGGACAAAACAGGTTTCAGGGCATTTGGGCATTTTGATCATTTTATTACCAGTGACTGACACTGTCCAAGCATCCAAGGTGGGTGTATGTGTGGAAGATTAAGGTAGGCAGGTCAATAGAATGGTGGTGATAGAAAATTGATTTATCACGACATAAAAAATGAATGTATCTATCATATACAAAATGTACAAATGTTTTGACTGGGACAAGGAAGGGTTGACAGATAAGTAGCTCCTCCCATGTCTGGGGTCACACCACCAAACTGACCCAATCACTACAGAACAGAGCTTACCAGCTGGGCCAGGGTGAGGGCGTCTCCCTCTCTTGCTGCGTTCAGAAGCTGCTCCTCCACTCTCCTCTGTGCCCTTCTCTCTGCAGCTGTGGGCCACAAAAATCAGGGGTATCAAACCTCAACTGGTGAAGGGCTGAGTTGGGTGCAGGCTTCTGTTCCAGTCCCAGCAATGAATGATGCTAATCAACCAATCATAACCTTCAACCCAGGCATGAATTCGTTAAATTCTGTTTTTCAGTGCTGAGCTACAGTACTGGCCCTCCTCAGATAAGACTGGACACCCCTGCCACAAACATAAACCTGATACCAGGGATTAACAAATATCAACCAGGGTATCTTCTCCACAAAAAAGGGAACTATATTTCATGTGTCTTAACTGGAGTTACAACGAACTGCCAATTACTGGCTAACTATACAACTAGTGAACTAATCAAAATGACCAAACACAGTGATTCGTTTTTTTTGGGGATTTTTCCATTTTATTTGACAATTACAGTGGAAAGACAGACAGGAAATGCAAGGGAGAGAGAGAGAGAGGGGAGGACATGCAGCAAAGGGCCCCGGCTACCGGGGCACACCAACAATGATGGTTTTAAATCAAAGTCACTGTCAACATATATTTTCTCCCATCATTAATATAACTGAATAACCATGAATGAATTTTTTTCACACTAACTCATCTTCTAATACTTTTTTCATAACTTTGTTCTTGAAAGCTTCATCCAGTTTCAACCTCTGATTAAAATGTTTTACAGATTGAACTGCTAGTAGTTTAATACACTACTCACCATCTAGCATGGTTATTATTTCATCATCTTGAGTGGCGTCTTTGGGAATTTGGCCTATCCCATTAGCAGCTGTGGGTCGGGCATCATACCGTAGCAGGAGCAACACAATTTCCTTAAAATAAAATGAGCCAATCAATAAGAGCCATCATGGATCTCAACAACATGGAGACAAAAGGACTGCAGAACTAGGCTGCAGTTTTTGTTAATCTGCACAATTGTTAATACTCACACAAACTGGTGAAACGTATGAAACAAATATATTTTGACAGGAGGACATGCTTATTATATCACAAACTGGAGCTAATTCAGCAAATGAAATGTGTGTAGTCATATGTGTGGCTGTGAAAACAAAATCAGATGTCAGAAAGTCTACTGAATGTTGGTCAAGCAGCTGAAAATATGTTAAATGCCACATGCCATAAAAATTTGCATTTCCAGATCCATTTCCATTCTCTCTTATGAGTTTCCTTGTGTATTCTTGATTTCCATTCATCTCTAAATTTCCCTGCGGTCTTCAATGTGTTTATTATTCAATGATGTGAAAAGCAGAAAAATCTGAACACAATCCAGATGGGGTGGAAAAGTGGCAACTGTCATTCAATACAATGAAATAGAAGTTCATACTACCCTCATGAAGAACTATAAGATGTGTATTTCTTCGGCAGAAAACAATTACATGAGTTTCATTTGGGGAAAAAAAACACACCATAAATGGAATTATAACTGATCAGCTCATTCTTATTTTCAGAATTATCTCTGTAGTTGACACACAGGACATGAAAGTGCTGAGGCTTAAATAAAAAGGAAGTAAAATGACAATAAACCATTTACTTCAACTTTCTTAATGACACACAGTACTAACATGGCTTGAATGGAAATTATGACACATTCATATTTAGATTATTTTTTCCTCTTTTTCAAGGTTGTTGACATACAGGTTAGATTGGGGAACTGTGTGCAGATGGAGCATTCCACATTGTTCCAGTCAGTTTATCAGTACATTTTGATTACTGCATGACAATAACCACCGCACCGAGAAAATCTCACTCGGAGCATTAGGACAGCTAATTCTGTGTGTTTTAAAACTAAATGCAACACTTATTTCTACGGTGTAGGTTTTAGTGGTCTTTAATTTGCTTTGTGTTTTCTACTATCTGCAAATTGTAATTAATTTTAGCACGTGAATCTTGCTATACTTTTTTTTTGTTGTATTTGAATGTTTTATTGCTTATTAAAGAACCTTGGTCCATTGCTTGATAGGTGACATATAAATGAATAATCGAACTAAAGTTGTTCAAATTATATATTTATGGACAATAAACTTCTGCAATAAACGTTTCGTATCTCTTGAAATCCAGAGAAGCACAACAAATGGGTGTGTTCTGTATGATGACCATGACCTATAGAAATCTTATATCTCATGAAGTGGGAGTGTCCTTTATCAGTTTGTGACCTCTCTCAACCAATAAATTCTGCATGTCTCTCTCCAAGCATCAGAATGTGACTGGACTCCATTCTCCTTTCCAGTGAGTATGCTTTTGCAGTTATATCTTAAATGTTATGTTGTATCAGGACAGGAAATGTGAAAAAGTGTGTAGATAACTTTTTCGGGATGATCTGATATCCCGCCAACAAGAGAGAAATTAATTCTGGATCTGGTCTTGTGTCTCAATCCTGACAGAGTTTTCAGCTCAGCGGTAGCGAAGACACTTGGAACAAGGTCAGCCACTGATATTTTGGTAAGTTAACATTACTCTGCCTGACTTTTGATTTCAACTGACTTTCAAAAAGTGTTTATACAAAATAAAATACAAAATGTATTTAAATACAACTTTTTGACATCTAAAATATCTATAGCTGTGTAAACAAAGGAAGACAGATGCAGTCTGTCCTTGGGGCAGTAACTTTTTAAATGCACAGAGCACAACAAATGGATCAAAGAAATGAATTACCAGAACAGATTATTAAGGCATGCTTTGAATGGAACTGTTTTTTTTTCAGACACGCGCGAAAGAATCCAAAATGGGGAATGCACCCTCAGAAAGTAATATGGGGGCCAGTTTGAGATGCTGTATGTGTGGTAGAGGTCTGTCTCCATGCTCAAACTTCTCAAACTATACAAAATTCACTCCGGGTAACAACGTGGAGGCATATATGTATAATGGAGGTGAATACTACAGGGAAGTAGGCCATGATAATCAATACATGTGTAGCAGCTGCTTTCATGAGAAAATAACAAGGATGAACAGGTCCAGCAGATAATAGGAGAGATGGGGGATGAATTAGGAGAGAAGAAGAGAGACTGAGGATGGAATAGGAGAGGAGAGGATAAGAGGAGAGACAGAGACAGGAGGAGAGAAAGAAGAGAGGTAAAGAGGAGAGAGAAGTAACAAAAGATGAAAGAACAACAACAAAAAGTAAAGAGGCAGTGGAGAAGAGGAGACAAGAAGAATTGAGTCAAAGACTGGAAATCACTCCAACATGCCAAAGAAAACATGAAAACAAGAAATGAGCAAGAAAAGCATCAATAAAACAAGATGTATTCATGTTATTGCGATAATGTGTAACATATCTTTTGACAACTTTGTTATAACATAATGATTGGCATTCTGTTGAGCTGAAGTAATAAAAAAATAAAACAGATGTAACTATTTTCAGTTTGTGTTTCATCTGTGTATTTGCATGCTTTCAATCCTTGATGCAATGCCCAGATATATGCTGGACAGCACAAACAACTATAATGACTTTAAAAAAGAAAAAATGAGTCCAACCAGGCTTAAGGTTTTCCAGGAAAGTTTTCTAGAACACTCCAAAAGAATGGTAAATGCTTGGTTTGATCTCCTGACAAACAAAGGAGATCTCATGACACCACAGAAAGTGAAAGAAATTGGAGACTGGATTGATGAAAAAAAGTATATAGATCAAAATGATGATTTCAGGAAAAAGTCATTGATAGTCTATAGAGGGGTAATATTGTATCTAAAATGTTAAACATACAATTTGTATTTATGTATGTATGAAATTCTCAGTTTTCATTTCAATTACAAACAAGATACTCAATAATGTCTTCTAAAATCACCCTGAAAACAATTATTTTTACCACGCCTTCACACAACTAACTGTATTCATCTGATGAAGATTGTCTAGCTTTATTTTGGAATTTAGAGACGGATCAGTACTGATTAGCTACATAATATATTTGAACTTTTCAGTGTTATTTTGTTCAAATGTTCTATTTCTGTTTTTCAGCCTGTGTATTCTCCCTTCTTTACAATTAATGTGTCAGATCATACATGCATTCACATAAATTTGGTGTTACTTGGTCTAAGTTTAATATGTGTGCTTACTTAACTTGGTTTCAATTTAAATTTGGAAATGTTGTCATACGCTTACCAGAGTACAGCGTGGCTGTGTGCAGTATGGTAGTGATGAAGAGCAAGGTTTCATTGAACAGAAATGAAAGGAGATACCATGTACCATCTGTGGCTCAATAATTTGAAACAATTACTGCACTGGCTGTGGAGAAGATAATGTTGATTGTCAATGATTGAGAGGTGAGCGTAGCTTCACCATAATGGGATTCATGAAACCTAGTACAGTATATATATCTTTTACTGTTTGAATATGAATTTAAGTAATTTTTACTATTGTAAGCCCTTATGTACTGGGCATGTGATTATACAAAACAAATATAATAATCAATTAATGTAACAATGAAACTACTTTCACCATTTGTGAAAAAAAGTGCTACATTTGTGATTTCAAAACTGCTAACACATTGGATTAGCCACATTGTGTTACCAGTGTGAACCCATGAATAAAGCTATGAGCTGACTCCATGACACATCTCTTCTGTATGAACACTGACTGGACAGAACCAGACACAATGCTCTGAGTGAACACCATTTGCTTCTATTCAGTTCACCAACACTTTATTGTTCTAACACTGGGAAGTATGAACCTTCACTGCATTATTAAGAAGCAAACTGAACAAACAGGCAATTATAGACACATGATAAGCAAACACCACAGTACACAAACGTGTAATCATAAGTAGCATGTCCAGGAAGAAAGAGTATACTCCGGTAAGGGCCATTTAAACAAACCTGGCTTTCTAAAGGGCTGGAACTTTCTGGATGGAATGCTGCCTACCTTTCTCCCAGCGAGCGTGGCCTTGTGCAGAGCAGTGTCTCCCGCCTCATTGGCCAGATTCACGTCGGCTCCCGCCTGGGACACATCAATCACAGTCACCTGCGCATTGCTCTGGGACCAGCACTACTGCAAAGGTTTTCAACTCTGACACTGCACTGTACCTTAAGCAGCTCCTCCACCACTTCTGTGTGTCCAAAGTAACAGGCCAGGTGAAGAGCAGTCCATCCAGAGTTAGCTTTCATCTTACCTGGGACACAAGATAGTGGCTTAAATTTTACACCTGATTTATCCCAGAATTGAACCACCTCAGCACCTCCACATTTGAACAGGGGCAGGTATCACAAGTCATAAAGTATGTTGGTGGGAGGAAGCATGCTGATGTAGGATCAGTTTAGCCTTTTTTACTCATAATGGGTAAGGGTAATATAGGGACAGGGGAAACCTGATCCTAAATCAGTAAGCATACTCAGACACATCAAACACCCTGCCCAGATTTACATTACAAATATAAAAATAAAAACGGCTGAAGACACCAATAACTCTCATATGTACTGCTCACACATAAATCTGATCTCTGCTAATCGCTAACTGGGATTTTAGGTCAATTCTAACAGTGCTGCTGCCATTCAGCATGGCTTAAACCTGACCTTGGAAGGGCATATGTGAGTGGGTGTGTGCACTGTGTATTGCTTTATTTGTAACTGTTAAAAACTCCACTGTTAGGATTTTTTTTTTTTTTTTTCAAAAATAGCACTGAATTTTGACACTGTAGATGGAAGGTAAATCAAAAGTATAAGGGTCTGCGATTTGACTGCAGTCTTTAAGGACTCAGAACAGTTAAGCTAATGTCAGGTTTCGACCTGAATGAAATTTCACCTGTCTGGCAGCCATCCAGGTGGCTTCTGTTACATCTCCCCTCTACATTGGGTGCAGTGCAGTTACCTCGGCAGTTGATGTCTAGGATGATTTCTTCCTTTATTTTGGCAAGCAGAAGCCTCTCAATTCCTGGAAGGTTTCCTATTCTGGCATATTGAAGGAACTTCTCTTCAGGGTTAAGATCCATCATTCAGTGTCAAGGTCAAATGAAGAAACCTTCCAATACAGGGATGGATTCCACTGTTCACACCAATGGAAGAACTCAAATATAATTATATAAATTAATGGAGAACTATTGTGTGGCAATTAATAGTTTTTGAATCAATCAAATTATGGAATGAAGGAAAATAAACACTGTAAAAACAGCTGTAAGGGCAGCCATCAACTACCCTGAGTTTAGGCTACTACCAAGTTTGACAGATAGCTCCCCAGTCCGCAGACAACTGTTATTTCGCATGAATCGAAGGGCAAAATTGAATGGCAGCTGTCTATCTGTTTAGCTATTCTTACAGTCACCAAAAGTTGTCTCTGTGTGACATTTAAATAACTTAAACTAAACTAATTAAACTAACAAAAAGCTTGCCCACGTAACGTTAGCTAACTCACTCCCTCCAGCTATTGGTACCCAAGTAACGTTACACTAACCGATAAATACATTAGCCAGCATACCTGAATATCTACAGGCTATTACTACCTAACGTCCGCTTGGCTTTAACTTGGCTAACACCATTCAAAAGACTACAGAATAAATTGCTTTAAAGGTGTGAGAGTCTTGTTAATCAGATTTGTAAGTAAATAACACGATGACTGAGAAATTTGACTTTAGCTAGCATGCAAACTTATCGGGAAACTTCTCTTCCTGGACTGAAGCTAAGAAACCGTCTCGCGTAGTTTGAATTGAAATTTAAAAGTATCTTCAGCCCGCACAAACCGCCCCTATCAGCTATTAAACCTGTGTCGCCATGTCTTATGGGGTCTGTGATTGGCTAAGGCAGAGTGGGGTCAAGTTGTTTTTATGATTATAATTTTTAAAGGCCAGTCGATTACGAAAACCATCAATGAATGGCAGTTGCCAAGACACGAATTACACAAAATTATCCGGTGTTCAGTTATTTTAGGAGTTTATTTTCAGTTACTTGGACCAACATCAGCGGATGAATAAAACCGATCACACTGAGGCGCCTTGCATACAGTCTCTGGATCTCAGTAATTATTTACCTCGCAAAACAGCGAAGTAGTTCAGTATATTTAGCAAGAATCTTAAACAATTACTGTGGAACTAATGGTGTAAATCCCTCATAAGAAATGCAAACAAAATACACAAGTTATAACATTTACCTTCGTGTTCACACTGATACGTTACTACGAACCTAGGAGAAAACGCTGAGGAGTACTCATTTGATTAAACCTATTCTTGCAATAGCACTTCCTCGAAGACACTTCATTTTGTCATATCAGGAATGTAAAGGTGCATGCTTGACTGGACGTCCGACTAGAGTGCTTTAAACCCCCTATTTTACTTGTCTGACCTTCATTTTGCACAGACCATTACACTTCACAAAGGGAGAAACTCACGTGGCTGTTGAAGAGTACCATGCTGCCACTCACTGAAACTGGTAGAACCCTAAGCATGCATATTACGGTACAACACCCTGTTAAACCAACCACAAAAGCTTTACATTTTGCGTAAAGAGAGTGAGACACACCTGTCTTTGTGCAAATGATCGGCTACTTTTGACCCAATAGGCTATGCCAGTGGATCTTCCTCGCCGCCTGCTGTTATTGACAGATGGGAGAATGCAATTTAATATTATTCATCGATATACACTCACTGTCTCCGCTAATTCCAAATGCATCCCGAGTACTTGAGAAGTCCAAGTTTGAATACTAAGCTTGTGACCAATAGTAAGCCGTGATTTATAGTTTTCATCCCCATTCTAGTGGTGAAGTAGGACATCTGCTGGAGAAAGCTGGTATTTTAAGTACGAGCTCTGATGAAAAGGAACTGTGGCGCAGCACAGGGGCAATGTAGGCGCAAGCTGTTTGAGAACACAAACACCTTCTATATAACCTACGGTGCCAGCAATGAAGATAGCCTATACCCTAAATTAATTTTCTTTTTCATGATAGCGTAAAATACATTTTAGTAATTATGTCTTCTTAAGATTTTTTTTTTGCGACATCAGTCTTCCCAAATTCGATTCCAAACAAACTGATAAGTGCGATGACTGATTCTCAGTAGTTTTAAAATCATACAAGCACAGAAGAAAGCGTTCATATGTTCACTGTGCGCGTGTGAAACAAATGCTTGTTGTATGGATGTGTACTTAGGTGGAGTTTTGATGCCGCCAACCTATTTGACTGACGGGTAATTTGACCGTAATTGGAAGGCAGGTGCGCGGCTATATAAACATAGTTGGGGGTACTTGCCACCTAGAGAGATTCTTATCACTCTCCAAATAGGTTGCACTGTTCTACGGACACACTTAATATAATTTTCACGTTCACATTTGAGGTTGGTACCAGCAAGCCTATATCTTTCGGATAGCCCTATGGCGCCCAAGTATATCAATTGCACACAGTGGTAACATAACAAACGATGCGTTTAAATGATCACCATTATATTGCACATACTGATTTTGTTTCACAAGGCTGAGTGCCGTTGAATTGATTACTGCTTAAAATTTTCGCCAACAGTGTTTTGCGGTGTATTGTATATGGTGACCTGTCAGTCTTTGTATCCCGAAAAGCAAAAGAAATGGAAGGTAATTTTTTTCCATAATACAATCACTGAGCCCTGGAATACGTTTGATTTGTGTAATGGTCGCAACCGGGCTTGTTCAAACTATGTATTGCGATAGAATAGTTTCGCATTATTTAACATGATAAAACAACTAACTGGAATGTTTTAACTTTAGACACGAGCACAAATCCCCACTCCACGGAAAATGGGCAGCCACACCAGCATTCGGTTTCTCACACACGGCCGTTTTTCTACGTTCAGCCGCCTTCTCATCCGCTCTACTTTTACCCCTGGCAGCTGAATAGCATGTACGGTCCGTGTAATCCGTTTCCAGGTGAGTTTGTTTGTTCTCAAAGCTTCAAACGTTCCCATGCGTTTGTTTCCTGCTTTTAAATATATTTTGGTATGAAATGTCCTTGCTGTCTGATACTAATTTAAACATGAACATTATCTATTGGGGATAGTGATTAATACAGAATTTTTGGATTGTTTTTAAATGTGTACATAGAAATGTGCTGCCTAATTATTTGTTTGGCTTTACATGCTTACATTAAACAGGTGTTCCTCTCGGGCGCCCTTACATGGCTCCATATCCATACATGCCGTGTCCAAGTTACATCGTGCCACATGCGCCAATGCAGCCAATCGACTACAGGAGAATGTTCAACCCGCACCACCCCCTTGGTGTGCCTTACGACAGCCGGCTGCAGTGCCAGGCCCACGCAAGGCGGGAGACCTCCTGCTCGGAGACTCAGACCGAGCCCGGTGAGGCTGTGAGCAAGCTGATGGCGCAGCTAGGCACGCTGAGGCCCCGGGAGGAGGCCTCGGAGGAGAACGAGCTGGATTCCGGCGTTGTCTCCCAGATGTCCGGGGTGTCCCTGCACTCTGAGCCCAGGCTGTCCCGCAATGGGCGGAAGGATGATAGTCCAGCTCCCCTGAAGGCTGATCAGGGAGGCTGCAAGCTTGCTGCTGCGGCATCTGAATGGTCAACTGTGGCCCAGCATGGCTCAAACTCAGGACACTTGGAGGAGGTGGCTGGGCAGGATGGCTGGGGTGTGGGGCCTGATGGAATTCTGCCCCTTGACAGCTCCTCCCGCCATGAGGAGAGTGACGGGGGGCAGGTGGTCGACAAGCATCCTCAGAAGCTCCACCCAGTCAGCGAGCAGTCTGACCGTCCCAGTAGTGACCATGAAGAGAGGCAAAGTACTAGAAACTCACCTGTGCAGCAACGTGGGAGCCCACAGGTAACTGATGAAGCGTCTGGAGGAGGCCCCACATTCGCCCGCTCGATGCCCAACCCGCCACTCTCCAAAGACCTGGTTGAGGAGGATCCTGAGAAAAGCAAATGTGTAACTACCTCCTCATCCAACATGGTGGGCGCTGCTGACATTCTGGAAGAGCCTGATAAAGATGTAGAGTCCCTTTCCTACAGGATCTTGCGGCTGCCCTGCGATGAGCTGACCACGGCGGGCGTGCTGCGAGTGGATGACCACACTGTATGGCCCACCGACACTACAAAAACCCTCCCTTTAGCTAGTGGCTACCTGCCTCCACTTGGGAATGGCTTCCTTTACAGCTACTACCCCTCTGTAGCTCCTGAGAGGCAGAGTGTCCTCAGCCCCTCCCTGGATGAGTTGTCCTCCAGGGATGACATGTTTTCCACTGACCTGGAGGATGTAGAGGTGGACTCTGTTTCTGGGAGGGCTCATGTGGGTGGAGTCCAAGGCCCTCCTCTGGTGGTCAGTGAGGGGTCGGACCGTGGTGATGAAGATGAGGGGGGCTTGTGGGCTGGGCCTTTAGGAGAGGAGGCAGGCCCTGTATGTCCGGCGAGACACTGTGCCACATGTGGCGCGAAACTGAACGGCAATGCTGGGAGGAGCGAAATTGCAGGTAGCGGCCCTTGCAAATTTTCAGAGGAGGACAGTGATGAAGAGGTGGTTGAAGAATATGATAAGGAGGATGATGATGATGATGATGATGATGTGGACGGCGACAACAAGGATGATTGTGAAAACGAGATGCTGAAAGACTCCTGCGAGATCCAGGAGGTACTTGCCAGGAAGGCGCCCCAGCCCGCCGGGCACCTGCAGCCCATGGGTCCCCAGCAGTTTTCACAGCGGAAGCAAAAGAAGCCCCATAACACTGAGCTATTGGGCCCAGCAAACCCAGAGAAGCTGGCTTTGAAGCAAGGTTGCCCCCGGGGGGCAGAGTGTTGTGACAAACACAAGACCTTCCCCAGGCACGACCGGTGCAAAGGGCAGGATCTGAGAAGTGCTCAGTCGAGACCTCGTGTGGGTAAGCATCTTCACTTTATTCGTTTATGTATTTATTCATTTTCTTTTATTGTAACAGACCAGGACTATTCCACTCCTCAGGGCTGCACTGCCCGCAGTTCCTTCTGTGCTCTGAACATGCACTTCACCATCTGATATAGCTGGCTCACTTCCTGGACTAAAGATGTACATTTTAAATAGTGAAATTTTAAGTAGTGGTTGGAGCAGATATCCCCAGACATGCTGGTCCTCGTGACTTGAATTTGAATAGTCCTGTAATGGACCAGACCATGCTCCTGTGGGATGCCTAAACAAAACCATTTCATTGGCTTTTCAACAGACGGACAGTGCGGAGGGGGTGGAGTCACCACAGGCCAGGATAGTTGGGAGAGTTGCAACGTTAAGCCGAGACCCAAGTTCTGGAAACCGTATCCCTCATGGAGGGGCCAAGGTAGAGTGGCTTATGTGGGCACTGACTGCTTTTGGCTGTGATCAGACATGCATCTATCTTGGAATGTTTTTAGTTTGGCATGTTTATCAGAGGTGGTTTTGGATGACGGCCAGATTTAATTGTTGTGACATTATTTGTCAAAGTTTAATGCTGCCTGTGACAGGATCACTTGGTTTTCTGACCCACAGAGAGACCCTCACGCAGACGGGGAGCATGCAAAACATTTATGCCTCCACGGTCGAGAAGAAGGAACTACAATGATGATGATGAGGGGGAATTCCCGCCCCTCCAGAGGGGCAGAGGTAGGATGCCTTTACTCACTGATTCGCGCATATATTTTACCTATATTTTGTGTGCTATGATCATGAAAAATTCAGGTGTCAGACACCAGTCCTGAAGAGCTAGTTTCTGAATGTTTCCATGGTTTTCTTATAGGGATAGTCCAATACAATTTAAAACTCTACATATCTGCTGTAATGTTACACATTAGTGATCTTTAGTGATCTGTTATCCAGATGTCCACAACATGGTTTTTTAAAAACAACAATTGAACCCTAAGAATACAATGGTTGTCAATAGACATGTTTGCTAATATATATGTTCTGGATATTTCTTAAATCTGACATTGTGGGGGATCTATTTATTCCTGTAAACCAGTTGGCACCTGAAGATAATTCAGCAGATGCTGCAACCCTTCATGACTGCTGTCTGACATGGCTCATGGCTCATGAGAGCTCTGAATCCTTGAAGTCTTTTGCTAATTTTGTCTTTCTTCCAACTAGGGTCCACTAAAAGACGAGGGGCAAGATACTAATGGAATACAATTTGCACTGCCTTAATGATTAAAGAAAAAAAATTATAAAGTATATTTAAAAAAAGCACTCACTATGAAATGCACTCAAGGCACATTATAATAAATGGACACCTTGTTAGTTTTTGTACTGTGATTGTGTAAAAGCCAAAGCAGCAGAGAACAACCCTGCTCGAAAGCCGCTGCTTTTCCACCACTCGACTGAAGCCATGTTGGACACCATGTCTGACCCGATTACCGCCCGGGGCGGTTTCTCTCCAGGCCATGCCCTGACACATGCCTTCCCAGTCCTACCCGCTTTTGGTGGGATGGATCACGGATTTTTGCGGTGTCAGGGTGTTGCCAGCTGAGGCCGACGCCTGGGCGGGGCTATGTTCTCTGGTGATGGAAAAGCAGCTGGGCTTTTTTGGAGAGGCGGGGGGGAAAAATGGCCCCTCCCGTCAGCTCTCTGGCCAGCCAGCCAGAGCCCCTTAAGTGTCGTTTTTATTATTGTGCAGATATTTTAAACATGGCAATGTAATGTTTGACATGTGGGGAGTCATGAGGAGCGCGCACCTGCACAGTGTTGTTTGTGTCATTAAAAACTTTGCATTGCATTAACGGCGTGTGCTTTTTCTCTCCATGCTTAGTTATGTAGTTTGTTTTAATGCGCTTTGTTGCAACTATTTTAACCTTTGTGTGGGTATGTGATGGATAATTGCCAGGGCAGGCTTTTGTTTTCGCCTTTAATTTATCAACCGCTTAACTCAGCACCATAATTGGTTGCATCTTGTGTTTTCGTGTTGGGTAACCTTGCACCCACTTGCCCTTTTTGTATAATACTGGAAACCCTGATGTCCTGATTTAACTATAGTGATTGGTCAATACATGCTGCCGGCTGTCCAGTAGGGTATAGAGGCTTGAAGTGTTGCAACTCTTGATTTATTTAAAAAAAGGGACATCACTTCATATTTCTTCCACTTTCAAGAGGATTTATTAAAGCCGATAAGCCAGCGTTGTCACCTCAAAATCAGTGTATTTTGTTCTTTAAAGGGCAATGTTGGAGCTTAATGCTGGACCGTTCAGTTGCTTCTATCAAAGGATTTCGCCATTAAAACTGTACACGTCAAACAGCTCCTAATTGAACAGCATGCTCCCTAGGGGGAAGAATTGTCTAGTTTTCTTGCAGACACATCCTAATATTCTAAACTTAATGTGCTACAGCGCAGATCTAGTTAAAATACAGCTCAGTGTCACTAAACTCTTTCTTGTACCCATGACAATTCACATATAGGTTGCATGTAATATATTGCATGCAATATTGCCCTGAAGGATGTGTTTTCCCTTGCAGTTTTCATATGGGCTTTGTAAATCTCTACATGAATTCAATAATCGCAATGCTAACTGTATTATGATGTACAGTATGAGTGAACTTTGTTTTAGAATTAGGTTATGAAATGTGTAACTATGCACTAAATGTTATATCTATCTCAAGGCTTGTATAGTTCTTATTCCCTCTTTGGGACTCCCAGATGTAGGCAGCTTTGAAAGCTCTTCTGTATTTCCGCAGAAGGTGATTATTAGAAGTATTACTTGTGGAGGCAATAGGATAGGATTTTTTTTTTAGTAATGGAAGCTTATTCTTAATCTTTATACACCCAGTGGGGCTTTAGAAATTGACAAATGGTTTTGTGCACAAAGAAATTGTACCTACTATAAATGAATCTTTTTTACACATGAACCCTCATCTGGGCTTTAGTAACATACAGTGTGTGTTTGGATTCCTTCTCATATACTGCAGTTTTTTTTTTTCATTGAACATAGCATAAGGTTATCAACATGTTCCAAAGTGCAGAATTGTTCCCTTTGTTTTCTTGATTTAAAGCTGCTGAAATTAAAGTCATGCTTAACAGACCTCATGCTTTTAATGTCCCCTGTGTACTTGTGATCTGAGGGCATTGTTGTGTCTGTTTCTCTGGTGTCACTATGGTAACTATGTGCTGGTCCCTGGGAGGTCACGTAGTAGCATTTTGCTCTGCTGAAATATTTAGGGCTATTCTGTGAGGAATGTCTGTTTGGTTCACAGACAATATGCCCTGGCCTGAACTCTGAACTTCATTTCCCAGAATGACTCACATGCGTCTGAGGAACGTGCCACAAGCAGCACCCCATGCTCTTTTTCAACATGAAAAAAATCAACAACCAAATGAACCAACAAACCCAAAACCAATTCATTTTAATTGCCTATGACTATGTCAAGTTATACTGTACTCAAGCATACACTGGATTAGTTTCTTTGAGGTTTTAATGAATATCCTATGTGTCAACCAGTTTTTAAGTTCTGCTGAGGCACAGCTAGATCACATCTGGTTCTTTGAGGTTTTGAGTTATTCTGTACTTAACCGGTAACCTCTGTTTTGGTGTGTGAAGATAAGATCAGAAGCTGTTTTTTAGTTTCTCCTGAATGAAGTGTCTGGGTTTCACTGTGTCTTTGTAGACAAAGCTGGAATGACAACCAGAGGTTTCTGTACTAAAAGCATAGATGATGCGATAGCGTGATTTCTGTAGAAGTTGTGTTCCAGAGGATGTGTTCTTCTAGGGCTGACATTTCTTGTCATGCTATCTCCAAATTATCCTGTAATTCTGGCTTTTTGTGAACATGCAAAATTGTACCTCAGTTCCTCAGTATCCCCTCAAGTGTTTTCATTATTGATATATTTATGCAATTATTCATGAATTTTTATTGATTTCATTTAAATATTGCATGTAAGACTGTAATATGTTAAGCAAAATATTTGCATTATTCATGACAGAATACTCGTATTTTGTAGGATTATTTTCTCTATTCACACTTCTGAATGAGGCACACTCAGAAATCCTGCAGGTACTTCATCACTCCTGTCTTGCCGAGTTTCCGCTTTGCATCTGTCTTATCGAAGATATTTCGGCTCCTCACAATTCTTGAGAAATCTACAGGGTGCGCTCAGTTGTCTTGGAATCCAGTTGTCTTGGCCAGATCTTGCTGCTCTCACGTTCCTGCTTGGGAACAGTACTCATTGTCGCTGAAATAGGCACACCAGGGATGTGACGGGTCAGTTATTGATCCTATTAACAGTGGAATGTGTGAATTGGCTCCATCCTTAGCTCCAACTGAGTTCACCAAAGTTGATTTCATTGGTCAGTAAATATTAGTCACTGCCTGAAAATCTGAACTACAGTGGAAAGCTAGTGCACATGCTGCAGACAGAGGGTGCCTGAGCTCTGTTGCCAGTTATGACTCTGGCCAAACAATTTACCACAACTAAACAGTGTCTTCACACAGAACCTTGTCCTTTAATAATAAACGAATGTAGGCAATCAAATGTCTGTGTGAAATTGATGCTTTAGTTTCATATACACTAACAGATATTCAGCTTCTGTAACCAATCATTGGACAGCCTGTCTTTGTGAATGTTGATCCTAGATTAGCGGTCTTCACTCTTGGTCCTGCAAAGCCTCAGGGCATGCAGGTTTCTCTTGTTATTCAGCACTTAAATAGCCAGTGAAAACAAATGATTACACAGTTATCTCTTCTCAACTGCGTTCTTGTGTTTGAACGTGGAATTCAGGTGCACTCTATTGCTCTCTACGCCCTTGAATGAGGACCACTGGCATAGAGGATCTGGATTGTATCAATTCATCTTACTAGGCTCGGTTAAGTGCTATCACAACCTGCAGCCAGGAGTGGAAGTGTGGACCACTTTCCTATGAAAAAAATGGAGCTGTGGAAAATGAATGGTGGTATAATATTCTCGTCATGCAGCACATCTTGAAACTTTTAGGTTGCAGGTTTGATTCCTTGGATAGGCTTTGCCACTATACTACAGTCCAAGGTCCTTAAAATCCCATACATGAATATAAATTCTTCAAACTTCAGCTGCTTGGAGTTATGGATGAATGAGGTTTCATGAATTCACCCAATCAAAGCCTTTGCTATTTGCCACGAAAACAATGATTGGTCAAAATAACTGATGTTACTTATAATATGTTACTTGTAACATATCATAGCTCCATCTTTTTGTGTTTCAATTCTTTTTCTCGTCCCCTTGTTTCCTCCACTCGTTTCCTCCCCTTGTCTCTTACCCTGGAAGTATGTGGAGGAAAGGAGGGGAGGAAACAAGTGGAGGAGAGGAGAAAGCGAGGAGATGAAATGAAAGTTGGAACAAATAATCCAATTAGCCCTTCATGAAAGTCGATCTCGGCTACTGATGAAGTCGCGTAACATGATTACCTAAGCCAATCGGACTGGTCGTGAGCACAGTGATGTCACCCAAAAATGTGAAAAGACTTCCACGGTAGCATGCGTTGATGTATCCTAGGAGGAGGTGAGTGGAGGAGGCGAAATCTTGTCTCCTACCTTTTTGGAACAGTGGATAGGGCAGTTTCCGTGGCACGGACAAGATGAGGTGGTAGTGGAGGAGGGTCGGAGACAAAATTTGAGTATTGGAACGCACCCCCTGTTCCCCTGCAGTACCCACTGTATTGAGGGTGTAGCACAATGTCTAGGGAGCTGGACTTTTACCCCAATGGTTGCATGATTGGTTTTTAAATATCACACTACCATTGCACGCTTGAGCAAGGTACTTACACTGAATTGGTCATAAAATACTCGGCTATACAATTACATTGTATGTTTAAACAAATCTAAGCTTTTACTAAGAGTGTATGCTAAATATTTTTTTAAAAAAGGGTAATTCAGCTGGAATGCTGCCTACACAGTCTGTGAATGAATAGCTTTTTGCAAGTCTCCTCAAAATTTTCTGTTTGGAGTTTGGGAATCGTTTCTGTCAGTGTTTATTTCAAGTGATGATGTCATTGACTAGTACAGTGCTCTCAGACTTTTTCATACCATATCTGCTTTGGTCTAATGCACCAGCGAGCAATACCTACAAGACTTTCCCCTCTACAACACTAATTTTTTTCCCAGAAGACAAACAGTGTTGTGTGAATGAGAGCATATGATGGTAAATGTGTGTTACAGAGGCCTAAATATGGAATATGACACACACAGATCCTTTTCACTAATTCCAAATGAATTATTAAATTAGTACAGATATAGGTTCATTGCCCATGTTCTGTAGAAATATTAACAAATAATACATTTCTTCATTCTGTGAACTCTGCTTCTGTCAGAGTAGCTGAAGCTCCTTTGGATTATTGAAAATTCCTGGTCTATCTATCTGTTTGCAAGGGCAAGACCATCAGACACGAATCAGACACATGCATTTTTAATGAACCTGTGGAAATATGACCTACATGTTAAATGAACAACTGTCAAAACAAATTAAATTCTTTTCAAAACAACACATTCCATAGCACTCTCGGAGAATGGATTTAGCTTGTTATAGCTTAGAGTATCTTACATATATATGTAAGTGTCCAAGAAAGTTGTATAAAATTGAATTTACATCCAAAAATAAGGTTCTGTTTTCCCCTCTATTTTTCATTTGTGTATGGCTTTATTTTGCTTATATATTCATTACACTTTTTTGACATTGACATTGGTTGAGTTAACATTGACACCTTTGCACCAACAGCGATGATGAATTGAAGCATTTGTCCCTTGATAGGCACTGATTAATTATTGGCTTTGAGATGCGGCACTGATAATATTGGAAATATTTATGATGAACAAAATTCATGTGCAATGAATAAAGAAATAGAAACCTATTTGACACATGAGTTCTAAATGGCCCATCACATGACTTCATTCCACAAGTCTCATTGATCATCAGACAACTTCCTATTCACAGTGACCTCATTTCCTGTTTCTTTGTGTTCAGACACTGGCTGCGTTCCAATACTTTTTCTCGTCTCCTCCTTTCCTCCCCTCCTTTCCTACCCCGGAAATATGCCGGAAATATGTGGAGGGAAGGAGGGGAGGAAACGAGTGGAGGAAAGGAGGAGATGAATCGAAAATTGGAACAGCTAATCCGATTCGCCCATCATCAAAGTCGACATCAGCTATTGATGTAGTAATAATTTTGACTGACTCTGAGGATACCAAAGCCAATCAGGTCTTTTAACCTGACTGTTCGTGAGTACAATGATGTCACCCAGAAAAGACTTCCGCGGTAGGATATATCGATGTATCCTCCGTTTGGAGGAAACGAGAAAGAAGGAAAGGAGGAAAGGAGGAGGTGAGATTTCACTTTGGAACAGTGGAGTGAAGGAGGACACATAATCAGCTTCCGGGGCACGGAGGAAAGGAGGGGAGGAAAGGAGGAGACGAATTTGAGTATTGGAACGCAGCCACTATCACCTCTATGTAGGCTTCTCTGGAGTGTGAATTAGTCAACCTGGAAGGTGTTAGTCATTTGACATTTGCCTTGGTGAGAGGTGGGACAAATACATATAAAAGTTGTTAAGGTTTTCAGACCAACAGGGTGAGCCAAAACAAGTCAAGGAAAGGCCAAACAAATGATTTTACACTTCTGTTGAATAAGTGCTCCCCCCATAAGTGGCTTTGAATTAAACATGGAGGTTACTACATGTGAATGCAATGGCGTAAGTGTGATCATTTAATACTCTAAAATCTGTGCATCAGGCTTAAATACTGACATGGCCAGACACAGCAAACTGCTTTTGGTCAGTTTCCTTGATGGCACCCCACCTGGGGAAAAACACGCAATGAACATTAACTGAGGAATAACACTCCTAAAGAGCACAGGGGAATAAAGCCCTTTGCATCCATCTGCACATTCAGAGACACCTGGACTGTGTTGCATTGGTTTTCCAAACTCCTCAGGTGGCCTTACCTTTCTTGCTTTTAAGAGCAGTTGTCCATGTTTTGGTGAGAAATTAATGCTTACCTTTTTAATTGGTGATGGTTTTTGCGGATTTAGCATCATACAGTTAACCCTGCATACAGTTAATATGTGAGTGAGTAAAAGCGTAGAGTATGATATAAGAACAGGATTTTGAAACTAGCGTGGCACCTGCATTCCTTTAGCAAAGGAACAGTTATATACATGAAGACATGTTACAACGTGATTTTACATTTTCTGTGGAATGGTGAACAACTGGGTTTAAAATGCACAGTATTAAAAGGCAATATAAACATTACTGCCGCACACTACGAGAATTTAAAATGACATGTCATTTTTATCGGATACCCTGAATCAAGTTTTCGCAACATTAGTTATAGCACAGTTGTGTATCCAAGTGAACAGACTATATCACATTAGAGAGTGATACAGTGGGAGTGGTCTGAAGCCAGTAGGCGGGCACATGCGTTAGCTGCTGAACCAAAGTCCTCTGAAGGAAAATCTGGGTTGAGCTGTGTTTGGACGAGACCGGAATGGTGGGTGGGACTCGAAGTGGCTGAGTTAAAAAAGACGGAAACAAAACAGAAACATTGAGGCAATGTCGAAAACGTGTTTCACATCAAAACCATTTGAGAAACCTTCTGCGCTGCGAGCTAAAGAACAAAACAAATACCGAATGCGATGCGTTTAGTCTGAAACTTGTAAAGGTGAGCCTTTTTTGTATGCAAAAACTTGCTAACCTAACTTATGACTGTGAAGTTACGTAATAAGAATTACCCGTCTGTTTTAGAATCAGGTAGTCTGGAAATGAGCAGCTTTTGGACTTTCAATGGAACTGCCTCTAGTTATCTTGAAATGTCTACGTAAATGTATTGACAGGAATCTCTTCTTTATACATACGTCCTTCAAAGACATACATTCACTTTTGTATTTTCCGTAGGGCTTGTGAATACAAAGCTTGTTTCTGGCAATACACTATATACGACAAGATGTGCCACTGATACACAAAGAAATTTGCTCGCGTTCAGCACGTGTACGGAGTCATTGCTAATCTTGTATAATCTTATACTACAACCTTTTATGTGGTTACGGCAATTATTATCATGATTACTATGACGACGACGACGACCAAGATGATGATGATGCTAATTATGATTATTATTACCAGTAACGCAGTGCGGGTGAGAGACTTCTCTTTGTGTGGCAGGCAAGCGTTACTGACATTCTCTCCGAAATCTGCAAGGTGCAAATCTGCAGATAAAGAACAAAAGCTCTTACACGCTACTGCAAGTAGTCTTCTATCTGCTATCAATCTGAATATCCCCCATCTCCGTGTCGCCGGGACAGACGATGACTTAGACAGATAGTGTACTCAGGGAGTATATTTACTTGGTTTACTGCGTTGTTCTTACATGTGGGGAAAGCTACTTTGAAAGCATTACAATCTGCTTCTCTATCGCCTGTTAAACTTGGTAATTTCATAATCCTGTAAATAATTCTAATAGAACGTGCGTTTCAACTCTGAAGAATGTCATCCTCATCCCCGGTGATAATGTTGTTTTATTGAGCGAAACTGAGCTTTAAGCATTCAGTGTTGACAGTTCCACCAATCTTTGAATATTTTCTTTGGAGCATTCCATTTTATGCATTTTTCAAAACCACTACTTGTAATATGTAATGGGTATTTGAGGTCCTGATTCCAGGAGGCTATACCTGGTTCGTTGAGAACAATGGACGCTGGTGTCCTCACTTAAACTCTGTCATTGTAGATCAATACTGCGAGAGCACCTTAGGTCTACCTTGTAAACGACAACCCTTTTTCCTTACTTAGAGAAATAAAAGGAAAAAAACTTCTAAGCTGATGGAAGAACAACTGGTTTGATAAGGACATGTTTCTGCCTGTGAGTACATGCCAAATATCTAGTCGTCGTGGGAGATATTGGAATAAAGCGCGACGACAAGCAAGGTTCCGAGACTTCACTGTTATTTAATTTATTTGCAAACTGTTGCATATTGGGAAGCGCTTTTAGTATGCATTGCAAGGCGCTATATATGTTCTGAATGTTGCTGTACGGTCCTGCACAGTAAACAGCTATTTCAAAATCAATTAATTAGTAGAAGCCAATACGGCTGTTCTATGATTTGTATTGTCATAGCTTACAATTCTGCCTCGGTTTCCCACCCGACGCGCGATGGAGTGGTAGTGCTGTAGGCTACTATCGGAGGGTTTACTACGGGTGATGAGAGTGATACGAGAGAAATAATTTGTTTTGTTCCGAGAGCTCGGCGGCACACGAGCCCAGATGAGCCCAAGCTCGAGATCCGCAAAGGTCTTTGTCTTGTGTTAGACAAGGGGCTACACCACGCCCTCTAGTGGTGGGTGAGAAAAACGGCAGCAACTACCGTGCGCAATGCCAGACGCTCATTGTCTGTTCTGTCTAGCAGAACCAAAGACAGTTCACAGGTGTTTAGAGACATGGGAAACCCAGTTCTTGTACCTTAGATAACCAGTTGGAAAATTAGCATCATACGTGAAGACGTACAGGTTCCAGTTATTGTACGCTACTCCAGACATGGCGATAATTCTAATCACTGCTGTTTTATATATTGATGTTAGTAAGGCAAATAGACGTTTCATTGTGGTTTTCATTTGTATGTGGATCTATTAATTGTGAGGGTTGTTATTGTTATTGTTCAAAGTGTTGCTCTTTTATATATTGAGGTTTGTGGATTTTATACAGGCATATAGATTATGATTTATAGTGTTGTTCCTTTATGTGTTATTATATTGACTGGTGGAGTTGTCCTTGTCAGTGTATCGTTTGCTATTGCTTTTGTTTGTTATTTATTGTCAGTGTGTTTTATTATTGACGGTTGTTATAAGACAAATTTCCACCTAGGGATATTAAAACTGTACCACTGTACTTCAATACACTCTGCTCACCTTCAGGATTCTGCTACTCAAGTGTTCCACTGTACTGTACTACCCCACTCCAGTATAACCTGTTCTTTGTTACTATACTATACTATACTATACTATACTATACTATACTATACTATACTATACTATACTATACTCTGTTAGTTGGGCTGCAGTCAGTCTCCATGAGCTGTGCAGTAGATTATGTTTTCATAATTCACCACAGGAAGTTGCAAGAGAGGGTCAGGCCTAAAACTGCAAATGAAAAATATGCACCAGGGAGAAAAATATGGAAAATTAAAACTATAAAAAACAGTGATCATAGTACAACCACCAAACTTCACCAGTATCACATAAGGGAAGAGAGTGACACAGTTGTAAGTTGAATACACACTTGTCCTTGGTCATGCAGAAAAGCATGCTCACATATACACTTAAAAGCATAAAACATATGCTGGTATCTAATGAGTCTGAAGGAAACATTGGATACATAAGAAAAGGAAATTGAATTTGATGTATTTCTGGGTTAACATATGTGCCTCATTTAAGAGCTGGTCATTTAACAGTTGTGATATCCATATAATAAAAAATTAGATTTCAAACAATTAGATAATCACATAACCTTTACGTAGACTTGTTGACCTCACACTACAGACGTGGCTTCTATTGGCCAGACTATGCACATTTGTTACGACCAAACACTTTCTTTGCAGTTTGTTTTGTCATATAACAAGATCTCATTTCTTTCAATGGTCAATTTTCTGTCTGAGACACAGATCACTAGCTCTGCTTTGTGACTGCTGTGGCTGTGCGGTAATGGCACAATGTCCTCTGGTGAACCACAGATTGCTCTGTGGGGCCCTGATTGTCAGTTGGTGTTAGGACATCTTGTGTTCCAATCCTCACTCTCTAAAACACCATGCACAAAAAACCACTGAAGATTTGGAGTGTATATGGAGTGGTCTCATTAAGAGATGTGGAGAAGAGATGGAGTGGGCCCGGCTGTTAAAAGCCTTTGTGGGGTGTGAGGAGTTTGTGGGTAGTATGAGCGTGTCCTCAAATCACACATTGAGTCACTGGGTCTATGTCTTTCTTTTTTTTTTTGGGGGGGGGGGGGGGGGGGCAGATCTAGAAATGTTCCATGAGCCAAACTGAACCAAGCTGAGCTGAGCAAAACTGACACAGATGTGTCTAACGCTGTTAATTTTTTTTTAAATGCATGTTTCATGAACCTGTAATCTGTGACTACAAGCGCAGCTTATTAAACTATGCTACACTGCCACCTAACTACACCAAAGGAGATGTTTCCATAACGTTGTAGTAAATACATGACTTCATAGCAGCCAGCTGTAGACAACAGTGTAGCTTAGAGTATTGTACAGACAGGCCTATCGCAAAGTTGAGTGATGAGACCTAGCGCGCAAAAATCTGATACCAACTATGGCATGATTCCTGGAAAAGCAACACATATGTATTGGCTTGTTGGCTGAGGACCTTCGTCTTTGCTTGTTTGATCACAGCCAGCTAAGACTACTGGTTGAAACCCTGAAACAGACCTACCCCATTACATGAGGATATTTACCTTTCAACTTTTAAAGAATACAATCACAGGAAGGTGTCTTGTCAATGGTGTATTCTGGTAGGGCTTTGGATATGTCTGAGAACAATGTTACATTGTTCTCCTCCTATTAAGGAGTGTTAATGTTTCCAGGGAGGAGTGAAATGCCCCTGTTCACACTACAGTTTAGGTAGTGAGCAGACTGCTGCAAAACTGAAGCTCAGTAGGGCTGAAGCATAGGTTCATCTCGGTCTCTCATTGCCCCTTTCAGCACAGCTGGCATCTGTGCTCCTAGCATCCTGCTAGCCCAAAGCTAAGTGGCGGGGCGTTCTTCTCTCACATAGCAGGACTGCCTTTGTTGTCAGTTGTTTACCTCCTCATCACAGAGCAAAATAGTTGCAATGCAAATGCCTAGGTAGGTACTGGTCTTTTTTTTAGTATCCCTTCCTGTTTTTCTTCGTGGTAGTGGTTAGAATTGGTATGTATAGCTGTTGCCCACAAAAGTTTTTTGCTTTGCTGTCATTTTTGTTTCGCTTTCTGAGGCACTGGGTTTTGAAACACATATTACCCTCATTAGTGATTTGAGTTGCATAATTTCCTTTTGTTCTTGTGCAGTATTCACCTGTATGAGGTACCCTCAGCAGCAGAGGGGTCTACTGGTATTCTGAGTATCCAGAATAAGAAAAAAGCTGGTGATAACTGAAAAATTGTATGTAGCCTTCATG
>JAFBMS010000166.1:450000-743789 GCA_019788955.1 Albula glossodonta | reverse complement strand
TTTAGTGGATACATTTATTTCTAAGCGACTAACAGGAAGTGTATATGTTCATAAATAAGAGGGAAAAGCATCAGATATGTGAGCAGTAAGTGCTTTAGATTCCCAGTCCCTGTTCTCGTGCTGTGTGCCTTTACGTCGTGTCATTTCCTTGTGTGATGTGCGGTTACTGAGATAGTCTGACGTGATGCAGATGTCGGACAGAAACACGTGTGTGTATGAGACATGTATGACATGGCCAGACTGTGACTCAAGAGACAAAGCTAAACACTTGTACACCAGTACTGACCGCAACACACACTCAATACATATAATAAATGCACATACAAATACACATACACACACACACACACACACACAAACACACTCTACAATAACACTGCAACACACCCACAAACACATACTCTACACTAATGCTAACTGAAACACACACACATACATGCACATACACAACACTGTATCACTCTGATACAGACTGCAACGCACGATCACACAAAAACACCCTCACACACAGACATATATAATCACATAAACATGCACAGAGCACAAAAACACAAACATGCGGACACACATACTAACAGCGACATGATGGGACACACACGCACGATCACACAAAAACACCCTCACACACAGACATATATAATCACATAAACATGCACAGATATAAACACAAACATGCGGACACACATACTAACAGCGACATGATGGGACACACACACACACGATCACACAAAAACACCCTCACACACAGACATATATAATCACATAAACATGGACAGATAAAACACAACATGCGGACACACATACTAACAGCGACATGATGGGACACACACACACACGATCACACAAAAACACCCTCACACACAGACATATATAATCACATAAACATGCACAGATATAAACACAAACATGCGGACACACATACTAACAGCGACATGATGGGACACACACACACGATCACACAAAAACACCCTCACACACAGACATATATAATCACATAAACATGGACAGATATAAACACAAACATGCGGACACACATACTAACAGCGACATGATGGGACACACACACACACGATCACACAAAAACACCCTCACACACAGACATATATAATCACATAAACATGCACAGATATAAACACAAACATGCGGACACACATACTAACAGCGACATGATGGGACACACACACACGATCACACAAAAACACACACACACACAGACATATATAATTACATAAACATGGACAGATAAACCACAAACATGCGGACACACATACTAACAGCGACATGATGGGACACACACACACACGATCACACAAAAACACCCTCACACACAGACATATATAATCACATAAACATGCACAGATATAAACACAAACATGCGGACACACATACTAACAGCGACATGATGGGACACACACACACACAAGCACGCAAAGGAAGAGAGTGGTGTAAATCTAATAGTGTAAATCTAAACCAGAGTATCCTGTAAGATCAGCACTGACACAGAGACGTGATTTCAGTCATTCTGCTGGGAATGAAGCCTGCAGTACGTGCTGAATAGAAACCATACCCAACCGTATCTTTCTGGAACATAGCCTATCACAGCCTAGCATGAACAATAACAAGCAAAACAGAATTCAGAGTGCTTATTATTCTAACGTTTATCACCGAAAGGGCGACCATCGACACAGGGCCGCTTCACACAATATTATTTATTATGTTATTCAGCGGCAGACAAGGTGAAACACTGAAAAAGGCGTTACCACCCAACTTCGTCCTCCAATCCAGAAGAAAAATATTTACTTCCTAGCGTGTCTTAGAAGTTTGGCACGTCATTCTGACATTCGTGACTGTAGGCTGCTTCTCTCATTTTTAAACGTATGCTGCATGAAAGTTGCCCCACACTTTATCAGGGAAATATTGAACATAAACATGTGTATAAACTGAGTATAAAAGTATATATAAACTGTGTATAAATGTGTAATACATGTGAAATGCTGTTATCAGGCTTTTATTCTATCTCCAAACACAGAACTAGCCACGCAAAGTGAACCAAAAACAGTTACCCAACATCCTTCCTTTCAGAGGTTTCGAAATGAATGTCTGTGTCTTGAACTATTTCTATGTAAGCAAAGGAACGTAAACACAGGGAGATTTTTGAAATAGTACTATTGAATATCATGACATTTATTTGCATGAATGAAGATGTTGCTTCAAAGAAGTATGTTCTGTTTGATGTAGCTAAGTGGTTTTGTTTGTTCTGACAGCTGACTCACTTTCCATCTTTGGCCTTAACTTACAAAATTCGCTCATCGACATCTCGGCTCCTCTTTCCTTTATTCTATTATAAGCACTGCCAGAATCACTACTACTACCACTATCAGTAGCTTTATTATATTAAAAGTTCTACTACTAGCTTGACTGCCACGATTGTAAAAATAAAATGTCATTCTTGTGTTTGCTTCTGTAATTGGCTCAGAGTTGTCTATATCTTATCAGCTGTTCCAGCTCTATCACCGTTCTATAAGCCTTTTTATATACTTTTACTTATAGGCAACTATGGAACAGGGCATCTGCTAAATTAGGGGTAAATGTGTATGTGTGGTGTGAAATGAAATGATGCTGGGAAAACATGGGCGGAGCTTGTACCACTGCACTGGTTGCCAGGTTGGGAGGAACGGACGGAACCCGGTGATGCACTCAAACACCAGTGTCCCGAAACTCCAGTAATCAACTGTCATGGTGTACATCTGCTGCTCCAACAACTCAGGAGCCTGAGAAAGAGAGGGGGGGAGAGAGGGGAGAGAGGGAGAGACTGAGAGTGAGAGGGAGGATGGAGGTGTAGTGTTCTGTGTTTCTGCAGTGGTAAATGAACAGTGTAGACTGTAGGATGTGTTCTGGTACCAGGTACTGCAGCGTCCCCACGAAGGATGTGCAGAGACTGCTCTGGTCCAGCTCCTTCGCATAGCCCAGGTCAATGATCTTATGGATCAAAGAAAACAGAGAGAGAAAGCTTACTCTTATCACATAAAACACACATACACGCACACACACACACACACACACACATACACAAGAATGCACACGCACACACACACACACATACACAAGAATGCACACGCACACACACACACACACAAGAATGCACACGCACGCACACACACACACATACACAAGAATGCACACGCACGCACACACACACATACACAAGAATGCACACGCAACACCACACACACAAACACACAGAATGCACACACACACACAAACACATACACAAGAACACACACGCACACACACACACACACACACACACACACATACACACAGAAGAATGCACATGCACACACACACACATACACACAGAAGAATGCACATGCACGCACACACAACAACACACACACACACACACACAAACAGAAAAATACACACAAACGCACACAGGCACAAGTGCAAGTACACACACACAAACACAAACATGAGCGGAAACACACACACACATACACACAAACGCACGCACACACAAAAACACACACATGTGCACATAAGATCTTACTCCACAGTACATTTACACACAAACACACACACACACATCTTTACATCACAAACAAGCACAGATACCTAACTTTATATCACACACAAACACACTAGTGCTGTACATATATGCACATACTTGTATATACGTACATACAGACACACACACTCACATGCACAAATACAAATGCACACACATGCATACAGACCATAATACATACATACAGACACACCTCCAGCAGCTCTTTTTTGAGCTGTATATTTACCCAACGATGCTTTATTTAAGGGGCTGTTCTGAGGCAGTACATGAACAGCTCTTTACAGGGAAACGGCGGGGGGCGGGGATGGGGGTGGTGTTACAGGTAGCACACACACAAACACATGAAAGACCCCATTCACCTGAGCAACAGGTGAACCAGCGCACCACGTACAAACTCATGAACGGGTCCATTCATGAAGTCGGCATGTTGACGGGGACATGAGACCAGGGGCCCAGCCACTTTACAGCCCATGCAGGGGGGGGGGGGGGGGGGGGGGGGGGCAGGGGTAGGGAGAAGGGGGGTGTGGTATCAGTCAGAGAGAGAGACAGGCCTGCTGTTGTCTCAGGTAAGACCTGAGCTACCACCAACCACTACATTCAGCCCCCTGCTAATAGGCATGAGGTGACACCAAGGGGAGGCCTGGGTTTTGTTGCAGGAGACAAAGAAAAGAGAAGAGAAAGGTCATACGTCTTCTCCATCATCAAACTCAAGGACCTTTCACCTTGAGTCTCAAGACTCAACTTCCCAAAACCCAACGGCTCAGCTCAACACGTTTTACAATTTCATGTTTTGCAACTGATTCACACTCCAGGACAATCACTGCTATTTTTATTTTTTTGCACAAAACATTTATCTGTGGAATCAAGCACATTCAAGTTTGCTTTTCAAAATCTAGACCTTGATGATTTTTGGTCTTATTAAAAAACTTTCAAGGAATTACAAGGCACGTGGGAGACCTGGAAAAGAGACTGGGTGGGGGGCAGGAAGGAACGTAGACAGGAACAGAATTTCTCAGATCAGCCACACCGCTGACCGCTGACTGCTGACCACTGACCCGTCTGATACCACTGAAACAGGAGCTTTGGTTTCATTAAGGTTTTTTAGAACACCAGGTACTCTCTGTTATGGTGCAGGTGTACAGGGGGCTTAGATGCTACCTGGGGGTTCTTTCATAAAGGACAAAATACAAAGCCGTGAGGGTGAAAATATAATTAAACTCCTGCCTGAAGTGGACCCAAGCACAAAGAGTGGGTCTGTTTAAAATATTAAAACTGGAGTTATGAGAGTTCTTCCACAGCAGGACTTTGCTCTTTCCTAAGCTGCTTTCAAATTAATTTCAGCATACTTACAACTAATTACAACTTGAATGTGAATGGAAGTTTGCAGTATTAAATATGATGACCTATTTTAGTTGGATATATCAGACATGCCCAAACCTATATATATGTTTCATATGATTAGATGAAGCACTGAAATAGGCCCTCCCCTGCAGTGTGATTGGATGAAGAGCAGTTCTTTTCTTATAATTCTTCCATGTCTTGTGTAAAATATTTGTGAAAAAAAATGTTTCACACTACAAATTGTGCTGTCTCATTATTAATTCATTTATGATTCATTATTGACTGTTAATGAGAAATTCATTAGCTCATGCTCTGTTATCGGATGAAAAACCCTGACCCTCCACTGAGGTACATAACCCAGAAGGGGGTGGTCATATTGAAGTAGCTAACACCCCTCCCGGAGGGCAGCTGAGATTGACATGTTTAAGTGTTCCGCATTCTCACAGCCTCACATCACCAGCGGCCGCTGGGACTCACCCGCTTCTCCCCCTGCTGCAGGACGATGTTCTCAGGCTTCAGGTCTCTATGGATGATCCTCTTCTGGTGCAGGTAGGTCAGAGCAGAGGCTGCGAGACACACACAACACACACACCAACACGCACATACACACACACACACACAAACCACACACAAAACACGAACATGCACACACACACACACACACACACACACACACACAACATAACACACACATACACACACACACAAACACCACCACACGCACAACACACAACACACAAACAACAAACATGCACACACACACGCCCACCCGCACACGCACACACGCACCCACACACACACACACACACATACACACACACACACACACACACCCACACACACACACGCACACACACACGAACATGCACACACACACACCCACACACACCCACCCACACACACACACACACACACACACACACACACACACACACGCACACACACACACACACACACACACACACACACACACACGAACATGCAAACACACACGCGAACATGCAAACACACACACACACAGACACACACGAACACACACGAACACGCACACACACAAACAAGAACACGCACACACATACACAAACAAGCATGCACGCACACATGCACACACACACGAACACACACACCCACCCACACACACACAGACACACACACACAAACACACAAACACACACATGCACACAGACACACACACACAAACACACACACACATATGTAAAATGAGCTGTCAGCTGATTTCGGAACAATAAATAAAAAGATGTGAAAATGACAGTGAGAAGGTATTTGAAAGTTATAGTCACATTAACAGTTTTGCACAGTACACACAATCTGACAGACTTTGCTGATGCAGATACTGTATCTTATTGCAAATACACTTCCAGGTTTAGAGGACATGATGCGCCCCCTTCTAAAAGCATTCTGAGCAGATTGATTACAGCGAGTCAAGCTGCTCTTCTCCATTCAAAAGTGTGACACATGAAGATAAATCCGACAGGCTGTTAAAAATGGGTCATCCAAGGTTACCCCAGGTTCTTATGGATCAGTAGCCTCAATATCACTCATGGAAAATTCCGAAGCTAATTTGCATAAACGTCGACCGGTTTCTGTATTTTTCCCCATTCTCTTTCCAGCCATGTCCATAGTGGAAAACAGATGAGGTGAAAAACTTTGTCCTCGTCCATTCAATGACAAGCCAAAAATTAAATTCAAGGTCATGAAAATAAGATGTAAATGGGAGAAAGTTAGGATTGTGGATTGTACAAAAACAACTTTTTTATTGCAGAAAACTGCTCATATCCCCTTCCAATTGTTCTTAGGAATTATTTTTAGGAATCTGTTCCAAGCTCAACCCACCCACTGGCAGGACTGAAGCTATAAAAACTGGCGTAAGTAGGTCCATGTTCTTGACATTTTCATGGAGCAGTAAAATAAGTGTGCAAATAAGAGGCAATTATGTTTCTATGAGGTTTGTCCTGCGTTCATTTCAAATGGGGGGGGTTCGGGGATAAGTTAGCCTGAAACACGGTTAGCATGTTTTCTCATCCTGGTTTTCCTGAGAAAGCGTGTCAGAAAGCGTGTTTCTCACAGCGTGCCGGGGCAGGGGATGTTTTACTGTGTGGTCAGTGTGTGTTAGCATGGCGGGTCTGGCGTCACAGGAAACGAGCCGGCCGGCACCGTCAAAACCCGTGACAGTGTGTCACTGTGTGCGTAAAGAGTGCAGAAGGAGAGCGGTGGTGCGTAACCCACAGTCATGGATGCCGGCTGCCCCAAATTTCAAAATACTGTCTGATTCCCCCTGACCTGCATTTTCATGCAAGTCATGGGTATAGGCACAAAAATGAGGCTTCTGTACAGCAAACTTTCCTACATACATATGGGCTATTCCCACCTTCTCAGGCCGTATACCCACCTATTAGCCTTATTACCATTAATACATATGGGCTTTGGAGTTACAGTATGCCCACCTCCTCAGACAGTATACCCACCTGTTAGCCTTATTACCATTAATACATATGGGCTTTGGAGTTACAGTATACCCACCTATTAGCCTTATTACCATTAATACATATGGGCTTTGGAGTTACAGTATGCCCACCTCCTCAGACAGTATACCCACCTGTTAGCCTTATTACCATTAATACATATGGGCTTTGGAGGTACAGTATACCCACCTATTAGCCTTATTACCACTAATACATATGGGCTTTGGAGTTACAGTATGCCCACCTCCTCAGACAGTATACCCACCTATTAGCCTTATTACCATTAATACATATGGGCTTTGGAGTTACAGTATGCCCACCTCCTCAGACAGTATACCCACCTATTAGCCTTATTACCATTAATACATATGGGCTTTGGAGTTACAGTATACCCACCTATTAGCCTTATTACCATTAATACATATGGGCTTTGGAGTTACAGTATGCCCACCTCCTCAGACAGTATACCCACCTATTAGCCTTATTACCATTAATACATATGGGCTTTGGAGTTACAGTATGCCCACCTCCTCGGACAGTATACCCATCTATTAGCCTTATTACCATTAATACATATGGGCTTTGGAGTTACAGTATACCCACCTCCTCAGACAGTATACCCACCTATTAGCCTTATTACCATTACTACATATGGGCTTTGGAGTTACAGTATACCCACCTATTAGCCTTATTACCATTTATACATATGGGTTTTGGAGTTACAGTATACCCACCTATTAGCCTTATTACCATTAATACATATGGGCTTTGGAGTTACAGTATGCCCACCTATTAGCCTTATTACCATTAATATATATGGGCTTTGGAGTTACAGTATACCCACCTATTAGCCTTATTACCATTAATACATATGGGCTGCCTTATTACCATTAATACATATGGGCTTTGGAGTTACAGTGTACCCACCTATTAGCCTTATTACCATTAATACATATGGGCTTTAGAGTTACAGTATGCCCACCTCCTCAGACAGTATACCCACCTATTAGCCTTATAACCTTTAATACATATGGGCTTTGGAGTTACAGTATACCCACCTATTAGCCTTATTACCATTAATACATATGGGCTTTGGAGTTACAGTATATTCACCTATTAGCCTTATTACCATTGATACATATGGGCTTTGGAGTTACAGAATGTGTACCTGCACATCCTCACTTACCACCACACCACTGGGGAAAACCAACCCAATATCAGGATGCTGGTTCATGGGCACATTCCACAAATATTACTAACTTAATAAAAACCCACAGTTTAATAGTGTTACAGTATATCAAAGTTCATAATGTTATCTTGCTCCCCACCCTGCACCGTGAGTGCCTTTTCCTGCCTGAATTTGGATAAGAAAATTTTGGTAACCCAAGAAACAGGGGGGTGGTTTCCCCAAAGGCACTCTGGACAGCACTGCCAATGTTAGCAGAGTGGGAGGCCACTGGGGTGCCAGACTGGGGGGGGGAGTCTGAGCGCACTCCAAAGCAACCAAGATGATGTGAAAGAGTGGGCGAGGGGTGGGTTGAATGGGTCAGAGTCATAGTCCGGTTACAGGTCCAATGATGTCACCTATCACATCCGGATATTTGTCGACGCTTGTGTCATTTGTCGTGCCCAACTGATTGCGTGACAGATTTTTTGGGTGGGGTGTGGGTCAAACTCGCCCCCGCCCTTCACCCCTCTGGGCCCATTGAGTCCGTCATCAGGCAGCGAGAGAGAGGATGGGCACCGTGCACATCCTCTGCTCATTTCCGCTCTGCTTTCCAGGAATAGTATTCATTTTGTCATGGAAACATGACTACCTCTGAAACTCTGCAGCTCTGAAATCGACAAACGTCCCAACATGAACCCGTCAACTTTGCCCAACTGTTTGGGTAAAGTTACTACTATGTAACTGCAAGTTCCTGACATTAATGTCTTCAGTGTTATGTCTCTCTGAACCTGTGTGGGGTTCCCCCATTTTTGGCTTTTTTTTTTGGCAATGAAATTTATAGCCGTTTTTGAACACATTTGATTCAATTAAGATTCTTAGTTTAGGAAACAGATGATCTCTCGATTCACCACGATGAGGTCATAACCGAGTCAAACATCCCATCATGAGGCATCAATGCATCTTTATACCCGTAACTAATGGCAACAGCCAGAGGTTCATTTCGCATACAGAAAATAAGGCCTGGAAATAAATTACAAAAATAATTGAAGATTCAAAGAAACAGTCCAGGTGAGCTGTCTGTGCAAACAACTGCTTCAGTTGATCGGGTATTTAAAGACCTGAATAACAGCAAAGACCTGCACACCCTGAGGCTCCAGGACCGGTCTTTGGGATCTCTGCTCTGACTGAAAGCTGATGTGAGATTGAGAGAGGTGAAATGCATTGTGGGATACTCACATATGTCTCTCAGGAGGATCAGAACAGAACCCTCTCTCATCCCACAGCAGTTATCCAGAGAGTTCAGGTACTGCAGAAACAAAAACAACCTCAAAGTTACAAACCCAGCACCACCAAAACAACCGCAGTTACAAGCCCAGTGTCATAATAAACAACCTCAGATGAGTTGCAAGTTGTGTGCAGGTGTGCATGCATGTGTGTGTGCAGGTGTGTGTGTGTGTAAGTGTATGTGTGTGTATGTGTGTGTGTGTGTGTGTGTGTGTGTGTGCAGGTGTGTGTGTGTGTAAGTGGGTGTGTGTGTGTGTGCAGGTGTGTGTGTTTGATGCAAGCAGGTGTTTCACCTTGCGCAGGTCTCCTCCCTGGCAGTACTCCATGGCCAGCAGAGGCAGGTCATTAGTGGCCATTTTCTGCATCCCCTCTGGAACCTCCCGTGCTGCTACCACATTCTCATGATTCAGCCTGAGGGAGAGAAGGAGGGAGGGAGGGAGAGAGGGAGGGAAGAAGAGATGGAGGGAGAGAAGGAGAGATGGAGGGAGAGAGGGAAGGAGAGATGAGGGAGAGGGAGGGAGGGATAGAGTTGGAAGAAGAGGGAGAGAGAGATGGAGAGAAAGAGAGAAGGATAGAGAGGGAAGGAGAGATGGAGGGATAGAGAGGGAGGGAGAGGGAGAGAGGGAAGGAGATGGAGGGAGAGAGGAGAGGGAAGGAAGGAAGGAGAGATGGAGGGAGAGAGGGAAGGAGAGAAAGAGAGAGAGAGAGGGAGGGAAGGAGAGGGAGAGAGAGATAGAGAGGGAGGAAGAGGGAGAGACTGAATCAGTCACACTTGGTACATTGTGTTCTCAAATAGACAAATCTCAAATCTCCAAAATTGTAGAAGACGGGCAAAACTGATGAAAGATAAAACAAGTTAAAGTACATATGCTGATGAACTTTTAAAATCAAAAATAGAAACACTGTTGGTCCCGGTGGTTCTGTAACTGTGTGGGGTGCGTTTTCCTGGCATGGCTTGGACACTCTCCAACTCTTAGCAGGCAAGGTTGACGTCATTCGTTCTTTAATGGTTCTGAGTGCTCATCTTTACTCCATGGTGAAGCAGGGAAGGAGCCTAGCACCATGGCAGTTCCCCCATCCACAAACGTGGAGATGCTGTCTAACACCTCATGTCCTGTGAAGCGCAATACTAACGTTCTCAATGTTTCACAACCGCAGTCACGGCCCTGTAAGTCACCAGAAATGAACCCAATCTACCATACACAGAATATTCTGGAGCGATGGCTGAGAGTCATTTCCATTTTTGCCAACTGAGCCTGAGTTAACTGACTTTCTTGCAGTTTCATTCGGCCTGAGCTGATCCACGACCATAGATGGCCATTTTTGGGATGAAGCCTCGTCTGAAACTGAACAGCGTACTTCTGTAGATGACCTTTACGGACGAGAGCAAATGAAACCACAAAAAGACACTCTGAAAACAAGCAAAACCAGGACAACTGCTTCCAGTGTCCACCCGCTGTCTCACTACCTTCCATTCCATTCCAACTCCGGCCCTCTTCGTCAGCTCCTGTTCCTCCTCCTCTCTTCCAAAGTGAGTTGACGTCACCTATTTCACCTCTCTAAGCAGACCCAAAAAGTGTGCATATGTGTGTGTACACGTACATTTGCCCCCAACCCCGTAACAGAATATGTTGGGCATCCAACTGTATTTTGAGCAACGCAATACACAAATGTTGGCATCAAAGAAAATTACTATTATGAATATTAATACATTATTTATTTGGATCACTCCAGTTTCTAACTGTCTCTGAATTTACTTTCTTGGACAGGTGTCTCTTGAGAAAGACTTCGTTCTATCTCAAGGCAACTCTTGGATAAATGAAGGTTTAATAAAAATATTTAACTGCCATTTACTGTCAATCACTATGTGGATCTTTGCTTTTGACCAGACAGTGATGGAAGCACCGAAGTCTACACATTCCAAACTTACAAACACCCCAACAAACACCTTCTACAATCTCCATACTCTGTAACAGAACACACAGTATTGAGTAACACCTGCTATAACCTCCATACTCTACTAACCTCTACACACTGTAACTAATGCACTCTCTGACCCAACACTGTCCGTCCTTTGAACGCCATACTATTTTTTCCATACTATTGCATAATGCGAAACATGGATTCAATTGTGATGGGCTGAACCCGGTTATTCAGAAAAACACTCTTGTTAAAAACACCCAGTAAAACCTGGGACAATGAAGGGAAAACTAAAAGCTAAATCAATATCAGATGGCAAATGGAGATATTAAATTCTCTATTGAAATGGGGATCTGAAAAACTCGTATTTCTAAAATAATAAAGAAGTTCAGCGGTCCAGTTCAGAAAAGTGAAAACAATGATGGCATAGTATGAATGTGATGAGCGTGTATGAAAGCACACTGTCCTGTAGCACTGCTTCGCTAATCTTATCTAAGCAGGTCAATGAACACTGATAACTAATCAAAACAATGAGCCAGTGTTGTTGTTTCCACTCATCCTCTCTTCAGACGGGATTTTTCTCGGTGTGTAAAGAGATCGTTTCCCAGACCTTCACAACGCAGTGACATCATTCATACATCCTACGCAACGAGAGAACCATGAGAGCAGAGGAAAGATGGAGTATGTGTCGAAATCAGTCCTCCTCTTTGGCACTCGGCTGCATTTCTTCCCAGGTAAAACACTGGATGAGAATACACCTAAGTGTAATAGTCTCGTCTAACCATCATAAATAATGCAAAATATTAAACATGTCTCATTTAAAATATTTGAACATGTTATTTAGCCTAATCACAGTTGGGCTCAACAAGTATTCAGACAAAACAAGTTCAAACTTTCAAAATGAGTCAAACTATTCAAAGGAAAGAACTATATTGCTAACGACAAATGATAGCACAGTTATGTACAAAATATGTTTAAAAATGCTATACCTTATAGACTGAATCTAGTTCGGACTGAATAATATTACAGAACACTTTGCCACAATATTTATTTTGGCTAAATAATTTTTATTCTAAATGGTAATTTCAGAGATTATCTCGTTGTAAAATGATGTCCAATCAGAAATCAAACAATCATAAATGTTTCATAATTCATTTTGAGAGGACTTTGCTTCTACCCTGACTTCATGCAGCAAATGGATACAGTGTAAAAAAAAACACTGCAGTAAAACGTTGTGATACATCATAATAAAGAAATCATAAACAATCATATTGTTCTATTGCCCAGCCCTAATAGTACAATTATAGTACACATAACCACAATTCAAAAATATCCATAATTCACATTTCACAGCCATTTTAAACGTGTTACAGCCATTTAACAACAGCCATTTAAAAAGCTGTGGGTATGATGTTTCACATGCATTTGCTGGCCAGGATACACATCATCTGCCAGAATATGCAGTTATTGCCAGTGTTCATAAGCATTTGTATAGTATGTAAGTATGTGTTCGTATGTGTGTAAGAAAGAGCCTGAAGCTGTCTGTGTGGCTTGAATACTTGTATGTGTGGGTTTATATGTGTGTGAGTTAAAACTTGAATTTGTGTCTGTATATGTGTTTGTGCGTGGTTTGAGTGTATACACACACACACATATACATATATACATATATAGATATATGTGTGTATGTTATGTATATATATATGCTTGTATGTGTGTGTGTGTGTGTGTGAGTGGTGCATGTAGATGTGTTTGGGCATCGTGGTTTTGAGCGGCAGGGCTGTGCGTGGGCATAGGGGAGGGCTTGTGGCTTAAACCATGTCTGTATGTCAGGAGACGCAATTAAACAGCAAACCAAAAACAAATAAGCCACATGGCCCACACACCCAAAGTGACACCACCACCAGCCTGAACCCCACGGCCCAGAGCCCAGAGCCCAGAGCACCAAGCCTGGCTGATGGCAAGGGGGAGCTGGGGGGGGCCGGTTCAACAGCCGGCGGCTGTTAGCGCTCAGCTCGTGGATCAAAATAGCTGCGGCTTTTACGCTCTCGTTAGCTAGTTATGTAGCTGGTCATTTTACTGCTGTGGAATCTTAAAACAGCTTCTCCCTTGTTTTCTTCACCAGATTTAGAGTGGTTTGAGCCACACTTCTTAGCGCACACACCCAAAAAAAACTCACCCAAATTTCCACAACTGGAAAATTCACCCTTCAAAAGTCGTAGGAGTTAATTCCCACACCGACTTTTGTTAACAATAGCATCTATTCATGTATTTTTAACACAGGAAGATGCTAATGTCAGCATCTATTGGTGTATATTTAACATTGGCATCAATCATACATTTACTGTCAACATCTATGAGCGTGTCTTTAGCATTACCATCTAACAGTGTCACACTTAGCCCATATGTTTTTTTGTGTGGGCAGTTTGGTAATAAAGTTGGGTTCATATCTCAGAGGTTACGAGTTTAAATCCAAGCAACATCCTCACCATTGACCAAACAAGCTATGGTTTAATAAACGCATTCCGGCTTTATGAATGGAATGCAACAATGTAAGCCATTTAGGCTGCTTTGGATAAGAGTGTTACGTCATAACGTAAGGGAACAGAGCGAAAGGTTTGATCGCAGAAGCCATAGAACACGATGCCGAGCACCTGAGGGCCTTCGCACCCCCTTGAGCGAACAGGTAATTTCCTGTGAGCTGATCCATTATAGCTGAGGTCTTTCAGAGAAAAATGTGACGGTCCTGTGGGGTTTTATGTCTCCATTTCACTTCCCTGTTTCCATCATCGTGAATCACAGATTTTTCTGCGGCTTCCCGCTTTTTCTTTCAGCTCTGAAGGCACTGATGCGTGGTTATTGTTTTCTTTAATGCCTCTTTCTCCTTTTCGGGTATTTCTAAGATTTCTCTGTGTTTTTAGGGCATGTCATCTTTCCTCTCCAGTACACAGATGCTGTGTTTTTTGTGTCTTCGTTTGGCCATTGACCTTTGTTGATTCTTGCCTTGAGATAAAAATTTGGTTGGAACCCACTCAAAACATTCAACCGGTTTCGAGTTTACTGGACGAAAATTCCCAGGTTTCTTTTCACATGGACTTTTTTTGTTTCTCTGGACAGGAGTAGCTGTCAGAGTGTGTAACGTTAGCATCTATCATGTGCATTTGCTCTACTCACATGCTGTGCCTGATCATTTTTGTGTTCTTTCGGTCATCGCCCTCTGTTGATTCTCCCTTTGAGATAACTGTTTGGATAGGACCAACTCAAAACATCCTGTTTCGACTTTACTGGACATTTCTTCCCAGGATTCTTTTCAGGCAGACTTGAAACTCAAGTTTGACTCAGGTCATTTCACGACTTCAGAGCAGTGGTCCCCAGACCTGGTTTCAGAGTCACACAAGGTAATGTGTTTTTATTTAGCAGATAACCATTAAAATGCAGTAGCCCGTCAGTACTACGACTGAAGGAACTCTGCATGACTACCTTCAGGCCAGAGGTCCTGCTCACCTCCTGCTCCCTCTTCCCCTGCTGGATGTACTGGGTACTGCAGCTCATTTTAGGTCTTTTGTTTGGGGATCATATATTTCTGGAGTACAAATTTTGGGGCTCATGAGCAGGCCCTATCCCCCCTCCCCACTCACCTTTTCATGATCTGGATCTCCAGACACCAGCGCTCCTTGTTCTTCTCGCTCAGCTCCTGACGGCACTGCTTTATAGCAATTTGCTCCTCTGTTTCCTAGGCTCACACACACACAAACAGACAGAGTGTCAGAGGTACATGTCCAGTATACCGTAAGCGCAGCTTAGACAGGGTGAGGGATACACAGCATTTGATCCTGCTGTAGGACAGGCATATTTAAGAACCTGCACAGTGAAGTCCTGAACCTTTGTAGATATTTAAAAAAGTGATGAGATGTAGTCGATCGAAAAGCAGGCATACCCAGGAAAAAACTCACATGTAATATACAGACTCAGTATAGTTTGAGTTTATTTGGATTTAACCATGTATTAAATCCAAATAAGCATGGTTATTCATATACCCTATAGTATTATATCTATAGATTAATATATAGCTTACATATTGTTTAATGTGGGCCTCTGGCTACCTCATGCAGAATAAAGTCACATGGCGGTATCAGGTTGCTGTATGAAGATAAACAGTTCATCTTTGTTTGGGTGGGAAAAAGAAGAAGAAATATTTTTAAAAACGATATAGTTTGAAATCTAAACAGGCATGAAATAGTACAGTGTGAAACCTCCACAGACCTGTGAAAAATATATACCGACTTTCATAAATGTACAGGACAGTGTGAAACCTCCACAGACCTGTGAAAAATATATACCGACTTTCATAAATGTACAGGACAGTGTGAAACCTCCACAGACCTGTGAAAAATATATACCGACTTTCATAAATGTACAGGACAGTGTGAAATCAGTACAAATGCGGTCAGAGGTAGACCTCCCATTACTAGCACAGGGTCAGAGAAGGGCTCTACTAAAATCCACACAGACAGGTCATAGGCCAGCAGAGTGGAGGTTTGTGGGTTTGATTGGGGGGTGGGATCTGTGGGCGGGGCAGGAAAGTCACAAACTCAAGCATTCGCCCTCAAATTACTGTGGTAAAGCTTCAGGCACATAAATGGCTTTACAGAATGTGTATGAAACAGAACGGCACATGTCGTACATCGTTTGCAGTGAGGCCGTCTGCAGCAGTAAACTAACAGCCTGTAACGTTATGCAATCCCAGACGGAGGCTATCAGGGACTTTAACGAGTAACGTGATTTTGATTTGCCAGTAGGTCACTTTTGTTTTATTTAACCAAACCCAGGATTAAGGGCAGAGCTACATATCTGAACTTGCTGACACACAAACACTTAAAATCAATTTGTGGTCAGGTACCATCTGAACTCTGCCACACCGAATGAAACCACATGTCACAACAATTTAACAAGACAATTTAGTGAAGATGTCTCTAACTCCCTCATTGTTTCTCCAACTTCCAATATGCTGTATCTTTTCATTTCTATTTTGAGAACTTTAACTGGTAGGCGACTTCAAACCATGGGAGGCTGAGCAATGCTGTACGAATAGCAATTTTTAATAAATGAATAAATATTAATTTTGATGAAAAATCTACGCTGTGGGTCCCTGGGTGCTTAATGCAGTAGCTGCGGTTGTGTTAGTCATGAGCTGCGAGCCCTGTTACCGGGTGTTCCAGCCCCAGATGTGCCGTTATGAGCTGTGGCCGGAGGACCACGCTGGCAAGGCAACAATTGGCCCTGCCTCACTGGGGAACGGTATTGGGTTATCAGGTGTGGCCATCATCTGACACTTCTGGCCAGACAGGTTCTAAGTGCATGTTGACTTTGTGTTCGTCCGATTTTACAGACAGTATGTAATTGGTGACGTATCTGAAGCGTGGAAACAAGCAAGGGCTAGTTGTCACCTGACTTACAAGAGTAACCTCTGTACGGTGTCCTCCTCCTGAGTATGGTTCCTCAGAGGAGGAAAAGTCCACACAAAAAAAAATGTCCTGTAATTATAGATTAGTCTTCCTATGTCATCTGCACTTACACCTTCACAGGCTAGAACACTATTGTCATGTTTCCCTGTGATATTTTTGGTAGGCCAAGTTACTGTGCTCCAGGTTCCAGAAAGCGTACAGAGGAAATTAATCAACCTGACAGAAACACTTAGGGCGCGGCCGTATGTGTAATGCTCAGATCCTTCCCTCGTGTCACTTCCTGTTTCTGACAGTAACGGCACGGCCTCTTAGGCCTGACCAGCTGTGAGATCACAATGGCCACAATGGATAAAGTAAGGGATCCCACCACATTTATCAAATACAGCTCAAGGAAAACAATTCCTGGTTTGACGACACTAAAAAGGTGTAAAATGGTGTAACAATATATGGGCAAACATACAAATAAAAAAATACATTCATATTTATGAAGTCATAAGAAACAGGACTGTCCTTTGTCCTTCAGAACAGATTACTCTCATCTCGGAATGCTGCTGCACAAGTCTTGAACAGGATATTGGACAATTCTTTAAGAAGGAAAGCCTCTGGTTATTCGAGAGATGAAGACGGTGGAAATCTACTCCGCGCCCTCTCATTCCAGAACCTTCCATAAGGGTTAATAATGCAAGTTGCTCTTGTCTGGCGTATGCTGAAATGATTTTTAACGCTGCTCCCCTTGACACCTTTTCCATGTTTGTGACTGACACACCTGTGATTCAGGCACCAGCTATTAGTCCTCTTTCAAAATAAGTGACATCTCTCATATTGCTTCAGAAACGAAAATATTAAAACATCTATATCAGTTACATATCAATAATTAAAATTCATATTACTATGAAATTCATGCGCAGACTACTTTTTAACTGATGTAGTTACTTTTAAAAAAGCCCTTTTAATATGTGTTATTTTGTCCACCACCTGTTCATTTATATTTACATTTCCAAAACAATCCATGCACTCCACTGCAGTGTATGTGTTCTACTCATTACAGACAAATGTCCCATTACAAATCACTTGGTCTCATGAGCAAGCAAGTCATTTGATTAGCTCTTTTAATGTATATTTTGCCGAAATCAGAGCACAGCAAGCTTAGCACTGAAAGGCCCACACTACAGTCGCATACTTTCCACTCTTACTCATAATTCACCTCTTTTGTCACAGATCTGCTTGAGTAGTGTGTGACGCTGCTGAGACAAGCTGTCACTGTACAGGACCACATAACACATAAAACAAGGGGGAAAAAAACGGTTTTTAAAATCTATTGGGGGTGACTGGGCACCAAGTTTAACACTCTTTCCTACTTTGATTGCAACCTCTAATTTGGGTGGTCCATTCAACCCCCCCCCCCACCCTCCTCCTATCCAACCTCAAAAACATATGTTATATCCCCACAGGGGGTAGAGCAATATCCCCATCACAGTCACACAGTCACGCCCAAAAACAAGAGGAAATCCAGCAGGATGCTCCATTGAAGCACAGGAAGGTCTAATGTAAGAAGCACAGAGGTTCCCATAGTGTAATGCCTACCTCCCCTTTTCATCCTGTGACTACTTTCTACTGTAAAGTGAGGTCATGGGCCATATTTGCCCTATACTTCCTGCACACTGCAGCTAGGCTTCACACTGTACTGGGCATAAGTGTTTCCACTGTCAGGGCAGACATAGATTGAGGTACAGGAAATGGGAGGCCCTTCTGTAGGAAAGACACCCCGTTCCTCAGGTCAGCTGCCTGGGGTTCACAGGAAGTGAGCCTCACTAGGATCAGACTCAGGTCACATGATCGGTCAGCTCTTATGGAACAGTCACGTGAATCTCTCGCACATGAACAACACACTGCATACCATCATATGTGTGTACCATGGTCACATGGTCACAGTTCACACATGTTGCCGCGTGATTACTGTTCCTGGCTGAATCACCCTCTGCATACAGCCGCCTTCACTGAATTTATGTGCTTGTATATGACATAATGGTTATGCCCAAATGTTGGTGGGTTCATCGTTCTGAGCAGGGAGGTGTCAGCCTGGCAGGTGTGGCTACCTGAATACCCACGTGCCCAGGTGTCCGTGTACCTTATCCTATGTATAAAGGTATTAGGCCGTCCAGGTTTTGTACAATGAAGACATTTGAGTGATATGTTTGCCCCTCCATTTTGCATGTGTAAAAATCTGAACAAAATGATGATCTGCTATTCCTTGTTTTTAAGTTTTATTCTGTGGCAAGCCGCAGGTTGCACACCTGAGCGCGGTTCTCCGTACCTTGTTCTGCCATCGCGTGACGTTCCCGAAGCCTCCGGTCCCCAGGCGCTCTTTCAGCTCCCATGGGCCGTAGCTGTGCAGCTGCTGGGCGGGAATACGATTCATGGCTCCGCCTCAATGATGACCAGCGGACTGACCTGAGGACAGCAGGAAACAGTCACCTCAACACTTACCATTGTCTCCTCACACTGACCAGTGGTCTGACGATCACCATTGTCAGATCTTGTTAATTTATGGGTGAGCCATGGAAAAATGCATGTTAAATGAGCATTTTATACCTGCTATAATAGACCATCTTTGATTTAACTGTTTTTGCAATTAGGCCTACTGCTTTGTGGTTGTGACTGATGAAGAAAATCTTGAATAAAAAAAGTTATTGTTCAAATTTAAAAATCCTGTCTTCAGCCTTATTACATTGTTTCTGTTTTGGTGTTGTACATCGGTTATAACGCTGGCTTAGTTCCTCAGAGGTTGCCGGTTCAATTCCCAACTAGGATACTACTGATATTATGCCCGTAAGATAGTACATATCTAGCTTAATAAATAACTAACGTGTTAATCTGTAAACAGACATTAATACTTAAATAGATATTGATCTCTAACAAATCCCTTCATGGCAACAGTGTTTGTTCTTTACAGAAACTCACTTTGCAATTCCCAAGACAATGCACGAGTATAAATCTCGATGACAACATTGTTAAAAGTAAAACTATTAAAAACTTATCACGAACATATGACCGTTCTGTGCTTGTTACAACGTGAAACTGAGAAGAAAAGGCAGCATTTTACTATACAATTACATGCAGTCTGAACTTGCATATATCTTTATATACCATTTGAATTTTGCTTCACCTTTTCTCTCAAAAACAAATGCAGTCAACTTTAGCAGTTAGTATGACTAACAAAAATGTCACCTGTGTGCATGGCTAATGTGCACGATTGCTACAAAGCAGTGAAACATATGGAGTGACTGCGTGTCTTTCGATGAATTAGCAGAAGTGAGAAAGCTGAGTGTAAACATGTATTCTGGCCAACATAGCAAGGTAAACCCTTGCTTGAAAGGGGGGCAATAGTGGTCGATAATTCCCAAAGTAAGCTGCTAACCTACTAACTGTAAGTACTGGCTGGCTTCGCCGTAAAACAATTTACATGCGGAAAATGGGTAGCCGTAGCCTACAACTCATGTTTCAACGTTGGTTAGCCTAAATCTCGTACTCGCTGGAGGCGCAAGCGCCTACGTTTGTCTTTCAAAGCCTATGACGTTGAGTGAAAAGCTCTTACCTCCCGCAGCTAACCCTAACAAATTTCCTTTAGGGTTAACACGACTGTGGAGAGGTCCCAGGCGAGGCAACTTTTAAATCTTCAGAAAAGTAAACTAAATCCTATCAAACCCTTGCCTATTTAAGAATAGACAATATTGTCGCTGATGTGGCTAACTTGCTAGTCAGGCAGCTAGCTAGCCCCTCACGTTATTCGCTAGTTTGCCATTGGGTGTTAGCTTGTTAGCAGTACATAACCTTGTGCGACTAAGTTCTTTGAGAACTTCGAGGCAGATTGGTCGAAAATCTTGCCAGCGCTATATTGTTATTATCCATGTATTTCGAGATTACAGTGCATTCTCAAGAAGTAAGATAAATTTAAATTACACTGTCATTTGCTACTGTCTCATGAGGGTTGGTTGTTTTGCCAAGTTGCTTCTACTTCCTGAAATATTATTTCCTGTAACTTAGCGAGCCTTCGTTAGAAAGCTGCTAACATCATTTGCGTGAAGAGTGCCCGCCTGCCCTGCGTTCTAAAGGCAATGTATAATTTACATCAGTAAATTTGACGGTTCCTGACGCCATAATTCCTGTGGTTTCTGACAGAGATAGTTGTAAAATGTAGATGTAATAGTCGAATTTCTTTTGTACACTGGGAAGTAATGAAATAAATAAAGTAGTTGAATGTTTTGTGGAACTGCAGTCCATACAATGCAGGGATCATGTTAGTCTTGTACATTCCAAACTCGCCAACTCTTAATATTCTGCATTATGTATTCCCCGGAATGTCCCTATTTCTAGTTATGGAATAGGTATAACCACTCGTTATTGCACCATTGTAACGTACGTTGTGCCGAAAAATGTTTGTACTGTATACTCTTTAATTCGAATAATTTCATTAAATCACCACTCCCGCAATGAATAATTGTAGCTATTAGTTTCATGATTACATTATAAAGTCAACCTAGTTAAATGACAGGTATGCCGCAGGCATTGTTACGCAACCTGTCCCCAGGAAAATCCCTGACCATAGAATGATCTTTTTTAGTATGTTCCAGTGGGATTGTTGTTTTGAATAAAATTGGCCTCGTTTATTGAGTTGCTCGTGTAGTGTACTTAAAAACAGTCTGGAGACTTTACCATTTGGGTTTGGTTAATGGAGACAATATGGAGGAATTCTAGGAGTCTCTTTGACAAGGAGGGGATATTTAGAGACATGATTAAACACTATGTATAACAAAGTTTTTGAAGGAAAACACATGTTATACAACTTCATTTTTTGCTTTGTAAACCCTTTAGGGCAACTTAGAGACAATGTAATTTTCTTTAAACGCACAAAGTTGTAGAGGAAATCATTTTTACGGTGGGATTTTTAACGTGTCCAATAAAAGCTTAAATCTCTGAGTTAACATACCACATAAAACACGCAACTGGAAAGAAAAAGAAAAGGATATTCTAGGATTTGGTCAATTCCTCAAAGAACTATCATCCTGTCCTTCTCTTGAAAAATTAACATGTAGTGAGTGGGAAGCTAGACGCCACTCAGGATATTTGGGGGCTCTCTCTGTTATATGGAGAATGCTAGTTTTGGTGAAAGCATTGGAAACAGCATATAATAGCGTAATGACATTGCCGCTGAAATTCGTAAGACGAATGGATATTTTGTATCTGCTTTGTGCTGGACCAGGTCTCCTACACCCATCCATGAGCAGAAGGCAGTCTCTTCACACAGAAAAATTCCACGAAGGCTGCTGTGTCCGTCCAATCATTATATCTCTACGACAGTATTACAGTTATTGTGCGACCCTTTCGTTTCATAGATAACGTAGGCCTATGATAACTATGCCACGCTCAGACTCTGCATTCGGGTTCTTAACAGTGCTAAGACACTGGCCGGTATTGATTCAATGGCTGTCCTTAATTTCGGCACAGAATTAAAAGCATTTTTTTTTTCATTTTCATCTTCATCTACACAGTTTAGGGAATTCGGCGATCATTAAAATGGACTCGCCAAACTGTCTTTGCACAGAAGAAGAATAAAACCCACATTCAGTTGTAAGTAAAAGCTCAAGGGCGCCCCGGTAACCAGGGCCCTTTGCTGCATGTCATCCCCTTTCTCTCCCCTGCCCTTCCTGTCTCTCTCTGCTGTCACCATCCAATAAAGCAAAAATGCTAAAAAAAAAAAAAAAAAGTTCAGGGCAAATGTTGAGTGAATCTCAAGCTGTGTCCTCAATAGTATAATTCACACACTATGTATTAAAGTATAAACACACGCAGACTTTCAAATTGGCCAAGCCCTGGTGCAGCTCATCTCACATTCTCCCACTGTCTGTTCCCTTTTGTCCACATGTTTTCCATCCTTCCTTCTGTTGTTGTGACCTACACAGTTTCATTTTCTGAGTTTGATTATTTCCATGATGTCTTGGGTTGTTTTGTTTTGTTCCCTGAAAGGCATACAGACAAAACACAGTTTAAAAAAAAACTACCCAACACCCACACAAACACGTACACACATAGCCACACACAAACAACACAGCACACAAACACTTTCCCCATGTATTTACAATATTGTGTGGTATATGCCATTTCTATGAGGAGAGGCAAACATCATGTTTCTTACAAGGAGTATACAGACCCACTTGTATACAGACCCGACATAACTGGTTAGCTGCACATGGCTCATGTGATGGGACCATCCAATTAAAACCAAGAAACTTTCCATTCATCTGACCCGGGCCAATAGCAAATCTCCATTTCCTGTGGTGGGAAAGCCCTACCTCCGGTTCACATCTTAATCTATTTCAAAGGGTGTCAGATCCCTGTCATAGAGGGCTACAGTATCAGCTTGTTTTTTGTTTTGTTTCAGCGCTTTATTGCAAAAATGTAAGATGCTGATTGGCTAAAGAGCACATGCACCTTCTTGCCAAAGCTAAAATTAGCTGCTGATTGACAGGCAGCCATAGAAATCTCCAGACATCCTGACCCTCCAGCTCTTAAATTTGACATGTCTATACTAGTTTGGAGGATATTAGATTTTTTTTTACTTTACCAAATTTATTTTCCCCTTAGGGACATAGCAGCTTAATCATGTGCTTCAGTGCCATGCCCATTTATCAAACTGGGTTGAGGGAAATAATCAACACAGCTGAACCAAATATGGACCTGGCACTGCCAGCTATTTGGCCCGCTAAGGTCACCCACCTGGGTCCCTCTAGATAATCAGGCAAAACCGTGAAATCCAAGCTGGGTCACACTAGATAAGTGAAAAACTTAGAACTATCCACCTTGGTCACACAAGATAACAGCGTAGCAGTCCAGTTCTGCCTTTGATATTTTTGCACTGACATGCAGTATGACAGCAAGATGTATGTTGGACAAATGTAAAACCTTAATCATTTACATTGTACCAATTTTTAAAATGTTTGTAAGTGCATCACTACTATGAGCACCGCCTGGACATGGGGAGAATCTTCTTGTTCCGCCTGTGTCCCTTGCAACATTGTTACACTTCTTTCAATTATGTATTCGATTTTATTGTTGTTACAGTAATAATGTATCAGTGTCATGATTAATGTTTTTTATGTGTGATGCAGTACAGGGCCCTGGGATGGCATATAGATAGGTAATGTAGTCATTAAATAAAATGGCTATGTACCAGGTATGCTGGGGGGGTCAGGTACCCCAGGATCTTCTTGGTGAATGGTCTAAACATTTTATACAACACTCTTTTCCCAATTTCTGAGTGTGTAACCACGTTAATGCTAAATTACAAATCTTACTGAAACTTATTTTAACAAGAAAAAAGAATCCAAGTTCTGATGAGCTAATCTGAGATACATGTTAGATATAAAAGAGAAGGTTAATTCATTGAATTTTTTTTTTCTGTGAAGATTCCTGAGTATCCTTTAATGGAGTGTGGTTGGTTAAACAAATACCGAATGAATAGTTGTAGGATTGGTTTTAGACTAGGGCATGATGCATTTTGGTAAAAAACATTCCAGTCAAACAGGCTTTGTGACAGTCATTTCATTGGGGATTCCAGTACTTACTAAATTCTGGAGAAGGAGGTGGAAGACCCGCAGCTGCAAATACCACCGCCACCCCAACCCCCCACCGCCACCCCCACCCCGCTAACTCTTGATCCTGTTTTTAGTGTCACTTGTGCTGTAGGATAAGGATAAGGATTTTGGCTCAGTGGATTTCTAACTTCCTGTCCCTTTTTAAGGAATAGGCTACATGTTACATCCAGAAATCTACACGCTCAATAAACAGGCCGCACACACATTCAGAGAGAACATTATATATTTTCACTGTCAAACCACTTCCTCTCAATGTGACAAAGCACATCTGTTTTTGCAATGGATACTTTATCATCCAAATTAAAAACATGGCCATGTTACAGCCATTGATGACATGAGGCGCATATGTGATCAGCTACATGCATTACCATTTTTTTACACCGTTACATTACATGCCTGTTATGGAGTTAGTGTAAAACAACATTTTAGCTTCTGACAGGCTGATTTCCAGGGAAGTCTTAGGAAGCTTTGGTACCCATAATCCTGTCAGTCATGGCCGCTGCTCCAAGACACAACGATTGTAGGAAGTAAAGGGAGGATATGCCATTGGCCAGCAGACAGAGACGCTACACTACAATGGGTCTGAACCCACCTTTCGCCCTCAGAGTAATCCTGACTCATCACAGGAAAGGAAATGGAATACACTTTACACTGGGCACAAAGCTCAGTCTGGGAACAAGATGGGACATCTATCGCCTACTCCGACTCCACCTCGGCTCAGCGATCTTGTTCCCTTGAGTTGGAAAAGGGGTAGCATTGTTTTAGTGAAACGTACACTACACAAGCTTCAAGTTTGATTCAGTGTTAGGTAAATATTTATTTTCACCTGTGATAACCCAGCTCACTCTTTGCTAATTAAGGATGGTTTACACAGCCTTCACCTAATTGTTTGCTGAAGCGTTTCAGGTGAACTACTTTTGATCCTGGTTACAACATCATTGAGAGTGTGTGTGTGTGTGTGTGTATGTGTGTGAATCAAACCTGCAACCTCCAAGTTATAAGTCATTGCTTCCTAAGCATTGCACTATACCATCTAAACATTCAAGTCTCTCACATACTCATACTTTTAGGAACAGCACCCTGAGACAAACCACTCAGAGAGTCTGTAGACTGAAAAATAACCATTGCTTATCCTGGAGACAATATCTTCAGAAACATGACAGCACTTCAAGTCATACCCTGTTCCCTAACCACAAATAACAAAAGTAGTAGGGTCAAATGAGGCGTGTGTGTGTCTGAGTGAGTGAGTGTGAGACAGAGAGAGCGAAAAACCAAGTAATCTATTATTTAAACAGATAATTAAGACCAGTTATCATTTTTCTAGACATTATGGCTCTCCATGATCCATATCTGTACAAGGTAGTCAGTGTATGGTGAAAAAAGGTGTGTTTCTTAGAACAGCAATGATGTATTGGAACTTGGCTCAGCTTACATTTTGTAACTAGGATGATTTAGCATAATAAGAAAACGGGCCAGTAAATCAAACAGTGATTACCTCATGAAGGATGTAGCTGACGTCATATTGAGTGTACCCCGGTATCAGAGTAAAGTCTGACATCGCGCCAAGCTGCATTCCGACCGCCTTCCGAAGAGACGCACATCAACACTGCCCGCCTCCGTCAATTCGGTCATTTCTTAACAGCCTTCAGTAAAAGAGCGCTCTGCGAATAAATACGGACCCTGACAATTCGGCGATCACACTTCAGCGCTGGACGTTGCGGATACTACAGCTCGAAAATAAGTGGGATCACTGAGTCCAATATAGTCCACATTTAAAAAGGTAAGACGCGAAGCAACGCTTTTTGTTTCCTTACGTTTTATTGTCAAGCTGTTAAACTGATGATCTGCCATGGCCGCTTTATTTTGTTGACGAATTGTTGTGGGATGGACGTAGCAAGGATATAAACTTTGTTTCCCATGGAGTATAATGTCTTAATTTTTATGTTTGGTGACATATGGGTAATTCCTGGCAAGTTTGGCAGGCTTTTTTTAATTGTTAAAATATCATCTGGATGCATAATTGAAATGTTAGACACGTTTTTTCTGGTATGTGGTCGTTATCTATGCCATGAAATGTATGACATTCTTAATACATCCTAAATTCGCTATTTAGCATCTCTTCAAAATGCAAACTTCGACTCTCAGCTGCATGCGAAAAAGAAGGATGCTGGTCACGTGTGTTCAGGATTACTTTGCCTGTAATAATGAACTTATTGTGCACGAGACAGACGTGGCAGAAATGCTGGTTTAGCCTGAATGTGCGAATAATTACTGTGTCCTCTGTAGTGCAAGACAATTTTATCTGAACATTATTTCCGGAGTTTTCTCAAACTGTAGTCTGGAGATGCGGCTTTGGACCGACTCGGATTAATGTAAAAATGTTAAAATGTAAAAATAAAAGCAACCGCTACAAGTTGAGTCACAGGATGAAACAGATTCCGGTAATCTTAGAAGAGAATAGAGGAATATAAGATCATGTATCAAAGCTAAAGGGAAAACTGGTCTTCCAGAGTTTACGTGATATTGGAACCTGTCATACTTCAGTACCAAGGTTTTATCATACATGACAGTGGGCAAGAAATTGGTGTTTAATAATTTAATAAATTAAAAAAAAATATTAAAATTAATAATACTGTATTGTAAATGTACATTTTACAGCTTGTACATGTTAATAACTTATTCTTTCTATTACTAACAGTCCTCATCAATTAAAAATTTTATTCACAATTCAGACCCTCTGCAATTACTCTGGAAAGTAGCTTAAGTTTTAATATTGGTTTCTTATTTGAAATAGGCCTTATTAATTTACCATTTTTCCAGATTTTTCCTGTCCTCTTTTTCTCTGATGCCAGTTTGCCCCTCTGCATCCATCCGTCCTTGCTCTGTCGCTCTCAGCTTCCTAGTCATCCTCTCTCTAACATTGCCTTCTTTGTCCTGCCACAGCAATCTGTTTCTGCCGCTGTTCGTCTGTCCCGCTTGGGGACGGACAGAGCTGGATCCCCTTCTCTTCTGTTTCTAGGCTCTGGTTACACTCTGGCCGGTGCCATCTCGCATGTCAACAAAACAACGATGATAAATTACTTTCCTGTACAGAATAAACACTAACGTCCTGTGATCTGTAATTGTAATTGTGGGAGTATCCGTGGAGTTTCTGGGTGAAACGAGGCCCCGGTTACCCCATTACTTTGGAATTTCCGGGGCTTCTCTTGTTCCATGGGGTGCCTGGTATCAGAACCTACCGTCCTTATCATAATAATGCTAGTGATTGTGTCAAGGCTCGTAATAGCTCTGGAATTCCATGGGACTCTTACTTATTGCTTCAGATGGTCTTCCAGATTAACAGGTGGATGAGAGGAATCACTGCTGGTTAGACAGCATTTACTTGTAAGACCTGTAACTTGGCTGGCTGGTTACATGGGTTGATTTACAGAAATTCAGACAGCGTGAAGTTCATGTCTACCACATTTCTGTTCTCTAGAGAACAAATGTGCGAGTTGTTCTTTCAAAGGTCCGTTAATGATTGTGGTACTGGTCTTTATCCTTCCTTCACACACGCTATGACTATAGCTACAGCGGATATGTCTCCCAGGGTTTCACCACAGTGACAAATACTGCACCCATTTAGCTACACCGTTTACCTTTATTCTACAGTGAATCATGCAGGAGCAGAGCTACAGCAGTGTGAGTTGGAGTCTGCCTCGGTCGCTACGGGTACAGCGTCTTTGCGGCAGGTGGATGTTGGCCGTCGGGGGCAGTAATCGCTCTCGGGAATGTGGTTTCACAACACCCAGCCCTGCCCCAGCCCAGCTCCTGCTCAGAGCTGCTCGGTGAGGCAGTGATCCTCTGCGTTCTGTACATAGCTTGAGGCTTGGTCATGTCGGCCATGCTGTGCTGGTCCCTGTGCCATTAAAACAGGACACTGCTGACTCAGCTGAAAGTCAGAAACATGCAGACTGTTCCTAGCAGTCTCCTCCTGTAACGCACTGCACCTCATCCTCCTCTGAGATTACAAGAACACCTACATCCCTGATCCCTCTGACCCCCCCCCCACCTCCTCCAAAAAAAGCCAGAAAAGTGGGACCTTCTGTAGACACAGAGTGGAACAGGTACCTGTAGTAGTGCTTAAAAGCAGGCAGTGAATTGGGACTGGTCCAGTCCGCTGTGAAGGCCTTGCTGCCTTTTTAATTCTCTGAGTCAATCAGTCAGCCAGTCAGTCAGCCAGCTAGTGAAACATGAGGGGGCAAATATGTTGTGGAACCTGTTTCCATCATTGGTGCCCCTCCCGTATGGAAATATAATTTATGAAAATGTAAATCTTGAACATTTTCTCATGTAAAAATTCAAATCTTTAAAAATAAAATTGTAGTTTCTTGCACATGATGTGATGTGGTTAGGTTTCTCCCTCTCTCTCTCTCCGCTCTCTCACTGCCCCCCTCCCCCCAGTTTAGGGCATTAATTCTAATTCAACCAAGTAATCAAGAGGGACACTTATCCCTATGACACACTGGGCTCTGAGGTTGTGTAGCTCACTCACTAACTCTCTTTCTCTGTCTGCCTCTGTCTTCCTCTCCACCCTCAAACCTCCATCGGTTTTCTCTCTGTCCCTCTCATTGTTGGGTAATGATGACTGCAGAAGTCACGGACCGTGCTCAGGAGCTGAGCGGTGGCAGCGTCGGCCAGTAAAACGGGCTCTTTGTTCACAGAGTCATTCTGCTGAGTGAGTCAGGGGTCTTATGCACAGGCTTTAGATATCGCCGTAAAGCTTTATGGCGCCCTGTCACAACATGGCCCGTGTGGTCCTCTCCTGTACTGGACTCATGCTCGCCCCATCCTTTCATTATGAATAGAAACTAAATCCCACAAAGAGCACAATGACCCCCTCTGTCTCTGGGGAGATAATAGCATGACCTCTGGAGTTCACCTTTCGCTGCTCAAATAGCCGCTCTCAGTGTCAAACGCGGTCAAATGGCTTTGAAAAGGCCACCAATGATAACACAGTATGTTATGTTGATGTGGACCCAATGCACATTTGAAAATGGCATCCTTTGTATTGCAGTGGTGGTCCAGTGACATTTGGAATAAGGTTGTGCCAGCTTTATTGAGGTCACGGCATCAAAAAGTACAATGAAAATGATCAGTATTTTTGTGTAGGTAGCAGTGGATCGGATAAACAAAGTGTGATGATCACTAAGATTGAAATGACCCCAACATCAGATTCTGCAGACCTTCTAATATACAGCAGTGAACTCAAAATAAATAGTTAGGCCAACACTCAATCAGCATTTGTCCTAAACTTTTGCTCACAATTAATTGCAAGTGCTGATTTTCATCTTCACTGGCACCATTTGGTGAGTTTAGCGGACAATTAACTTTTCTTGTAGACAAAGAACGTAACATCCTCATTTAGTTGTAAGTAGAACTTAAGGACGATGCCAATTGAATCCCAGCCTTGGTCTCTGGTTGAGCTGTCCAAGCATGCCTGTAGCAATGTTCCACCTATGGCTGACGTGCATGAAGGAGCGTGCCTGTCTGTTTCTGGCTGTTATGCATTAAATATATTCCAGTGTTTTGATGAGGAATCTGAATGCCATTTATGGAATCTGGGAATTGCATAAAGAATTTCCATGTCATGGTCAGAAGAAAACTTATTCGCCCCATAAGACAAAGTTGTCTGAAACACATTCTTGGCATTTTATACATTAAAAAACATCTACAAAAGACAACCTTTTTAGAAAATTAATAAAGCTGCTTTATACTATTTTATTGCTATGAAAAGGTTTCAGTGTCATGGTCTTATAAACAATTGTTATTGACCACAGACCCCTGAAACACTGACAGGACACAACTGATAATGGGGGTTTTCTGTTGATCTGGCAAACCCAAAAATAGACATAAAGGGTGCCTTTAATGTGCTAATGATGCACTTCCTGTCGCAGACCTTCAATAAGCCTGTAAAACCCTATATAGTGTAAAACCCCCTTTTTTAGGTCATGCTCAAGAGGTCTGAGCAGCAGCCAAGCCAATAATGTGACCCCAGGCGGTCCGCGCACCGCAGCCAGCGTGAGTCAGTGCGGGAGACTCGGAAAGCACAGAGTTTAAAGTTGTGGCCAACTCGTGCTCGCCTGACTTTTTGGGCTAGAACAAAACACTTAACTGGTGCATAGGAACCAATGAATGAATTAATCAGATTGTCAGCATGCAAAGACGAAATGGTGTGAGGGTAATGTGTTTATATCCTCAACAGACCAATCATTGGGGACATGGCAAAGACATTTCGGCATTCAGTGCTCTCCAGCGCGCAGCCCAATGTACCAGCTCATGCAGTCATGCACTCCTTCATTACAAGCCTGATCTGGCCCAAGTTCATGCAAAACAAAGAGTTTTTCAGCTTGTGTCCCTGTGGTTCTGGGCACCGACCGAGGAGCTCCAGAGAGACTCTCCGCGATGGGGGAAAAATGTGACCTCGGGCCCTCCAAAACAGCAGCTGGAGGAGGAATGTGCCATGAGTCAGCGTGAGTGCGTGGGCGAACACAAAACAGATCAGCGGCTCGGGAGGGTGTTTAGTTTTCCAATCGCGGTGTGTATAGCTGACCTCAGCAGCGAGAGAGGGGAATGGAATGCATCGAGAGGGTCTAACTCAGAACTGGACGCTGGACACTGGATGCTGGAGCTGAAAGTCGACTATTTCTCGCCGTTTCCTCAGGATCGAGACCCACCCCCCAGCAGTCCGCTCAGGAGCTCCGCTGTCATCTCTCAGTGAACGCCCTCGCGCGCGCTGGACTGACACCGGCGAGGTAGCGTGAAAACTGCAACCCCATCTCAGTCTTTGCCAGTTCTGTATGGAGTAACGTCTGCAGCGGCCCGCCGTAGTGTAGCTTTGGACAGCTTTTTATAGCCTGAATCTGCCGTAGCTTGTTGAACGTTGGCAGAGTTATTCTGCTGTTTTTCTGGTTTTCTCGTTCTTTCTCTCCTAACGGCAGCTCATTTGCTATTTTTCCTTCCGGCGCCGTTTATGTGTCAGCCAAAGCCATATGCTTCCTGCCAGCTGGGCGTTCACGCGACAGACATCCTTTAAAATCTTGCACAAAAAATAAATAAATAAAATAAGGCGTGAGGCGACGAAAGGGTTATGGGAAAACCGTGCAATCGCGTGCTGCCTGCAAGAGCGTGCGCGCGCGCCTCTGTGCTAGGCTAACAGCCGCCAAAAGCTTCACTGCGTCCGTGCAAAGTAACGCAATGAATGAATAGCTGCTAATGGGCCAGTATTTGAGTGATAAGCTAGAGACAGAGAAGCAAAGCAAGAGAAGAGGGTGCTCAGGGCAGGCGGGTAGGCAGTGAGACTAAGGGCATGTTCAAGGCAACTTTTCTCTCTTGCTTTTTCACTCTCCATCTCTCCATCTCTCTTTATCCTCTTTGCTTTCCCTGAGCCATAATCCTCCCTGTGCAGAAAACTGCCTGCTGAAAGAAATGCATTAGTCATGCATTCTGGAGATACACAGGGTAAACAGAAGCCGGGAAATGAACTTGAGAGAATCTGTTTTCTCATCTCTGATTGGCAGAGAAATGAGCCGTTACTGAAACACAATGCCAAAATGATAATAATTATTATTATGGTAATGGTAAAATGAAAATAACACCCTGTCTGTACACAGTGGAACAAAATGCACACTTGAACGTCCAGTGTGGGTGAGTTGTGGAATTGTTCATTTCAATTTGTTTCTCGACCGATACATTCTGCATCTGTGGTAGTGAAACAAAGCACTAATGCGTAGGGAAGCGTTTATCTTATCTAATAGAACATGAGAGAGCTGGCTACATCAAAACTTTTGGACAGAGTTTAGGCTGTTGTCACAAGTAAGACCTTGAAGGCAAGTGAGAGTGTTTTACAGCAGTAACGGTGAGCATTCATCAGTGTGTCTGGCCTTGTAGTGCAGGACTGGAATAATGCGACTCCACATGGGTGAGTCAGCGGGTGTCTCTCTCTCACCCCCATCCCGAGGTCTTGCTGACTACCCCCCCCCACATCTCAGAGCTGTAAGCCTCTGTGGGGGGAAAAAAACCCTGCCCCCACAGACAGTCTAGATCGTCTGCAACAGGACCATGGCTCGGATTGTCAACATATTCCTGTAATGTGGATTTGATGCTATATTTAAATGCGTCTGTTTTTAATTATGGAAAACTTGACAAATCGGATGGGTTAGAGGTTGGACACGTGTCTTCTCAAGTTCTGTGTTTGTCTGGGTGAAATTTTTTCTTGCTCTTGAGAAAACGACCAGCTGAGCAGAAGGTGAGCACTGTTTCTCTTTCTCTCTCTTTCTCTACATCTTTCTTTCGCTCTGTCATATCTCCGGCTGAGTCATGCTGTAAGTCATAGCTAACATCAAAGTGCTTTGGCCTGACTGTGGTCAGGGCTTATTGTTGTGTGTGCTGGAAGAAGGAGGAAACTGCTCTAAACGCATAGCCGTTGGTGTGATGGTCAAGCGCATCCGCTGTTTGTAAAAACCATAACCATTAGCCAAATGTTCTAAATCACCTTTGAATTCCTTTTAGTCATCTTCCCTTTTAGATGTGTTCTGTGCATTCGCTTCCCTTACCTGCAAGCCAACTACAACCTATATTTTTAAAATGTTTCCCTCACTATATCAACTATACAACTGCCCTGCAATGTTACTGCAACACTGGGAGCACTCTTCAGATGTGCCACAGCCAAACAAAACTGAAACATGAGGAGAGTGTTTTGGGCTGGATGTTCGTGACCCTCCTTATCTGGCAGGTCCGCCGTGGGGCCAGAGGTTCCAGTAAAGAGCCGAAATTACAGCGATAGGCGGAGACGAGAGTGGGGCTCCCTTCCTGTTTGTCCCTCAGTGGGCGACAAGGAATAAACTCTGCTGAGCTCAGATACCAACGCCCTCTCAGATAGGGCCGCGGAGAGTGGGGGGCGGCAGCCAGCAGTAGTACTTTACAGTAATTTACAGTGTAATTTTTAATATATGTGTCCAATAACAGCTTGTACATCAACTGGCAGTAATTGATATACATATCAGCCTTATAGTGTTGTTCATCATATTTTACATGAATTATAATTTTCACGATGGGCGTTTGGGACATGAATGAGTGGTGGCAGGAATGGTGGAGAAATATGACAGATATGAGCAATATTAATATGACGGATATGAGCAATATTAATAAGTAAAGGACAGGAGGAAGAGGGGATGTTATGAATGAGGAAGGGGTCAGAAAGATGAGCGCAGCTCTGTGTTTGGTTGCCGTTGTTACAGAGGATGTGAAGGGTTATCAGCGAAAACCGTTATTACAGTGATTGAGAGGATAACCCTTTGGCATTGTGTCAATAGGATGAAGGTCTTCTCACAGAACAATGTGCCGTGGAGAGTTTGGAGAGTTTGTGGGTTCCTGGCAGGACTTCATCGATATGTAAACACCGGCCTCTCGAAAGCCTGTTATCACTCGCCCCCAGAGGCCCCCTGAGGCAGGGTACGTTTCAGGACATTTGGGCGAAATTTCAAGGAATCATAAATAAATCCCAGGTTCCAAGATTTTTAAAACAATAAAGGCAGGACCTCCTGGTCCCTGTTGTCGTCAAGGTGACCAAACAATCGGTTTGAGAGGAAATGAAAGAATAGTATTTGACATTTGTAGATACTCAAACGCCCAGCAGAACAATTGGCTGCTGAAATGGTGTTTATGGTTTTCTGTCCGGTTGGCACGGATACAAGGCTATCTGAATTGGGTTGAGGCTCGGGGATTGGCATGCCAGCTTTTATATAACCGGATACATTTTTGAAAAATCCTTTCAAAGATTCCTTTGTGTTCATTCTACTGCACTGCTAATAGTGTTTTTTTAAACAAGGATTAGGCTAAATTATTGTGCTATAAACTGTATTAAACATGCCCTTTCTTTTTTTGGTTTCTGTACCAAATATAACCTGTTCAAATGTAAATGTTCACGATCAAAGGCTTAACATTTCTAAATGGACAGAAAGTGAAGTCTGAAGGAAATCAACCCATTGGCGGAATTTTGAAGGATGTACGAGAAACACAAGCAGTGAAACCTGGATGCTGCTGTCCCATGCAACCGTCCTCAGCCCACATGCAGTGCTCTCATTGTGTTATGGCCCCCTCTGACTCATACTTTTGTTATTATGGCTGTATATCAATATATCAATATATATCAATATCAGTATATAGCTGAAACAATTTCCGTAACATATGTCCTTATATATATTATACATGTGACTTCGTACCCTATTGGTAAAATCACTGTGCACATGAAGGGGCGTTACTTTTCCTGTTAGCTAAGAGAAGTCTTGCATCATCATGTTATCTATGAAAATAATCAGTTTTATGAGGATTTCATTGGGTAATATGAGGAAGTAAGTTACATCCTCACAGAGACTTTCCTCTCTCCTCTTCACATTCCTCCGTGTCCTCTTCCATCACATGATCCAGAGCACTTTCGCTCACAGCAGATCCTCGCCTCTCGCCGGACCACCAGTCATCGATTAGAGCGAGGATATCGCGTTTCTGGAAGACGCGTCAAACACAGTCGCGCCCTCCTCGGTTTCCAAGAAAACATTTTGAGGCCTGTTTGTGTGTCCATCGCTCAGAGTCCAGTTCAGTAAAACAGAGTCGACTGTTTATGATTCCCGATCATCAGACAGGAATCACTCATATACTGAATGACTTAGAAGGGTCAAAGATTAGGGAACACACAAGCAACAATTATATACTATTACTTACGCAAAGGAATACTTTACTTATGACAACTTAGTGATGTTGTTTTCATTAAGGGTGTGTACGTCATGATTAAATGGTAACTAAAGCCATCACCCTGCCGAGTAACACCATGTGTGGGGAAGTGGGCTTAATCCATGTCATTTATATCCAGCTGTTTCACATTATCAGGTTTGGTTTTGGGAGTCTGTGACCACTCAGTACAGACTTCAGCTTTCTAGGAAGTGATAAATTAATGGTTGACTGAGATATGTTTTCTGTTTTAGACTCCAGCTTCACTCAAACGCAGCGATGAACACACTGCTGGGATCTCTCATTCTGCTGTCAGCTCTCTGCTGCGCCCTGGCGGACGAGGTAGGCATTGCAGGGCGTTTCTGGCGGCAATCGCCATGGTACCCATCCAAGCACAGACTCCCACAGTGCTAAATGTGCTTTTGTTATTCTTTTGCTTAATTCGCAGCTTTAAATAAACCTCAAGATAGACCTCCTGCGGTTTTTCTCTTCTTCCTCTTTTTCCACTTTCCCCTTTTCGTCTGGCTGTACCATATGGCCAATGACTTCTCTCCATTTGCCCACTCTTTTCAGCTCCGTCCGCACTATCCCTCCTTCCCTTTGTTTATCCTGTCATGACAATCCTCCTCCTCCTCTTATTCCAGATTCTACCTACCTCCTGTTTTCACTCATTCTGTCCACAGTTTCCTTCTTTTCTTCCACTCTTCCTCTTCCCTCTGCCTGAAAGACACCATTGTCACCCTCATACTTCCTGTAACAGATTAAATTATGTCACTCTTCTAATTTTTCTGCTTACTTTTAACTATTCAGCATCACGTGACATCCTACAGTGAAATTCTCTAAAAATAAAATCGATGGGTATAATGAAAGCTTAATTGATTGATTGAATGTGATGCATCTCTCTGTTTCCTGTAGGGGGCGCTGCATCGTTTCAGGAGAGGAACAAGAACCTATACAGGTGAGTTTGGCTCTGAGGTGACATACGACACGTCCAAACTCTCTCTCTCTCTCTCTCCCTGTCTCTCTCTCTCTTTCTCTTTCTTACATTCATGAAAATACACACGAGTTTTGCCAAAATGTGGAAGTTGGGCAACATGCTGTATCCGATGTGGCGAGATCTACAGCCTCTTCCTCTCATCCTGCTTAAGAACATTCCCACGCAACTCGACTCAAAATCACAAACTGTTGTACGTTGCAGGTCGTAAAAATCACAGTCACACAGTTTAGGATTGTTCCGAAAGCTCGTTTTAGTGTCTTTGCAAATTATGAGGACTCCCCAAGGATACTGGACTGATCTAAGATCAGTCCTTCCAGACTGCTCTGCCATGGTAGGCCTCTGATCTCAGCATCAGATCTGATCCTGGACCCCCCTGCCAATCTCCATAGACCCAGGGTCTTGCGTAGGGGGCACACTTCTGAGGCCACTTAGTTTTGGACTGAGCTCTTGGGTAAAACCGGGCCTATAGACGGGTTCTGCTCAGGCTGTCGTGTCCAGAGCGGGTTCTGTATAACACAGACGATCCTGAGTCATACGCTCATTCTCCCTCTCTCACACTTCCACTCCTCCCCCCCTTCTCATTTCCCGTCTCCCTCCATCCTGTGGTCTGTCGCCCTCTGTCTCTCCTCCCCTCTGCCTCATCCCCCTCTCCCTCTCTTTGTCTCTCTCTTTCCCTCTGTCCTGTGTTTGTGGTATAGGATCAGTCATACCATAATGTCCCCATTCCTCATCACTGCCCTAATGAGCATCATTGTGTAAAATACATTTTGTGATTCATTCCCTTTCTTCCTCTTCTTCTTCCTCTCTCTCTTCCTCTCTCCCTTTTCTGTCGATGCCCAGCTACAGAAGCTTTTGAAAAATATTGGGGACATTCCAGTTTTTTTTTCCATTTAGTTGTAGGGAAACATGAATACGAGAACTTTGACCCACAGATCAGAAAGTTTGAGGTAATTTTATTGTTCCAAAGAAGTTCTGTGAAAGTCACAGAAGGACATTGCAGGCAGCTTCGCAAGGTGGTTCTCATTTAGTCAAGAAAAACCTTCACAAAGTACTATGTCATCTACGTTTTAGGAATGTTCTGGAAATCATTAACATGAATGAACTTCCAGAATTCGAATTCTAGTTTAGCTGGAATAACAAAACCGAATAAGGCTGTTTGGTTAAGCTTCATCTTAACCGATCAGCCTTATTTGGTTTTGTTACTCCAGCTAAACTAGAATTTGAATTCTGGAACTTCATTTGTGTTAATGATTTTCCAGGAATCTGGACAAATGTCCTAATATTTCTGGAATGTTCCAAGCAGCAGAAACTGTTAGCTGGGTGTCCTTCTCCTCCTCCCCCTCCTGTTTACATAGATGTAGTCCAGCAGTCCTAACCCCATTGTATGTGTGTGTGTGTGTGCATCTGTGTGTGGTGTGTGTGTGGTGTGTGTCCCCCCATCTCGCCCTTTTTCTCCCAGAGCGGTGCGTGGACAGGCAGGCGGCGGTGCGGGCGCGGGGGGAAACCTGGCTGCGCTGGAGGGGGAAGCGGGCGGAGTTCTGCCGCTGTGCGGCGCGAGGGCGGGAGCGATGTCACACGGTGCCTGTCACCTGTGAGTGAAACCTGGGACAGCGACGACCTTAGCATGACTGGCTAACTACACACATGCTTACAGACATATACAAACACACATACATGCATACACACACTCACACGTATACAAACACACACACAATCAGGTTTACATACAGACACACATACACTGGCTCTCACACACAAACACACACACACACACACACACAGTCAGTCTCACACACACCCATGACACACACATACACACACACAGTTTCTGTCTTTCTCTCTGGTAACAACTCTATGTGTGTACGTGCGTCTCTCACCCTCACTCTGCCCTGTGTGTGTGTACGTATGTCTCTCTGTCCACCCCCCTCCGTCTGTCTGTGCGTCTCTCACCCTCACTCTGCCCTGTGTGTGTGTACGTATGTCTCTCTGTCCACCCCCCTCCGTCTGTCTGTGCGTCTCTCACCCTCACTCTGCCCTGTGTGTGTACGTGTGTCTCTTTGTCTTCCCCCCTCCGTCTGTCTGCCCGTCTATTACACTTAAGCACGGTCAGTCCGTCTGACTAATGCGGTCTCCAGACAAACAAGGATGACGTGTGTATCACGGGTGTCGGACGTAATTAAAGGTTAACGAGCATCTTCGCATATGAGATTTTGAAAGTGTATCAATAATGCTCAGCTCAGGGTTTCCCCCGGCAACTCATGCCTCCAGTGACAAACTCAACGTGATCCAGAGTAAACAGGCAAAATTAGAACCACATTTTCACGGTCCAGCCTGAGCTCAAGTTTGTCAAAAAAAGAGGAGGTGGAGACAGAGGTGAAGAAAGACAAAGCAGGGCGTAGTGCGAAATATTTAGGGTATTTGGTAATCATTGAGCTCTGTTTCTACTTATTCATTCTATTTGTCAAACGTAACACAAAGTAAAGGTCTCTGCTGAACATTAGAGACCTCACACGCACTGCCCAAACACTCCACATATAAAAATACATATTCTTATGGAGCTATAACCCATGCTCTTGTTGTGGTTTTGTTATTGTATTGTTTAATTACTGTCCTGTTCTCTTTTACTGAAAAAGCTCAATTTTCCGCACTGAGGTAGAGACACAGGCACATTGGAATGGCCTGGCACTAATACTCGGGGCTGAGGGGCGGGTGGGCCCGGAAAGTTCCGGCCCGTTCCACGTGCTTGTGCGTCTCACGCTAATGCTCCCTCTCTCCCTGCAGCGTGCTTCGCCTCGCGGTGCTACAATGGTGGAACGTGCAAAGAGGCCGTTTATTCCTCAGACTTCCTGTGCCAGTGTCTGCCGGGATTCTCTGGAACCCAGTGTGAGATCAGTAAGTGCACCTCAACTCACGAGAACACCGCTGGAGCGCCCCCCTCCCCCCCCACTGCAATCATCAATCTCATCCGCAAGAACATTACAAACATGCACGCACTAATTCACATATTCACAGAAACACAAACGCAAACACATAGACACAAACAGAATAGTATAGAATTTAATTGAACTGAATAACTTTTTTCATTACTTGTATTTTTTTAGTACAGTGATTAAAGCAATTTAAATACTTGCACATAATATATATACACTTACATACAAACACATACACACACATACAGAGTAATAATAATTATGGTAACATTGTAATAGCAGTAATATATTGGTCAGACATTCCTCTTTTGCCACATAATACTCTGTTAAATGTTTAATGGGATTATTGTCCTATTGCATGAGAGGCAGGTGAAGGAGAGGGCACACAGAGAGCTTGGGGCAGTATTTCACGCCGTGCCCACGCACCCTCACACACACGTGCAGACGGGCGGGGTCGTGACCTCCCCTCTGTAGCTGTAACTCAGTGCCAGTCCTGTGAGATCCAGGACTGCGGTTTGGAAAGGTCCTGTGGAATTTCCAGCACTGAAATACGGCCTTGTGTAGGCTGGCTGACATGGAGAACTCAGCCTGCATTCAGCTGAAAAATAACCATGTCCAGTGTTTGTGTGTGTGTGTGTGTGTGCCTGTGTGCCCGTCTTTTGTGTGTGTGGGTGTGCCTGTGTGCCTGTCTTTTGTGTGTGTGTGTGCGTGTGTGCCTGTGTGCCCGTCTTTTGTGTGTGTGGGTGTGCCTGTGTGCCCGTCTTTTGTGTGTGTGGGTGTGCCTGTGTGCCTGTCTTTTGTGTGTGTGTGTGTGTGTGTGTCTGTGTGTTTTTTGTGTGTGTGTGCGTGTGTGCCTGTGTGCCCGTCTTTTGTGTGTGTGTGTGTGTGTGTGCCTGTGTGCCCGTCTTTTGTGTGTGTGTGTGTGCCTGTGTGCCCGTCTTTTGTGTGTGTGTGTGCGTGTGTGCCTGTGTGCCCGTCTTTTGTGTGTGTGTGTGCGTGTGTGCGTGTGTGCCCGTCTTTTGTGTGTGTGTGTGCGTGTGTGCCTGTGTGCCCGTCTTTTGTGTGTGTGTGTGAATGTGCATGTGTTTCTCTGTCTGTGCAGTTTTTTGTGTATGCACATGGTGCTTATGTGGTTCTGTGTGTATATCTGTGTTTGTTGAAATGGCGAGCACAGTCAGCCCCAGTGTAATGGGTTCTGTGTAAACCAAACAGGCGCCACGATCCCACCACCATCTGCCCTTAATTATCGCAATAATTACTCTGTTTTTCATGATTATTACTAATGCATTACAGTGTAAGATTATACTTATGCTATACACTGAAGAAATATGTTATATCACTGTGGAAGTGTCTGGGAAAGGTTTAGTCACACTGAATAAGGGCATCGGTTAATTTCCTGTGAATTTCCATTTTAGTGATGCAGTTCTCATAAGTCACGCTCAATTAAAACATGACTGAAATGTAAATGTGAAATGTAAGTGATAACCCAACTGGGTGCAACACCAAGGGCAGCAATTGCATTTCTGCCCTTCTGAGTTACATTTGTGTCACATTCAGCCATTTAGCATATGCCATTATCTGGTGACTGTGCCCCACCTTGGAATCAAACCTGCAACCACAATACTACACTGCCACCACAGCAGTGTTGCAGTAACCTCACTGCATGTATTGCATTACATCTTTCCACAGATACAAGTGAGAAGTGCATCATGGGACGGGGGCTGGGTTACCGGGGCACATGGCAGATCACTCGGACCGCAGCTGAGTGTCTAAACTGGAACTCCACCGAGCTGAGGGGCAAGAAGTACACAGCTGCAAGGCCTGATGGGACCAGCCTGGGCCTGGGAAACCACAACTACTGCAGGTCAGTCACACTGAGCCCTCGCACACTGACACTACAGAACAATGTGGAACGTTGAAATGGACCCTGATCTGTTTCTTTCGCTCGTCTCGCTGAAGGAACCCAGATAATGACACCATGCCCTGGTGCTACGTGTACAAAGGAGTCCAGATCGTCTGGGAGTACTGCAAGCTGCCCACCTGCGCGTCAGGTAACCCCAGTCCCTCTCTCCACACATAAACACATACACACACTCCCCAACACCCCCCACCCCAAACCCTCTACACATAAACCTACATACACAACTCCGTCCCCAAGTTTAAGTTTAGAACAAAAAGTAGATTTTTCTTCCCACCTTAAAACCAGCAGCTGACTCAGACCCAGGAGACCTGATGAGGTCCGTTAACTGTGTAATAATCCACTTTAAGAAATCCATTAAGCGCTGAGTAGGAATGAGAAACAGCATGCCCTGCGAGAAACAGCACGCCCTGCAGCTCTCCCGAGCTGGCCGAGCCCCAGACAGACGGCTCACAGCAGGGCTGTGAGGCTGGGTCGCGGGTCCCGCATGTTTCTGGTGTGTTTTACAGCTTTAAGTGAATAATATAGTCATTAAATGGCATAAGAATCCAGACCCCCTCATTTCCAAGGCCTGGATTTACTGCTGTTCGAAAGAAACGCATATAAACCTGTCGACACCACAGCACACCAGGACAGGAGTTTGACACCTGGTTTACAGTTGGGTCATCAGCAGATCTAATCGCTGTCTCGTGTTCCTGCACAGATCCAAACTTTGAGTGTGTCCATGGGAAGGGACAGACATACCGGGGTACCACAGCAGTGACGAAGGGAGGGTCTCGCTGTCTGGGCTGGGACTCACCGGCTGTGGAGCGGAAATACTACACTGCCTGGAGGTCAGATGCCCGCGAGCTGGGCCTGGGCAGCCACAACTTCTGCAGGTGCGTTACACTCTCTGCTGCACTGAGCCAGCTACATACTGAGGGAATTACACTCTGAGCCAGCAACACACTGAACAAACTACACACTGAGACAACTATGCACTGAGTCAGCTACACACTGAGGGAATTACGCACTGAGCCAGCAACACACTGAGTAACTACACACTGAGTCAGCTACACACTGAGACTACTATGCACTGAGTCAACTACACACTGAGACAATTACACACTGCGTCAGGGACGCACTGAGCCAACTATGCACTGAGAGAGCAACGCACTGATACTGCTATGCGCTGAGACGAACCCTGCACACTGAGATAGCTACGCACTAAGAGAGCAACACACTGAGCCAGCTACGCACTTAGCAAATCCATACACACTGAGACAGCTACACACTGAGTAAGCCACAGACGGAGACACTCTGAGACAGCAGCTCACAAACAAACACGCACATGCATTCTTATGTGCGCGACGTGACCTGGCCCCCCCTCTGTCCCCCAGGAACCCCGACGGAGACCTCAGCCCCTGGTGCCATATCTACCGCGGCTCCCAGCTGACATGGGAGCACTGCGACATAGCCAAGTGCGGTGAGTCCCCTCTGCGCGGCCGTCATGTCGAGATTATGTCAGGGCTGTTGCCGTGGTTACTCCAGTAAATTAAGCTGTTATAACAGGATGACATCAGGGCATGTCTGTCCCCCTGGGACGCTGTCTTCCTCTGACCCGTTTCAGTGTCACTCATGTTGTTATGGCTGAAGGATTCCACAGTGCTGTGAGTCCGTTTGAGTCTGTCATTATGTGGTGCTGCCGCAGCTTTGGCTGCGTTCCTTCAGCAGCGCATGATTAAAAGTCTGTCTAAGAAAACCCCAGCTGCGTAACAGCACTAAGCAACATTATTGGTTTATCACAATTTCAATGGTTGCCCTGTCTGTGCTCTGGACCAATCCCGTGTGTTTTGGGTTTACCGCAGTGAGACGACCGTCCGGCGGCACCACCCTCGGCCCTCGAGGAACTACCACCAACAACAGAGGTGCGTTTCCAAGGTTACCCACATCACTCACACACCACGCTGACCACAATGGTTAAAGTAACCTCCTCTGGTCTCGCCAGCGTGACCAGGTCATAGCAAACATTTACACAAACACTTACCCATCTCTACAGTCACCGGCCACTGTGGACTGATGCGCATACCTTTCAAAATTAAAAAAGAATGTTTTATGAAGAGTTAGATCCCTCAAAATGTATGTTTCTATGACCTCGCAAAAGCAACCAACAATGCAAATCTAAAAGATTTTTGTTTCAATAATATCTGAAATGATGCTTAATATTCATCTTTTTCCTGCCTTTTTTTTTCCTTTCCTTTTTTTTCCCTCTCTGCCCCTCCTTCCCCCAGCAGCATCCTGTGGTCAGCGAGTGGACACCCTGCCACGGGTGCCCATGTTCCGGATGTTTGGGGGGCAGGAGAGTGACATCACTGCTCAACCCTGGCAGGCGGCCATCACCTCCTACAGCCGGCGTTCCCGGGAGCACGTGTTCCGCTGCGGTGGCGTGTTGATCGCCTCCTGCTGGGTGCTTTCGGCAGCGCACTGCTTCCCCACCAACCCGTACGAAACCCACTTTACTTTACGCTCACAATCTAGCCTTTTAGCACATACTCTTATCCAGCGCAGTTTAAGAGAACACAGATCTCTGTTTTCTTTAGTGCTAATCGTAATATATGATTTTGGAACTCTGTAATCTATCCAAAGTTACACAGTTTAGCTCACTACTCATTTATGAATTTGGATGCTTTTACCGAATCAGTTCAGATGACGTGTGTGACCTGTCTCCATATTATCACTCTCAGGAGTGAGATTGGGAAGCTCCAGGTGACCCTGGGCAGAACGTTCCGGAAGGAGAACTCCAGCAGCGAGCAGATTTTCAACGTGGAGAAGTACTGGCTGCATGAGAAATTCGACCCTGAAACATACGACAACGATATCGGTGAGTCAACATGATGGACCACCTACATAATGACTGTCCTTTGTGTCACTCAGGTAAACTGGTACATATTACACATTAACTGTTTACACAGGTGGGTATTCAGTGAGGCAGTTCAGTTTGAGGTAACTGTGCAACATCTGTGCCTTAGCTGGGAATAAAACCTGCAACCCCTGAATCAAAAGACCAATCGCCCAGACCATTACACTACAATGCTGCCCTTGCTATGTTCCATTTTTATTTACCTCTTTCATTTGTCTCCTCAGCCATACTGAAGCTGGAGACAGACATTGGCATCTGTGCCATCGACTCCCCTGAGGTTCTGCCCGCCTGCTTGCCAGATCCCAGCCTGGTGCTGCCCAGCTGGACTGAGTGCGAGATCTCAGGATACGGGAAAGAGCATGAGTGTAAGAGAGCTCCCCCTGCTGGTTACTCTCAGAACAGCCGGCGCCACTCCTGAAACAAACAACACACCATGAATACAACACCAGAAATAATATCATCAGTAACAGCAACAACATCTGAACTAAACTGAAACCACCACAACTACAACAACCAAGCTAAATTAAACACAATTAAGTCACCTCAACCAAACTAAAAACAACACCTGATTCGGGTGGCACACAACATAAGTCAAACACAGGTTGTACTTCCTGTAGCTTTGGACAACAACAACCAAACCAAATTAAACATAATGCAAACACCTCAACAAAACTAAATCTGACACACTTAAAGCGCCTGATTTGGGCCTTAGAGTGGCATGTGGACTGAAGGCTCATGTCCTGTAGTTGGGACTCAAACTCAGACTTCCTGTTTAGTGATGCTGACTCCCTCGTGTCTCCTTGTCTTCCGCACCCCTCAGTCTCTGCATTCTACTCGGAGCGGGTGAAACGCGGCCACGTGCGGCTCTGGCCCCAAGAACGCTGCATCCCTGAGAAACTCGCCGGCCGCATGGTCACCGAGAACATGCTGTGCGCTGGGGACACGCGAGGGCTTGACGATGCCTGCAAGGTGAATATGCTGCACTGCCCTCTGCTGGCCCCAGGTCACTCTGCAGGGTCACCAGGGTCATGTGGTTATTTTCATTGTCCCCATAACCATGATTGTCACTGCATTCATGGTGGCAAACTTGAGTCATATGCAAAGAAAAATGAATACCCAAATACACTGGCCTCACCTCCCCTTCTCTCTCTTCCTCTCTCCCTCGTCTCTCTCACTCTCTTCCTTGCTTCCTCCCTCTCTCCCTTGTCTCTCTCTCTCTCCCCCTCTCTCTCTTTTCCTTGCTCCCTCTCTCTCCCTTGTCTCTCTCTCTTCCTTGCTCCCTCCCTCTCTCTCCTCCCTCTCTCTCTCTCTCTTCCTTGCCTCCCCTCCTTCTCCCTCTCTCTTCCTTGCTCCCTCCCTCTCTCTCCCCGGTCTCCCTCCCTCTCTACCTCGTCTCTCTCTCTCTTCCTTGCTCCCTCTCTCTCTCCCCGGTCTCCCTCCCTCGTCTCCCTCTCTCTCTCTCAGGGGGACTCTGGTGGTCCGTTGGTGTGCTCTAAGGACGGGCGCATGACGTTGATGGGTATCATCAGCTGGGGTGACGGCTGCGGAAAGAAGGACACCCCGGGGGTGTACACCCGCGTCACAAACTACATCAGCTGGATCAACACCAAGATGGCCGCCAACGGAAACTGAGACCAGACCGTAACGAGACCCAAGGTCCTTGTGGTCCATTGGGACGCTGCTGTGCGGCACCTGGGCCTTCAGACTGCACCCCCCACCCCCTACAGATACCCCCCCTCCACTCCCCAAACACCACTCCCCCCTACACTGTAACCTGGTTCATCTCACACCTTAGGACTGAATCACGACGTTGTCTGTGAGAAGGACTCCATGTTGCACAAAGCATCGACAGAAACCGGATGACTAAACAGGCAGAAACATACAAGGGGGCGGAGTCCACTGTGCAGCCAGTCTCTCAGTGGACTCTCAGAGCACAACAACCAGTCATTCACTTTACAACAGGCAAACACATACCATAAAACAACCTGTCTCCAACCGTAAAACAACCTCTCTCGCACCATAAAACAACTACCAGTCTATCACCTTAAAACAACTACCTGATTCTCACCACAACACAACCTCCCTTTCACCGTAAAACAACATGTCTTTCACCAAACAACAACAGCTGGTCTACCTGTACAGCAGGTGGTCTCTCAGCAGTCTCTCACCACACAGGAAACTGACTGCCCTGTTTTTTAAATCACCCATTGTAAGTTAAGAATGCATTCTGCCGGTGGGCTTTCCCTACAGCAAAGCAGCAGCTGGATCAGACTGTCGCACCCCCAGCACACAGATGAAGGCACACTTTATCCTAGAGAGATCTCAGCGCCACCGCTAACATGGCTGGCCTGCTCTGCACGGCTCATAACTTAGCAAGCTTCCTTTGGTCACATGATGTTCTACCGGGTTCCGTGCCCTTTCAGTTCAACCATCACTGATACCCTGTGCTGGTTGTACAGTCACTGGGGAGATATATTTTCCCTTCCGTCTGATGCAGAACTTTGATCTGAAGGTTTTTATTTTTTTTTCTTTTGATACATTGAAATTCTTTTCCACCATTGATAGAGATCTCTCCCCTCCGATGATGAGCTTCTGTTGGTGTGCTGGTGATGGGGTATTTTTGTTGTATGTTTTGTATGTACAACTATTATTTTCATATATAAATACAAGAAAATCCAGAGAATTCATAATTCCATCAGACTGATTGTTGCGAAGACCAATTCTGAAGATAAACTGGACAGTTTGTAACACTAAACATAGGACAAACTGTTGTGTGGAGCAGAGTTGTGAAAAAGACGCAGCAGCTGGACATCTTTTTAAAATCCGCTATCATATAAGGTCTTTGTGTTGATCCCAGTTTTACATGTGAACATTCATGTTCATTCATAAAGGCCTGCAGGTTTTGTGGCGTAGTTTCCAGATTCAAGCACAGCTGCAGTGGCCATCAAAGGCTGCAACAGTCCCTAGACAATCCAGGAACTCTTCAACAATCAAAGTTGTTTATGCTTGTTTGTCTGTTTATATGTTATGCTCCATTAAACACGTTTTAAGGCAAGATTGTGTTTTTTTTTTATTTTACAGTTGTATTTTAAGTTAATATTTATGTATTTATAGTGTAACAAATCATCTTAGCTACGTGAGATTCCTGTAATATGTATGATTTTTATGCTCTTATTTATTTTTCTATGTGGTTTTGATGGCTTTTTGAGGGTTTTTATGGTGTTTATTTTTAAATAAATCTTTTTCTATCAAAATCTGGCTGACGTGACATTTTTTTACAGTAAAACATGTAAATAAGTTCACACTTTATCGGGTTCAGAAGACTGCTGTTATGACTGGCGCGCTCGTTTGCATTGATTTCCCTGCGTTCTCCAATTTGAAAAGGGGTTCCGACTTGGCGGTTCTGCTTCCTGCTACAGTCAAGCCGTGACGCCGCCGCCCGCGTTCCATCCGTTTGTCACTCCGAAAACAACAGGGTGATTGTCGCGAGCTCACTCCCACACGGAACCGAGCGCAGAGCAGCTCGAGCTGCGCGGGCCGCTCTTTCCGTTTTCCCCGCGCACTCGACTCCACTCTCAGTCGGTGCACGTTTTTGTGCTGCTTTCACTGGGTGGATTTACCGTCAAAGACAATAGAGTTTAATGGTTTTGTTCTAACGCTTGGTAAAGGTTATAATCAAAATAGTCTTATCAGTTTGAACACTAAATAAAAGGCATCAGGAAGAAGAGGCGCTCAGGACATAAAACCATAGGCGTCGTGGATTAACTGTGGTGATATTACATAATCTAATAAATATATGTAGGCTATGTTTTGCATAAAGCAGTTCTTTCAAATATGTGCAATTCACTGCATAGTAAGTAAAGAAAAATAGCTATTTTCACTTGGCTTGAGCCTTAGATAAAAATAGGCTATTTGCAGGTAAAAGTAGCTGATATTCAATTGACAGTTTACATTTTCTTTATGTCAACGTGCAGCCTGGAAGTTGTTTCTTTCAAGCATTGGCATGCTAAGAAAGGCCCGAGGCAGTGTATGCCACTGAAAATCATGTTAAATCTTCCTCAACGATTCTACAGTCTCCTCGTCGTGACACACCCAACGGTGATTCTAACACCTGCCTTAATATCTGGGTAAAAACCCAGATGCGGGTTCAGGACTGGATCCAAGAGTGCTGAGGGGCGTCCCTCCCCCAAAAAACTCACAGCTGTACCGCCCATATAAATGTACAGTATATTAAATACCATGCGCTTTTATCAGTGCCCCATACAGTTACGCTCACTTAAACGCCTTTAACATTGAGTTTAAATCTACCTTCTTTTGAGGCTGTACTGTATGAATAAAGAAATACCATGAAAACCCCTATCGAGGAACTAATACACTTAATTTAATTAATCACACAAATAAGAACAGTAAATGATGACGAACTCGTTCGAATAAGACAGTTAAGAATTAGAACTGTTAAGAATTGAATACAAGTGTTCAAACTATGTAGAGCTAGCACACCACTTGTAAAATTTTATATGCATTGAAGTGCGTCGTTTATGATAGGACAAGTAAACAAAAGATTGGCATCAACAAACAGAATCTATCCCGAGCCAAACTTCCGTCATGACCGAAGACGGCCCCTTCGCGAGTCGATATCCTTTCGAATATACATATGCATTTCTCCTTTTCAGCATACAACGAAAAAGACACAGTTTGAACCGCTTACTGAAGTCTTTCGTAATAATTTAGTACTTGTAGCCGCATCTATTTCTAGTCTAGGAGACATCGCCTCACATTTTTACACAGCTGTCTGACCGTGGAACCGGTATGCAAATCCATCGCAGGGAACGGAGGGCGTACTGTTACCTGGACTTTCAGTACGCCTGCAGCTCTTTCTCTCACTCTGTGTGTTAATGCCGATTTGCACCTGAGAGAATCGGTAAAGGAGTTTCCCGATGAGTTGAACTGAATCGCTTTTCAATAAGGACCATGGTAATGTATATTTACTTTTTTTACTAAGTGTGAATTTCCGTGGCATTATGCTTGCTGAAGGGATGAAAGCCGTGTACAAGCTTGAAAAGTACTGCTTTACCTAGACCTACTCCAGTTCTGTAACTGAATATCTTATGACCAGGAATACAGTAATTTAATTATTACTATTATAATTACCATTATAATAATAATGATAATTATTGTTATTATTACAGCGGCAACGGTAGCCCGGTAGGTTAAAAAAGGGTTTCTAAAGGGTTCTTCGCTTGTCTAAGGGTTCTAAAAAGTTCATCCTAGATACAGATAGTTATAGTTCTACAGGGTTATTCATATAACCCTCCGAATAAGGTTCTACTGAGAACCAGCGAGTGAAATCATTAACAAAGACGAACGTTTTAGGGTTCCCCCAGCAGAACAAATAAAAAACCTTTAAAGGTGCTAGAAAGCATTTTTTTTTCTAAGAGTGTACGTAGCTAACTTGCAAGTATTGTTTGACATTTTTACAGCCTGCTTACAACCGTGATATAGTGATTTGAATTTAAGTGCACAACGTTTACATTAAGTAACGGGCCTTTTTAATTGTTGGCTTTTCGTCACTTATACTGAAATTTTTTGTTGTTCTCAGTACATTGAGAGGTTTGATGGCTACATTTAAATTTAAAGGCTGTTTTAAGACCTTAGGGTCACCACAGTGAGAGGAAAATGTTTCCGTCTCTATTATTTTGCATATCAGATAGTCTTGGGCCTTGAAATAATGTACAGGTCAAAGCTACACAATGGCTGCGTTTTACATAATAAAGAATGTGCATGATAGTTCAGGTGGCACTTTACATTTCTAAAATTAAATCCAAAGTAATGTATTCACAAACAAGCACCGAACATGTTATACCAGGAAAAGCATCTACACCCGTATTTCATCTAGCATCAGGTAACTGTTACCATTTCCCCGGTAGATTTTCACACATGGCCCCAACAGTATACCTTTATTTTATCAGTATCGTTTTATGGCTACTCCAGTTCTGACTGGTGACACTAAGTTAGACACAGGGAATTTCCCATCGTTACTAAGTCTAAAGATGCTGCACCCACAGCATAAACGTTTCTACCTTGGGTGTTTATATGGTTTTAAGGACCGCATTTCATAGATGTTAAAATTTACCGTAGGCGTATTCAATGAGACAGCCCAGATCCCCAGATTTCCACAGCCTCTTTTAAATGATTAATTAACGGGTAGAGGTCACATTATGGGATGCACCTGAGCATGCTGCAGCGATAACTGCTGCATGTCAACTGTGTCTGCTGGGACTGCCTTGCAAAAGTCTGCAGAAAAGCTGCAGAGGCACATCAAAGCAAGCAAAGCAGATAAACAGAATGTTTACCGTCCTTTTATCTCCATCCTCATACCTAAATGACTTAAGGGGTTTGGCCTGGAGGCATTGCAGCCATAACAGAAAAAAAAGATTATGTTAAATGTTTATAAATGTTTGTATGAGCTCACATCAGTGTGTAATGTCCTCTTGCTTGTTTTAGTCGTAGTTGGTTTTGTTGTCGCACCTTTGCACACATGTTTGTAGAAGGCAGACAGCAAACAGTGGGCTTATTTAGGAAGATTAAATAGAGGCTGTATTAATATGTGTATTCATTGACACAGCAGGTGTTTCTGGCCTTGTAAGCATTAACCAAGCGAGTTTACCGTGTGGGACGGTCAGCGGTGCTCCGCTGGCTCCCCCCCCCCCACTACTTCCTGGATCTGTAATGATTTACATGAGCCGTGACCTCATGTGTGTGCCCTGCAAACTTCCTCCTTTGCTGCAGTTTATCGCTGTTTCACTGGTGGGTGAACCTGAAACAAGAAAAAACAAAATGTTATGGCAACGCTTCTGCAACGTTCTAGGGTTTCATTTACTGAGAGGGTAGTATTGAGTTATAATATAATGATATAATATAATGTTTCATAAGGTCCGTATCCTTTAATTATGAAAGAGTATTAAAAACCTGCATTTGCATGCACACATGTATGTGCACAAATACACACATGCCCGAACACACATACACACAAACAAAAACATGCTCAAAGGCAAAAGCTTAATGCCCAAAGTTGGTTGTCTCAGTTCCCAAGATTTGCCGTGTAACATTTTTTGAATCAGAAAAACTTTAAAACTTTTTATTGTAGGATATTTAATAACAGACATGTTTCATTATTTAAAGCACAAAAAGTGTTGTTCTATACAGACACATAAAGCCTACATTTTCAGTAGACCTAGCCTTGTCAAAAGCCACTTCCGAATGCCTGCACCAAATCAACAATTGATTGGTGATGTTTCATCGTTACCTTGGTGACCTGACCTAAACAGGATTAGCCGGGAACCTTCTTACATTTAACACAGAGAAATTCTATAATATGTATGTGTGTGTGTGTGTGTGTGTGTGTGTGTGTGTGTATGTGTGTGTGTGTGTGTGTGTGTGTGTGTGTGTGTGTGTGTGTGTGTGTGTGTGTGTCTGTGTGTGTATGTGTGTGTGTGTGTGTGTGTGTGTGTGTGTTAGGTGAGGTGAACTGTGTGTGTGTGTGTGTGTGTGTGTGTGTATATATATATGTGTAAGGTAATGTCAAAGCTGGTATTTTTCATTCTCGATCTTCTTCTCTCATTCCTTTTCAGAGTTTCCTTGGCAAATTGAGGAGTCTGTAAGTATTTGCTTAAATTCCTCTGGGGTGCAGTTAAAAACTACCATGACCTATAAATCCAGGTTTCTTTGGTTCAGTAGACTGAACAGTGAGTGTACATTGATTGCTGAAGACAGAAATATCGACTGGTCATAATGTGTTTCTGACTGAGTGTGCTGTGACAGGATTCTCACCTGTCCATCTGTGTGTTTTCTGTCTGTTTCTGGTCCAGCGGGCCTCCAGCTCCACCTAAGCGCATAGGTAAGCCAATCACAGGGGGGAGATGGAGGTCTCTACCCCTCCCCCACTTCACTCTTTCCAGTTCACTGACGGATGTACAGTGTTGGTAAAGCCTTGCTGAAACTCTTCCGGTAACCGTGCCCCATATGGTCTGGATTTGCAAAAGCTAAGTCTTCCTGAGTTGTGGCCATTTTTTTCACACATGATGCCTTATAATCAAGTAGGATCTCACTGTATGAACTCAGCTGACCTGTCAAAAAAATACAGAGCACCGGGATCCTATTTATATAGAACTTACGAACATGGATCATATCGTATATATGTCTGAAATGCTCTTACTCCTTATACAGCTGTATAGCTCCTGCTGAGTAGCTGTGTACTGACCATTTTACTAGAAACAGAATTTTCACCAATGCTCAGAACAGGCATCATCTCACGTGATTGTGTGTTTTTGACATCCGTGTGTTTCACTGTCAGTTTGCAGGGCTGTTTTCATATCTACAATTTCAGTATTTATTCTACTCAGTCTGGCACCTGATTAGGATACATGTAAATGAGGCCAGCGAATAAATCTTCATTTCCACAAATATTTATGCTTAGCTGTGTCCCTTGGGGTTTTCTGGTTTACAGTAATAGGAAGATGGTTAAATAGAGTTCCTATATCTGTGTTCTGTATGGCTGCATCATCTGCAACATATTCTCAAAGATTATTAGTTTCACATTTCAATTCAGTTTCACATTTGAAAATGCCTCTACCCCTTATCATACTTACTGGTGATTAGCAGTCAGGAATGGTGTTAGCCATGTCACCTACAGCTATTATGACGCATAGTATTATAGTGGTGCTGTGAGAATGGTTAGCATTGGTCACCACTGGTTTGGGGTGAGTTTGTTTGTGTGGCTGTATGTCTGACTCTACCTCCTGCTTGTTTTCCAGATAACAACCACTCTTATGGCTGGCCCGAGGACGAGTTTGTGAGTACCCCTGACTTCCCCGGTCTGTGCTGTGGCTCCTTCCACATTGTAGCTAGTCTGCACTGTAACTTAGCCCCTCCCACACTGTAGCTAGTCTGCCCTGTGGCTCCTCCCACACTGTAGTTTGTCTGCACCCTTGTGCCTCCCACACTGTAGCCTGTCTGTACTGTAGCTCCTCCCATCCTGTAGCTTGTCTGCACCCTTGCTCCTCCCACACTGTAGCCAGCCTGCAATATGGCCCCTCCCACTCTTTAGTTAGACTATACTATAGCTCCTCCCACACTGTAGCTAGTCTGCCCTGTGGCTCCTCCCACATTATAGCCTGTCTGTACTGTAGCTCCTCCCATTCTGTAGCTTGTCTGCACCCTTGCTCCTCCCACACTATAGCCTGTCTGTACTGTAGCTCCTCCCACACTGTAGCTCCTCCCACACTGTAGCCTGTCTGTACTGTAGCTCCTCCCACACTGTAGCCTGTCTGTACTGTAGCTCCTCCCAAACTATAGCCTGTCTGCACTCGGGACCCTGCACAATTTCATGACAATGGGTGACTTTGAAAACTGCAATTGTAAAAATATAGAGATAAGAAATGGCAAAAAACCTGGAATATATGGGACAGTTGAATGTAATGAAACAGGCGCCTTTGGGTAATTCATTGGCACATGGACTCAGAGGAGGTTGGAAATGGGGGATGGAATGGGTGTATGATGGTCTAAGCCGATAGGTTCCCATCCCAGTGCACTGAACTATGAAGACTCAGAGGAAGTTGTGTTTTGGAGAGAAAGAGATTCAGAAACTCGCAGTCATTCCGGTTCTGTTTATGAGTGATGCATGTGATTTTTGTTTCAGTAATAACTGTACCCCTGTTCTGTCCTGTCTCTTAACTCATGTGTGCGTGCACGCAGGTGCATTGTGCATTGCAGAGAGCGTACTTCCCATTCTGTTAGAGAATAACAGGAGCGGGGCCACTTCCCCATCTGAGACTGAGAGTGTGTGAGGAGCGTCTGTTCTCACAGCTCTGACCTGCAGGCCATGGGGTCAGGCTCTGCGTGTTAGTGCTTTACCTGGGGGGTACTCCAAGTTCGTGGTTTAGTGACTAATCCGGATAACTTAAGTCAGAGTAAGTGGTAGACCTCCTAAAAGAAGAGCCTTATGGTTTCATTCTCCTAGCAAAACAAATCCATAGGGCTCTTCTTTTAGGAGGTTTACTACTTACTGTGACTGAACTTATCTGGATTAGTCACAAAACCACGAACATGGAATACCCCTCCAGGCATACCTACACCTGAGACTGCTGCATCTCACTGCACTACACAAGCCTTCATTCACCAATGAACAGCCGCTAACCTCATATGTGTGCCTTCTCTCCTGTGTGTGTGTGTGTCTGTGTGTGTTTGTTCCATGGTATGTATGTATGTATTTATGTTTTTGTGTGTGTGTGTATTAATTTGTTTTTCTGTATGGTGTTTTCTGTATGGGTGCTTTTGTGTGTTTTTACTTGTGTGTGTGTGTGTTTCTTTTTTTATGGATATGTGCATTTTTACATGTATGCATGTGTATGTGTTCATGATTTTATGGGCATGTGTGTTTGTGTGTGTGTGTGTGTGTATGTATTTATTATTTTATGGGCATGTGTGTTTGTGTGTGTGTGTGTGTGTATGTATTTATTATTTTATGGGCATGTGTGTTTGTGTGTGTGTGTGTGTGTATGTATTTATTATTTTATGGGCATGTGTGTTTGTATGTGTGTGTGTGTGTATGTATTTATTATTTTATGGGCATGTGTGTTTGTATGTGTGTGTGTGTGTATGTATTTATTATTTTATGGGCATGTGTGTTTGTATGTGTGTGTGTGTGTATGTATTTATTATTTTATGGGCATGTTTGTTTGTATGTGTGTGTGTGTGTATGTATTTATTATTTTATGGGCATGTGTGTTTGTATGTGTGTGTGTGTGTATGTATTTATTATTTTATGGGCATGTGTGTTTGTATGTGTGTGTGTGTGTATGTATTTATTATTTTATGGGCATGTGTGTTTGTATGTGTGTGTGTGTGTATGTATTTATTATTTTATGGGCATGTGTGTTTGTATGTGTGTGTGTGTGTATGTATTTATTATTTTATGGGCATGTGTGTTTGTATGTGTGTGTGTGTGTATGTATTTATTATTTTATGGGCATGTGTGTTTGTATGTGTGTGTGTGTGTGTATGTATTTATTATTTTATGGGCATGTGTGTTTGTATGTGTGTGTGTGTGTGTATGTATTTATTATTTTATGGGCATGTGTGTTTGTATGTGTGTGTGTGTGTATGTATTTATTATTTTATGGGCATGTGTGTTTGTATGTGTGTGTGTGTGTATGTATTTATTATTTTATGGGCATGTGTGTTTGTATGTGTGTGTGTGTGTATGTATTTATTATTTTATGGGCATGTGTGTTTGTATGTGTGTGTGTGTGTATGTATTTATTATTTTATGGGCATGTGTGTTTGTATGTGTGTGTGTGTGTGTGTATGTATTTATTATTTTATGGGCATGTGTGTTTGTATGTGTGTGTGTGTGTATGTATTTATTATTTTATGGGCATGTGTGTTTGTATGTGTGTGTGTGTGTATGTATTTATTATTTTATGGGCATGTGTGTTTGTATGTGTGTGTGTGTGTATGTATTTATTATTTTATGGGCATGTGTGTTTGTGTGTGTGTGTGTGTGTATGTATTTATTATTTTATGGGCATGTGTGTTTGTATGTGTGTGTGTGTGTATGTATTTATTATTTTATGGGCATGTGTGTTTGTATGTGTGTGTGTGTGTATGTATTTATTATTTTATGGGCATGTGTGTTTGTATGTGTGTGTGTGTGTATGTATTTATTATTTTATGGGCATGTGTGTTTGTATGTGTGTGTGTGTGTATGTATTTATTATTTTATGGGCATGTGTGTTTGTATGTGTGTGTGTGTGTATGTATTTATTATTTTATGGGCATGTGTGTTTGTATGTGTGTGTGTGTGTATGTATTTATTATTTTATGGGCATGTGTGTTTGTATGTGTGTGTGTGTGTATGTATTTATTATTTTATGGGCATGTGTGTTTGTATGTGTGTGTGTGTGTATGTATTTATTATTTTATGGGCATGTGTGTTTGTATGTGTGTGTGTGTGTATGTATTTATTATTTTATGGGCATGTGTGTTTGTATGTGTGTGTGTGTGTATGTATTTATTATTTTATGGGCATGTGTGTTTGTATGTGTGTGTGTGTGTATGTATTTATTATTTTATGGGCATGTGTGTTTGTATGTGTGTGTGTGTGTGTATGTATTTATTATTTTATGGGCATGTGTGTTTGTATGTGTGTGTGTGTGTATGTATTTATTATTTTATGGGCATGTGTGTTTGTATGTGTGTGTGTGTGTATGTATTTATTATTTTATGGGCATGTGTGTTTGTATGTGTGTGTGTGTGTGTATGTATTTATTATTTTATGGGCATGTGTGTTTGTATGTGTGTGTGTGTGTATGTATTTATTATTTTATGGGCATGTGTGTTTGTATGTGTGTGTGTGTGTATGTATTTATTATTTTATGGGCATGTGTGTTTGTATGTGTGTGTGTGTGTATGTATTTATTATTTTATGGGCATGTGTGTTTGTGTGTGTGTGTGTGTGTATGTATTTATTATTTTATGGGCATGTGTGTTTGTATGTGTGTGTGTGTGTATGTATTTATTATTTTATGGGCATGTGTGTTTGTATGTGTGTGTGTGTGTATGTATTTATTATTTTATGGGCATGTGTGTTTGTATGTGTGTGTGTGTGTATGTATTTATTATTTTATGGGCATGTGTGTTTGTATGTGTGTGTGTGTGTATGTATTTATTATTTTATGGGCATGTGTGTTTGTATGTGTGTGTGTGTGTATGTATTTATTATTTTATGGGCATGTGTGTTTGTATGTGTGTGTGTGTGTATGTATTTATTATTTTATGGGCATGTGTGTTTGTATGTGTGTGTGTGTGTATGTATTTATTATTTTATGGGCATGTGTGTTTGTATGTGTGTGTGTGTGTATGTATTTATTATTTTATGGGCATGTGTGTTTGTATGTGTGTGTGTGTGTATGTATTTATTATTTTATGGGCATGTGTGTTTGTGTGTGTGTGTGTGTGTATGTATTTATTATTTTATGGGCATGTGTGTTTGTATGTGTGTGTGTGTGTATGTATTTATTATTTTATGGGCATGTGTGTTTGTATGTGTGTGTGTGTATGTATTTATTATTTTATGGGCATGTGTGTTTGTATGTGTGTGTGTGTGTATGTATTTATTATTTTATGGGCATGTGTGTTTGTATGTGTGTGTGTGTGTATGTATTTATTATTTTATGGGCATGTGTGTTTGTATGTGTGTGTGTGTGTATGTATTTATTATTTTATGGGCATGTGTGTTTGTATGTGTGTGTGTGTGTATGTATTTATTATTTTATGGGCATGTGTGTTTGTATGTGTGTGTGTGTGTATGTATTTATTATTTTATGGGCATGTGTGTTTGTATGTGTGTGTGTGTGTATGTATTTATTATTTTATGGGCATGTGTGTTTGTATGTGTGTGTGTGTGTATGTATTTATTATTTTATGGGCATGTGTGTTTGTATGTGTGTGTGTGTGTATGTATTTATTATTTTATGGGCATGTGTGTTTGTATGTGTGTGTGTGTGTATGTATTTATTATTTTATGGGCATGTGTGTTTGTATGTGTGTGTGTGTGTATGTATTTATTATTTTATGGGCATGTGTGTTTGTATGTGTGTGTGTGTGTATGTATTTATTATTTTATGGGCATGTGTGTTTGTATGTGTGTGTGTGTGTATGTATTTATTATTTTATGGGCATGTGTGTTTGTATGTGTGTGTGTGTGTATGTATTTATTATTTTATGGGCATGTGTGTTTGTATGTGTGTGTGTGTGTATGTATTTATTATTTTATGGGCATGTGTGTTTGTATGTGTGTGTGTGTGTATGTATTTATTATTTTATGGGCATGTGTGTTTGTATGTGTGTGTGTGTGTATGTATTTATTATTTTATGGGCATGTGTGTTTGTGTGTGTGTGTGTGTATGTATTTATTATTTTATGGGCATGTGTGTTTGTATGTGTGTGTGTGTGTATGTATTTATTATTTTATGGGCATGTGTGTTTGTATGTGTGTGTGTGTGTATGTATTTATTATTTTATGGGCATGTGTGTTTGTATGTGTGTGTGTGTGTATGTATTTATTATTTTATGGGCATGTGTGTTTGTATGTGTGTGTGTGTGTATGTATTTATTATTTTATGGGCATGTGTGTTTGTGTGTGTGTGTGTGTGTATGTATTTATTATTTTATGGGCATGTGTGTTTGTATGTGTGTGTGTGTGTATGTATTTATTATTTTATGGGCATGTGTGTTTGTATGTGTGTGTGTGTGTATGTATTTATTATTTTATGGGCATGTGTGTTTGTATGTGTGTGTGTGTGTATGTATTTATTATTTTATGGGCATGTGTGTTTGTATGTGTGTGTGTGTATGTATTTATTATTTTATGGGCATGTGTGTTTGTATGTGTGTGTGTGTGTATGTATTTATTATTTTATGGGCATGTGTGTTTGTATGTGTGTGTGTGTGTATGTATTTATTATTTTATGGGCATGTGTGTTTGTATGTGTGTGTGTGTGTATGTATTTATTATTTTATGGGCATGTGTGTTTGTATGTGTGTGTGTGTGTATGTATTTATTATTTTATGGGCATGTGTGTTTGTATGTGTGTGTGTGTGTATGTATTTATTATTTTATGGGCATGTGTGTTTGTATGTGTGTGTGTGTGTATGTATTTATTATTTTATGGGCATGTGTGTTTGTATGTGTGTGTGTGTGTATGTATTTATTATTTTATGGGCATGTGTGTTTGTATGTGTGTGTGTGTGTATGTATTTATTATTTTATGGGCATGTGTGTTTGTATGTGTGTGTGTGCATGTATGTATTTATTATTTTATGGGCATGTGTGTTTGTATGTGTGTGTGTGTGTATGTATTTATTATTTTATGGGCATGTGTGTTTGTACATGTATGTGTTCGTGGAAATGTACGTATGTATATTAGCAGGATGAGGATGGTGACATGTATGAAGCTCCTCCTTGTGAGAGGCCGCCGATGAAAGTGCCACCCAGACAGGTGGAGGAGAATGTTTACCTGGGTAAGGAGATCAAAGGGCCCCGCCCACATCACATAATCAAACCTCCATCGGCATACACTCAGCTTGTGCCACTGCAGGTGGTAGGCCTGGCCAAAGGAGGGCGCTAGAGAGCGATGAGAGCTATTAACTCAACCAGCTCAGCCCCCTATCGTCTACGGCAAGGCGGGGCCAAGCGTTGCCTCGCCAAGCGCGGAAATACCTGATGTAGTGACTTTTTTGTTTTGCAGAGAGGACCCCTGCCCCCGATCCAAGCAGGCAGGCCCCTCCCCCCCGGCCGGCCAAGATGCCGCCCCCCGGCAAACCTCCGGTGAGCTGTTCGGCCTCATCCACTCTGATCTATGGCCCATTGTTCATAAAGCATCTCAGAGTACAAATACTGATCCAGGATCAGTTTCGCCTTTCAGCTCAAAATGAGCAAGATTATGGTGTGAAAATGGGACACCTGACCCTGGATCAGCACTTGTACTCTGGGAAACTTTCTGAACTTTCTGCCCCATGGACACTCTTGGATAGGGACCGGCCTGGCTATGCGCTTGCAATTCCAGTTAATAATTAAAAGTTTAAAGGCGGTTTGGAAACATTGTGGTTAGATTCTTGATTGATTGATCCATCACATGAATCCTGCCCAAACTGCATTAGGGCATATTTATCATTCCACCCAGATTATGTCAAATCTGCAGCAACGGTTTCCAGGAAACGTACCGTACATACCCACCCGCAAAACCCCCTCATGGTCATTAGTTAGTCATGAAAACACATTATGGATCATATGTGTTAATGAAGTTTTGAGAACCCGCCAAACCTAAGTACGCAAATGCCTGGTTCATTTAACATCGCTTACACTCCAAATAAAATTAATGTAACCGACCACAAGATAAATTAGTCTTTAGAAATGTGGTGGAAGAAGTGACCAACATTCTCAGGTCTCTTTTGCCTTTTGAGTTAAAAATAACATTGAGGGGACGTCCAGGAAACTGAACAAAAATAGGGAGCTGACTAAGACCGGGCGGGAGCACTTTGGACCGCGGGTGTTATTGGCTGGGTGTGGATTTGCATGAGCTGGTGTGTTTGAGTGAGTGTACATTGTGTGACTATATTTTGAGTAAGTTACAGGTCAGTGACTTATGCGTCTGTGAGAATGTGTGTGTATCTGTGCGTGTGTATGTGTGTATGTATGTTTGTGTGTGGGAGCTTTTGTATTTGTGTGTGTGTATGTATGTTTGTGTGTGAGAGTGTTTGTATTTGTGTGTGTGTATGTATGTTTGTGTATGAGTGTTTGTATTTGTGTGTGTGTGTGCGTCTTTGTGTGTGTCTGTGCTTGTGTGTGTGTGCATCTTTGTGTTTGTGTGTGCTTGTGTGTGTGTGTGCCTCTTTGTGTGTGTGTGTGTGCTTGTGTGTGTGTGTGCTTGTGTGTGTGTGTGTGTGCTTGTGTGTGTGTGTGTTTGTGTGTGTGTGTGTGTGTGTGTGTGCGTCTTTGTGTGTGTGTGTGTGTTTGTGTGTGTGTGTGCATCTTTGTGTTTGTGTGTGCTTGTTTGTGTGTGTGCCTCTTTGTGTGTGTGTGTGTGTGTGTGTGTGTGTGCGTCTTTGTGTTTGTGTGCTTGTGTGTTTATGCATGGGTCCGGCTTGGCCTCACCCTAACTTCGAATTCACCTCCATTCATTCCACTGAGCTATCCAAAAAGCGTACCTAGTGTATCTAGCGCATATATGAACCCCTTTGAGCCCGTCTCACAAGCTTCTCTTTTCCCTACAGAAGATGGGATCCCCCCATGACCCGGAGGAAACCTACATTGACCCCAATGTCAAAAAACGTGAGCTCTCATTCCGCCTTCAGCAGGGGAGGGTAGGGGGTCGCTAACCGCAAGAGAGGGCTAACCCAGGCCTGCAGGCCCAGTGTGGAGCCCTACCCAGGAGAAGGCTAACCCAGGTCTGCAGGCCCAGTGTGGAGCCCTACCCCGGGCTCTGTTTGCACCCGTTACCCTGAGTCAGTCAGCCTATTATTTGCATACACCAGTGCAGATTCACTGGTAGATTAGGCCATAGTAAAGAGTTAGCCTGACAGTAATCAGCCTGTCTGAGGAAACGTGTCTGAGCTATCAGATCACATAAACGATTGGCCTAATTCAATAATTAAAAGCAGAAGTTTGCCTGAAATCCAGAAACTGATCTGAGACTCCCTGCCCGCCCCTAGCTGTCCAGCCACTTCACTTCTGAGAGATTACATAACATTACATTACATTAAGGGCATTTGTTAGACGCTATTATCCAGAGCGACTTACAAGGCAAAGTGCATATGAATGGTATAAAAAGTGCAAAGATAACCCTAGAGAGGGGTAAAGTCCCAAGTGCATAAGGTGACAGAATAGATCAGGACCCCCCTATAGACCATAATAGTAAAAGACAAAATTTAATCAACAACAACCTAGGTTAAAAACAAATTACAGTTAAACAAGTACAGATAAGTGCAGTTATCCACTGGAGTGAAGGAAATTGAATTAAATTAATTTTATACATTGAAAAATCTGTATAAAATATTGAGGACAATTTAGATTCTTTCATTTCTTGATTTGACTGGGTTGAAAAGAAATATGCCCCAACCCTAATGTTTATAGACAGACAGACAGACAGACAGACAGGGACCTGCCCTCAACTCCACCTACTGGCCATGGGAGAAATTAAAATCAGTGTGTACAGGCAGAATTTTATAGATACTTTTGCAGAAATATTATGCCTTTAGTTGAACTTTCCACTGCTTTATTTGACTCTTTTATGATAATTGTGAATATTTTCTTAAGTACTTATAAATTAAGTTATTCCTACAATTCAAGTTGTCAGTATTATTATTAGTATTATTACTTTTGCCACAAGGGGGCGCCACAGTCATGTCTGAGGGGGAAATGAAACTGGGTGGGTAACACTGGCTCCTGTGTCACCCCTGTGCTCAGCTCCTCTGGTCAATCGGGAAGAGAAACCGGGGAAGAAATCCGGGCTGCGGAAGTCCCCTCCCTCAAGGCCTGTCCCTGCACCCGCCCCCGCCCCCCCTGTTGAAGAAGGTACGCATTCAAATTATCAACACTAACCACAGTAAGAACTGTCACAAAAAATAACTGTCACTACACTTTTATGCCTTCTCTCTGATTTTAGATGTGTATTTGGACCCCAATGAAGGACAGGTATGTACACTGAAATACCCATTCCACATGGCAACTGCTACACCACGCCAACATCACACTCACTCACACTATGCACACTTGAAACGTGCATGGAAAATGAGGAATTAGTCAGGTCTTTAATGTACTTGCTTTTCCACCCAGGAAAACCAACCTCTGTGTGAGGTTGTTAATTACATAAGTTATTAATTATGTATATGATTAACTATTAAATTAAAAAAGAACTACAACAAGGAGATTTGAGATTTCTGTTTTCCATATGGACAGCAGTATCTACCTCTCCATATGGAGGTATCCTGGGATGATAACACACTACTGCCCCCTAGTGGACACAGATAATTAATGAAGGGAACAGCATGATGTCACTGGCTGTGCTTGGCACATGCATTTAAAGCCCTTGAGCTGGAGTCATAATGCAGTACATAATAAATACTGTGCAATGTGCAATATACCTTTTGCCACCTGTTTAGTCAGCATTGTTGTAGGTTCACCTCCCAGTTAGGCCACTGTTGTTGTACCTTGAGTAAGGTATTTATCCTAGATCACTTCAGTAAAATATCCATCTGTATGAAGGGACAGTGTGTAGAAGAAAAGTGTGTGCCGAACGGCAAACGGTGAATGCTGATAACGGTGTGCAGAATGTTCTGGCTCACACCGATGTGTGTGCTGTCTGTGCACTGCAGGGGGACAGCGATGACCTGTACCTGGAGCCAAATGCTGGTCAGTGCTGTGGTATCACCCAGGCGCCTTATGGACCATCCACCAGACCCTGACCACAGCTCTCTCTAAATAACACTGCTTCTTAAGTTGAACCCACATGAACCCACATTGGTTGCTGTTTTTTTTAGTGCTAATCTCGTGCTGAATTGAGCTTGTCTAAAACATACATTTAAGATTTACCAAAATTTTGTCTGTAAACTTACCTTTGTCCATAAACCTCTGACAAATACAGTGCAGGTTTGGCTTGTTGCTACTTGCTGTGTCATTGAACTTCTGGTATAAAAGAAATGATTGTAAGTCAAGAGTAAAACAAAGTGTATATCGACGAGGTAAGTGTTGATTTTAATATCGTCTGTAATGTTGCACAGCTTGCCCTCCCCCTCCTCGAGGTCCCATGAGAATGCCCCCACCCCCCAAAACCATGACTCGTGAAGCCCCACCTCCCAGAACTGGTCCTCGTGAAGCTCCGCCCACTATGTAAGTCATATTTAATAAAACTCCGCCCCCTGTGTGAATCACATTAGCTGCGGTCTGCTCAGCGTTCTGAAGCTAGTTTTGCATTATGTGGAAAAAGTACACTTCAGACATGCAGGCTGCATGCCAGTAGACATCACAGTGCAAACAACATATACTTTGAAGTCTCCTTGAAAAATATATGTTTTAATCCTGGTTTTAATTCTTGTTCCTATTATTACTATTGTTGCTGTTGTTGTTGTTGTTGTTGTTGTTGTTGTTGTCGCTGTTATGACATCACTTCCTCTCCATTCATGCCCACTCCAGGATGAAGCCTCCAGTGCCCAGAGTCATGTCTGTGAGTGTTATCTTAGCTCTGATTGGCTGAGCAGGAACTCTCACCATCTTATTCAAATTCAAATAAAAAAATTCATTGCACTAAACAACACAATACAACACAAAATCTCTCTCTCTCTCTCTCTCTCACACACACACACACGGAAATATATATTTTAATATAGTATAAGTATTAATCTAGCTAGTATCCTTTTATTTGAGTAAAAACCTTGGTCCTGACACACTGGTGAACTTTGGAATCCTGGTGAAAGAACATTCCAAACAAAGACTAATACAGAATAATACAGACTAATACAGACATGCAGTAAACAGACAATGTTGATAGATGAACACCAGATGCTAATTTATAACAGAAAGATAAAACCGAACTGTTTACACACACTGAATTGAATCTGCAACATTACTTATCTGGTTAAATGTTGAATAGCCTACATGCGTGTTCAGCTACAGTCAATGTGCTTTTTGGATCACCTGATATTTCTCTTGCATCGAATATTTCAAACATTTTAATAAAGATTTGGGAGCCATGCCACAACCACCAGATATTCAAATCTGGAAGTTAAAGAACCAGCAAATTAGTAACAAATGTGTTCCTCATTGTTTTACAGTAAAAGTTTTGTATTGTTTTGGTTTCACATGTTGTTATGCATATCTTATGTTTATCTATGGGTTTTTAATCTGAATGTCTGTTTTTGCAGAGCTCACACTTACAAGGGGATAGTAAAACTGGTTAGTCTTTCATATTTTAAATGTCTGTTTCTGTACTTTTCCTAGCTGATGATAGAAACAAGCCAGAAACGAATGTTTTCCCACCATTCTCGCAGTCTCTCTGTTTAAACTCAGAATCCAAACAAGGGTATCAGTGTGGGTTCTGGCAAACCATGTACAAGTTTAAACATACACTGTGGTGATGTAGATTTACTGAGCGAGGGCTCATTCTCATCATTGTAACACCCCCCCCCTCCCCAGCACCTCCTCCTGAAGTCAAGCGCCCCCCCTTCGCAATGAAGCCACCCCCTCCCACCACTGTCACTAAGCCCCCCCTCCCCCCAGCACTCAAAGAGTCAAAGCCCAGGTAAGACCTTACGGTGTATTATTTACAAAGCATTCTGGGGGATTTTAATTAAACAATGATGATTAGAATAGTGATGTTAATTGGGATTTGAACATATGGTTTTGTTAATTTGAACTTATTACTACCCACGTATGTAGTATGTATTTTTTGCATTTGAACATGTGGTTATCTGCATTTGAACATTCATATGCATTTGTGTGAATTTCCTGTCTTTCCTGCAGCCCACCTCTCCCTCTGCAAGTGGAAAGTCCTGCTGGAGGTGAGCAGGGTTCTAAATATCACAGTGCAGTAGAACCCCAGGGTTCTAAATATCACAGTGCAGTAGAACCCCAGGGTTCTAAAGATCACAGTGCAGTAGAACCACAAGGTTCTAAAGATCATAGAGCAGTAGAACCCCAGGGTTCTAAAGTTGTGAGTTGGTATAGTAAACAGGAAGAACAGCTCAAAGAACAGTTTTTTGCAAAATTAATGATTTTGTTCAGGTTATTCTTTATTTCAAATACTGCTGATATTTCCACATTACATTCTTTTGTTTCAGTGTTCAGACTTTGTAGTATTTTCAAGTTTCTAAGTCTGTCAAAAGCCAAGCAGTTCAGAGTGATAAACCCACCCATTGATGAATGCACAATATATTTCCTTATCAATCACATCAATTCCACAATTACACATGAAGAATGAGTATGAGATATAGTTCTGAATATTAACAGGAAATTGAACGTGCGTTCTTTCACAGGTATGAAAACCACTGCGCTGCCAGGAGGAGAAGTGAGTGTCTTATAATGACAGATCATAACTCTCCAACTCTTCTCTCCAAATGCAGCTTGAGCAGATTTCTTATTCTGGAAGCTCCATTTGTTTTGCTTGTTTGCTCGTTCCTTTTGCCAGTAGCTCTGTTATCTGCATGGGGCCACATCCAGACCTGAGTTACGTGTTGCCTAATTGAGTTTTATGCATAAGTCTGCCATTAACGACAGACTTATGTTGGAAATGCACTTAAGTGCTGCATAACTCGGATCTGGATTTTGGCCATGCTTGTTAGTGACATTAGCTAAATGCAGCCTTTTCTCCTTTGGCATTCTCTTTGGAAGATGCCCAAAGTAAACCTCAACTCTGACAACTTTCTTGAAAATGGCAATACACAAAAACACATATAAAAATTGATTGTATGATTGTTTTGCTGATTGATTGAGTCATTTATTGATTGATTGATTGCTTGTTTGACACACTGATTGATTGATTAATTGGTTGATTGATTGATTGATTGATTGATTCCCAGGACTCGCGGCTGCAGGATAAAGAGTGGTTTGCAGGAAACTGTGACCGAAAAGCTGCAGAGGCAATCCTGTCCAGAGTCAACAAGGTGGGACTCAAAGGGTCAAATGTCAAAGGTCACACTATGGACTTTCACATGTGACAGCCAGAGAGCTCACTAAACACTCTTTATGACACTGATGACTTTCTCACAGTTGTTTAGTTTTTATGTATGTGTGTTTGTGTGTATTTGCATGTTTGTGCATACACCTGTGTATGTGTATTTCTGCATGCGTGTATGTGTGCATGCGTGTATGTGTGCATGTGTGTGTGTGTGCGTGCATATGCTGATATGCAGGTGTTAATATGGTCATACATGTGTGTGTATGGTCGTGTGTGTGTGTGCGCATGTGTGTGTGTGTTTATATGGTCATACATGTGTGTATATGGTCGTGTGTGTGTGTGTGCGCATGTGTGTGTGTGTTTATATGGTCATACATGTGTGTATATGGTCGTGTGTGTGTGTGCGCATGTGTGTGTGTGTTTATATGGTCATACATGTGTGTATATGGTCGTGTGTGTGTGTGCGCATGTGTGTGTGTTTATATGGTCATACATGTGTGTGTATATGGTCGTGTGTGTGCATGCGTGCATGTGTGTGTGTGCATGCATATGGTCATATGCAGGTGTTGATATGGTCATACATGTGTGTATATGGTCGTGTGTGTTGGTGTGTGCGCATGTGTGTGTGTGTGTGTGTGTGCTTATATGGTCATACATGTGTGTATGTAGTCATGTGTGCATGCGTGTGTGCGTGTGCATGCATGCGTGTGTGCATATGTGTGCGTGTGTATGCATGCATGTGTGCGTGTGCATGCATGCGTGTGTGCATGCGTGCGTGTGCATGCGTGCATGTGTGTGCGTGTGTATGCGTGCGTGTGTGCATGTGTGTGTGTGTGCATGAGTGCATGTGTGCGTATGGTCACATTTGTGAGTGTGTCTGCAGGATGGGGCATTCCTGGTGAGGCGCAGTCTGGGGCAGAACGCCCGGCAGCCCTACACCCTGGTGGTGCTTTACCGGCAGAAGGTCTACAACATCCCCATTCGCTACCTGGAGGACACGCAGGGATACGCCCTGGGCAAAGAGGGCAAGAAAAATGAGGAGGTAAGAGAGTAGAGAGAGAGAGAGAGAAAATGACAGGTACAGAGAGAGGAGAGAAACCTTTCAGTACTATGAGCCTGACCATGCTGCTCATAACTTTACAGTACTATGAGCCTGACCAGGCTGCTCATAACCTTACAGCACTATGAGCCTGACCAGGCTGCTCATAACCTTACAGTACTATGAGCCTGACCAGGCTGCTCATAACCTTACAGCACTATGAGCCTGACCAGGCTGCTCATAACCTTACAGTACTATGAGCGTGACCAGGCTGCTCATAACCTTACAGCACTATGAGCCTGACCAGGCTGCTCATAACCTTACAGCACTATGAGCCTGACCAGGCTGCTCATAATCTTACAGCACTATGAGTCTGACCAGGCTGCTCATAACCTTACAGCACTATGAGCCTGACCAGGCTGCTCATAACCTTATAGCACTATGAGCCTGACCAGGCCGCTCATAACCTTACAGTGCTATGAGTCTGACCAGACTGCTCATAACCTTACAGCACTATGAGACTGACCATAGCCTTACGGTACCATGAGTCTCAACAGTTTGACACTCAAATTCCCTGACGTTTTGTTGGTGGGGTCCAATAGGAGGTGGCAGTCCAATCAAAACACAAACCAATCAAAATACAGCACACTAACCTTACAAACCGTACCTTCCTGCTCCAGATGCTGTAAATCAGTGGTTCTTGGTCTCTCTTCTGGTAGCCCAGTGTGTATTCTGGTCTTCATTCAAACCATAATAAGCACCTCTGAATCATAACTTGTGCGTTATGTGTGTCTGTTTTCTATACTTTCCCCACAGGTCTTTGGCAGCCTCCAGGACATTGTCTCTCACCATAAGGACAAGCCCATCCTACTGATCGACAGCAAGAGTCAGGCTAAACACACCACATACCTCATGCACCCCTCCCGTCCCTGACCCCCAAACATGGCCCCAACCCTAAACACTGCCCCACCCCCCAAACAACGCTCCTGACCACCCCCCAAACACTGCCCCTACCTCCGAACAATGCTCCTGACCCACACAAACACTGTCTCCTACCCTCTAGGCACTGCTGTTCACCCCCCCAAACTGCCCCTGTAATACAGCCATGCGCCACTTAACGTCCACGATGCGCTCTGTGAATTAGGATGTTATGCGATTTGGACGTTGTGCGAACACCATGTTATCAAAGCTATATAGGATACTGTAGTGTACCTGTATTGACTAAATGTATTTCAGCTAATGTATCTGGCAAGGTAATTTATGGGTTAAATAGGTTACGTCCGCTTCGTCCCGTTCTCCGATTGGGATTTCTGAAGTCTACTGTAAGCTTATGGGACCACGGACGTATTTGCGGTCGGACGTAGCCAATATGGATGTTATGTGGCGCATACCTGTACATATATAACATATATAGAAAGTCCCTCAAACCTCGAGCACTACTGTACATTTTCCAGATCGTTCCTTAACTTAGTGCATGCACCTTTTCGATTTTCCCTCATCTTCCTGAAGAGAGACTTTTTTTCTGTAAATGTTGAGGGATTTTTTTTTTCTGTAAATCTGGCAACCTCACCTCTAGAGGAGTATTCCTGTTTTCATATCACCATGGAAACCAGAGAATCAGAGTAAAGCTCAAATGCTTCCCTCGCTGGCCTCGTGCAGGTGTAGCTGTCCTGTGCATGCTGTGTTAAGCTTTAGTTGGGGTATTTAAAGTAGCACTGGCTTTTTTTGTGCTTCCACAACTTCATTTGGTCTTGGATTATTTCCAGCAATATCAGGTGCCAAGGAACAATTTCCAAAAGGATTTTATTGGGAGAATTTGGTTACAATCTTAAAGCTTACTGTCTTTTAATTCAGTGTGTGACAGAGGAGTGTTTGTAAATTATACCATTATTTTGTGACTGCATGCCAGTTATACTTCTGTAAAGAGGTTATCTTGAAAACGAAAAATAATCTTACAGCCTGGCCTATATTATTTCCTGTACATTTATAATGGGTGTTTCTTTATTTCTTTATTCTCCTCCCATACTTCTGTCAGTTCATTCTGTCAGTTCCAGCAAGGTGATGGCAATGAAATCACTGGTCACTGGAGTTGCACTATAAATTTGACAATAAAAACACTTTTGTTGTAAATGTGTGCAAGTGGAAAATCAAGTTTTGTTTATGTTTAGGACAATGAATTACTGTAATACTTCGATATACCAAGCTTCTCTGAGCACTTATACGCGTCTTTGTGGACCCCCAGAGTTAAGCTGCGCCTTGTGTCTTCTGCACACACTCTGAAGGACAGATGTCTAAAGCAGTGATGGGTGGAGCTATCCTCACCTGTCAATCATAGGACCCTTTCAACCAATACATTGTGGTTTTCTCTCCACAGCCAATGAGGTCACTTGTCAAAATGCATTGCATCACTGATACAACATGGTAGCTCCTCCCCTGTCACTGAAGCCTCATCCTCGCCAGTCTGAAGCACCTCTCTGAGCATCCTCTCACAGTCGAGGAAGTGTTATTCATTCTGTGGCCCAGGAGGTGCTGAAAATCACACTTCTTAAATTAAACCCTCACTCCAGGGGTGTACAGCTCCATTTACGAGAGTACCTGGCTATGCTGGATTTTTGTTTCCACCGATTATTCCGGCCTGATTTTCTAAACAGCTGTATGCACAGCCATGCTGGTTCTTCCCTATGCGGGCCCCCTGTAAAACATTTTCACCACGGACACTGTGGTGCTGTGGCTCATGATTTTATCAAAATTATCAGGGTCAAATAAAATACAGAGGCATTAAATTCCAAAACGGATTGACCTCCTGTTCACCTCTGCTTTAATCTTTCCCCCTTTTTTTAACAATGAAGTCATGATGCAATAAACCCTCAATGCAGATCTTTCCTTTGCTTGGCTGCTTGTTTGTTGGAGGCCTGTGCACTGATATTCAAAGGGGAACAGCCTGTTTCCTCTCTCTACACAAAGACAATGGGCTGGCCTGCCCCTGCTGAGAGCAGCTATATCCCTGCTGAGTGTGATTCTGAAATGGGCGCTGAGATTCTGCTCTGTTGTATCTGATCTATTCTCCTCTCTCTGAATGTATTTTTGCTGTTGTTATTTAAGAAACGGTGCATGGTACGTCTTTGATGATTGCATTAGGGATAGTTGAACTCTCTGAAGGTCTTTAACCCATTAGACCGCTTATTCTACCAGCTGTTATATGTATATTTTGCGTGTTAACTGTATAATCACTTTTCCTTGCTGAGTATTCATTTATGAGCACCTGCATCCCAGAATGCAAAGAGAGAACTATTTACCAGATACTAATTATGAATGGAAATATGCTTTTCACACCAATTACTGTATTTGTGTTTATGCTTATTTTTCATAGAGATCCTCATCCTCATTAAAGCTGTTTTCAAATAACATGAATGTATATTCCCTGTGAAAGGAGGATCGCTCAGTGTTGAATATTCCGGTGTGCATTTCACCAGTTTTTGTGGTATTTTATATATGAAGATGTAGTGGGCCACTGAATCATGAATGCTAAACGGGGAATAGATACTAAGATAATCGTATTGCCATTGGCAGAGCAGACTCTACACAGGTCTTACCTTCAAAACATCAGCACTTACATTATTCTGGAAAAAGATGAGCATTCCCAGCATGCTTTGCAGAATCATGTACAAGATAAAGGTAACTGTCGGTAACCAGGAGGGTTAGTTCTTAGTGTCAGGAATCAGAATAGAAACTTACATTCCTTATTATCCTTAACATATACTGTCCTTGCTGGTAAATCGTGAGACATATCATTGTAAGGAAGTTTCGATTTTGGCTGCAATCTTTCTGAATTACCAGCTCGAATGTTCAAAATCCTACCTCGGCACTGCTCTCCCGGTGGTGCTGAATCATGTTCTCTCAGGTCATTCTTGGAGGCGAGAATTTCCACCGTGCGACGCAGCAATCAGTAGTGTCTGACTGCAGTCGTGAGTGACTCACTTGATGACACGCAGTGAAGCCGCGCTGCCAGCTGGGCTGAATCAGATGCTGAAACTGCAAACTGCCTGAGTGTTGCACAAGATCTGACACTAGAGGGCGCTAACTGATCGAATTGCGTTCGATTGGACCTTGACGTGCAGGATTATATGAGAATGTTGAAGATAAAACATTTCATATATATTGAGTGTCACCAAACAGTAAGGCCCAGATTTTTAAAAGGAAGGCAGTACTTATAGGATTTGATTAAAAAAAAAAACTTTACCTCAAACACTCCCATCCTAAATAACCCAGAATCTTATTTTTCTCCTTTCCCTGAGTATTTACGTTGGCAGCAGCATTTAGTCGCCCGTTACATCATCCGTGGTATACATTCTTCCAATATAAGTACATTTGTTCTTATAAAACAATGAGAAAATATGACTGCATTGTTATGATCTGGTTTCCATGTCTTCGCTATTATATGATCAATGTTTTTCGCTGCTTGAAAACAGGAGTTTCGGATTGGCAGCTCATTCTTTCTTACCTTGTACATCACACATGGAGCCGTCTGACTATTGCACCCTCATCTTAACGGGGAAACCCGGTGACGGTGGACCATTTTATGAATAAGATTGCTTTTATGAATTAGCAATGTGAGACTTTGCCTTACATTAAGTATTGGGGCAAAGTGTTCATCATTTAATTTAAATCATAAAAATAATCCACGTGGCCTCGGGGTTTGTAAGAATATCTAATGAGGTAGAAGTGTCAAAGCTAATTGCTCGGAAGGGAAAACTGCACGTTTTATGTTGTACACTTTATACATTTCCTTGGAAAAAGAATCACCGTTCAGCAAAAATAAATGCGATTTAGGTGTGACCCCGCCAATATAATCTCACAAAGTGCTGGCTGGTGCTTTGATAGTGCATAATTATTTTAAGGACAGTCACAATGTATACAACAATGCAAGCATTTGGCATTAGCACTGTGTGGAAGTTTTCTTTCTTTCTTTTTTTTTTTTTTTTTTTTACTTTTTGCATATTTCATTTGTTGGTACATAGTGAGGCAGTTAAAAAACGCATATGTATATAAATATAATCACTGTTCCATCTTAATACAAAATACTGGCGGGGAGTTATTCTTTCACACACCAAGAGAAACGGTTTTCCATCCGAACTCAAATTGGAGAAACTGAATCTTCAGATATACACATAATTACAGTTTTCACACGTAAGGTTATCATCCTAAAACCACAGATCTCAGAAATACGGTCAGAGTGTTTGCACGTACAGATACTTCCACGTGGATGTATATTTATATTTTTATATGAATATGTCTATTTCTACAACTGTAAGTAAAAGTAGCTAATATATGGTGTTAAAATGTTTTAGATATAGTTAATAAAAAGACATAGTTGAAAAAGTGTTAGTGAAGGGCATTAAACGCGTGGCTATCGACGCACTAACTGCGGCATCAAAATGAATTGATTCGCGTTATCGTTTATGCCCCAATACATTTTAAGCGACACTGGCAGTATTTAATTGATAATTGAATTGATGGGATAGCTCGCTGCATTCCGGCCGTCTCCGCACTGAGTTAGCACATATCGGAAGAGGAGGGGTACGTCACGTGCCATGATTTCGGCGTTGAAAAAAGGGGGAAGGGTTGCGGAGGGGTACACCGAGGACATCCGAAATTCATTTTTTGTCAGTGTTTATTGTGAAATATTGTGGGTTGTCCCTGGAATCAAGAGAAACTACTGTAATCTGTCTTTACGGAGCAAACTCAGAGTAACGGTCGGACCATGAGGGAAACGTTTTAAGTTTTCAGCTTCAGCATCTTTGCACCGGGGGACTACTTTGTTCTGCGGATGCGCAGCGCGCTGTGCAGAGTTGCTCTAAGGGTGGGACTGAATGAGCCGAGTGAATCAGATTGATACAGTCAGAAGCCGGATAGATTTATAAATTTGTACAATATTTTACACTGCGGGCTTTTTGGTACCAATAAGACTAGAACATATTATTTCCTGCTAGTGTCCCCCTCCCCCCCCTTTCCTTTTTTCTTCTTCTAAAATAACGCAAGAATGGCTCAGATACTACCAATACGATTTCAAGAACATCTGCAGGTAAGACGCAAAAACAATTTGCTTGCTTGCTAAAAGATTAGCTTTATTTCGCATAGTGCAAAATGTACATAGAGGGCCGCTTAAGTGAGCTCGCGTCACATTGAAATAAAGATTTAAATAGCCGTGCCGGGGTCTGGCGGTGGCCACAGGCCTAGCTTCTGTTGTGATGATGACTTGTAAAATTTGAACAGTTATTAATGGTGTACTGCGGACTTGAGGACCCGTCTGTGTAAAAGTTACATTAATCGAGAAAATGATACAATGTCTCAAATGATACGCTGTCATTCGATTGAATTCCACCGACTAGATAATATTTATTAAGTAAAGAACAGGGATACGAAGTAGCAGGCTAACTAGAGGGCTACACCGCTAGTTATTGATGCGAAATACTTTGCCTATCACTTTGTAATAACAGCTAACCGTTAGCTAGCTAACGTTAACGCTGGCACGTTGTTAGCTGGCTGGTAGGCTACGTGTTGACTTGCGAGACAGCTCATTAATCTCTTATTTTTCTGTGTGAATGATTGCCATTCTTCAATTATTGTTTGAGCAAAAGAAGAAACATGAGTTAATATTGTGGCACGTTTATTGTTTGCATTACTCTGAATGTATGATAACTACTTGTACTTTGTCAGAACTGATGTTATAATTTGCCTTTAGGTATATTAAGCCGGGAATTTGTACTTGTACGAAGTCTGTAACTGTTGGGGAAAACCTTGAATGTGAAGAAGAAAATGTGACTTCTTTATCCTGAAATTTATAGAAAGACTGGAAGAACTATCTCAACTATACAATATACTGCTTCATATGTGCGCACGAGGACCTGCGGTATTTATTACTGTGGATCCTTTAACTGGCAGTCAGCTATGATAGAGCCCTAATGTCAACTAGCTAGCTGCTAAGATACATTTCCATAACGCAAATTATACCAATATTAACTCATCTTAGAAAATGTGCACAGAAAACATTGTTCATTTTTTCAGTCTATCGTACAGAGACAGCATTAGTCATACTTGCGAAGTTTTGTAACGTTTAAACTTGTAATATTTATAATGGTATTTATGGCACTTAGGAAAAAAAACAGTGGTAATTGTCATAGCAAAATGATAATGATACCTTGAAATAGTTGCAGATCATGCAAGTTGTTGTTCAGGGACAGCTGTGTTCCCCACAAATGAGTGCCAATGCTACTCTCCCCCAGAGGAATGACAGTAATTTTATTTTACCACTAGGTGTCTGAAGACCTACAATAAATGTGTCCAACAAAGTAGTCACAGCCACCAGACAGTGCTTTTCTTTTCCTTCTGGTCAGCCTCTCCAACTTAGCGCCAAACATATTTGTCCACCATTGCATGAAAAGTGATAATTTATGCGACTCCATACTGAAGGTTTGTGCAAGTTTACCTACAAAAGCAAGCTATAAATGTAATGTACACAGGACACAAAGTTCAGAGGCCAAGAGTATGTGTGATGTAGTTACGTGCAAGTTTTGTTTTAAAAACAAATGGAAGCTATAATAAAAGTAGTACCTCAAGTTCAGTATGGGTAACGTTGGCCTTTTTGATTTGACATAATTTTTCTGACTGGCTAACTGCCATCTATGTCCAATTCTGATTGGCTGATCTGATTAGCTTCTCGTGTGATTGGCTCGTATAGAACATCTCTGGTTAACGATTGGATGATGCAGTGATGCTGAAACTACTTGGGGGGGGGGGGGGGGGGGACTGATCCATGCTATTTAGAAACAGGCCTAGTTGAGATCCTACCAGAAGTGTTGTGGCACAAATTCTGAAATGTTTTTATTGTGGTGCCTTTTGTCTGTCCAATTGCTTTTCTTTTCCTCTTCAGTCCCTCCGCAGTCCCAGAGTCCCAGGGGTTATAGAAAGGGTTTTATGTCCTTTTTTGACGTGAAGTCTAAAGCGTGAGTCAGTCGAGGCCTGTCCGTCCCTGAGCAGCTGGTTGCTGCGGTAACGGAGGAGTTCTGGAATGGAAGTAGCTGGGCTCCTCTCTTCACTGAAGAAGAGTTGGGCTTTCTCATGTCCCCCACTGCCCTCAGCCAAAGGGTGAAGCCGGGTGTTCCCCCCTCCCCCCAAATCCCTCAGATACACACAACAAAACTGTGTGGTACTCTTACTGAAGTAACAACTATTTCCAAATTTTTCTGGTTCCAGAATGTGAAAGCAGAACTGTTCTGGACCCTCTCCGTTTGATGGAGAGCTTTCCTCGTTGGGCAGTAAAATGTTTTCGCTTGTTTCAATGGCAGTAAAAACCTCCATGCCGAAACAGCCCCCCCCCCCCCCAAAAAAAAAAAAAAATCATAAAAAAAGTAATTATTCTGAGATTGGGTCAAATTGCATCCAGGTGAGCTGAACTGGATGCCCTGCTCTGTAGTATTTGTGGTTTTTAAATAATCAAATGAACAGAAAAATTGCAGCCACTTTTCAGAGCTCTACTGCTGCGAACTTGAGTCATGTCGAATTGAATACTTTATTTAGCCTTTTCAGGAGTTTGCTTTGCATTTTAAAAGAGGCAATTGTTCACTTAAAAGGGGGGGGGGACACAGGCAGCACAATCACAGTTACCCAGCCAGCTTTGCTCCAAACAGCCAATCACCCGGTCCTCTAGCACACAGAACACCTTTGCTTTGATCCTGGTGGAGAGCTGGACTTGGGCTGGACCCGTCTTCATTAAAACAGGCATTTCTAAATGGATGAGTTGACAGAATATGAGTGCAGTCGGGCGCAGTCGGGCCATGGAGCCTCCTCGCTGGCACTGCAGTCCCCTCGCTAATGTATTACAGACATTCATCTTGCCGGTCACGACCTAAATGAGCAGCAGTGCTAGAGTTAATGCAGTTACAGGAATTGTGTTTAGACCTGTGGCACCTGTAGCCTGGTGTGTGTGTGTGTGTGTGTGTGTGTGTGTGTGTGTGTGTGTGTGTGTGTGTGTGTGTGAGAGAGAGTGAGAGAGAGTGAGAGAGAGTGTGAGAGAGTGTGAGAGAGTGTGAGAGAGTGTGAGAGAGTGTGAGAGAGTGTGAGAGAGTGTGTGAGAGTGTGTGTGTGTGTGTGTGTGCGCGCGTGTTTGTGTGTGTGTGTATATGAGGCTTTCCACAGTACCTGATAAAGCTGAGTGTGGCACAGTGTTTGCAGTGCGTTCACCCTGTGGGAAGAAACCAAAGAGCAAATATTGCTTGTTACAGATGGCACTGGGATCTGCGTGATATCTGCAGGTGAAATAGCCTGTTTTCGCTCTAACCTCGCCTCAAATGACTTCTGTCAGCGTGCCTTAAAGATCTTATATGACAGCAAACTGGAAATTTTCCAATTCAGTGTGTGCGTTTTTATCAAATCTCTGGGACTTATAGCATGTTGTCTTTTTTTGGCTGCTTTATGTATTTTGGGCAGATTTCTTCTGAAGTACATCTTATTTCATCTTTGTTCATTTCTTATTTATACGCTCAAATTAAATTAGTTGCTTGAGAAGAAATTAATGAATATCAGAGGTTATCCGTCTTCAGAATTCAGGCTTTAGAGGGAAAAGCCAACCGACAATTTTAGAAAAACAGCAGTTTTTGGTTGGCTTTTTGAATCAAATTCCTTAGAGTGCATTTTAATACATTTTCCGTGAAGTGTGTACTTGCACAGGTGAGGTTGTTGTAGAGTTCGGTTCCTCTGTTGTTGCTAGCCTGTTTATGAGTCTGGATGAGTGTTGCATGAATCTAATACTGCCTCAACCTACATTTTGAAAGTTGTCAGTTTAGTGATTTATGCTGGCTGTGCTATAAAACACATCAGTATACATTTGCATATGTTTAGGAAAGGAACATATTGAACATACGGAGAGTATAGTGGTGGTGGGGGCGGGGGGCGGGGGGGTGGATGGGGTGGTTGGAGGTCGGTCTTGAAGGGCCAGAGTGAGTGCCAATTTTTGTTCATACCAATTACCCTGAATCGATGAGCGTTCGATTTGTATGCACCAGTGGCAGTTTAGTGATAGATGGGATGGTGAGACACTTCATATGAGCACAGCGGACTCATCTGCCATTCAAGTGATCTAGAAATTTAGCTACAGTGTAACATCACCTTAACTAATTGGGCTAATAATTAACCGTGGAAATCCAGAGACCCGTAACGGCATCCCTGCCCACACGTGGACGAACAAATATTGGGAAACGGGGTGAAAATACATTTTCACTGGCTGGTCATTAGAAACTTTGTTCAATGGAATGTTAATTATGATAATAAAAATGTCGTAGTGCTTGTGTAAGACCTCGAGTGCATTTGCAGGTAAGGGGAATCTTCCAGTATCCAGTGTCACTCCACACCCTGCTGACAGTTTGGCTGCCTTGTGGCAGGTGAACCGTTTGTTGCCGTAAATGGCATTAAAAACCTGACGCATCAGGCTGGGCCAGGAGCGTAGCTTTGTCTGCTGGCGGCGCTGCCTAGCTCTCAGCTGGCTACGGCGAAAAATGCAGGGAATCTGCAAACTAAGGACTTCAGCCCTCAAGTTGTTTTGCTCTTTTTTTTTTTTTTTTCTCAGCAGAATTTTTACCGTTTGCATTACAATTTCGGTGCATGTCCAACTTCTTACAGTGGCAGTTTTTGTTTTAGGCTGCATTCTGTACAGTACGTTTGCCGTGGCCAACAGTGTTGTGAGCTCCTGTACGTTGCGGTAAATCTGTTTACTGTAATGCTCTTCGGTCTCTAAGCTCTGCTTTCACCGTACACAGTTGACGGGGACACAGTTAATTGAGTTAATGGATTACTGAAGATTATCCATCCTGTGGATAAACTGGCATCAGCCAATGGCATCCCTGTGTCCATTGTCATGTGATGATGTGATATACACATTTACATTAGGCTGGTCCCATCCAACATGAGGAGCACAGAGTCATTTTTAGTTGCTATTGATTTGTAGTTGTTGTGGAACATTAGTTACCGCTAGCACTTTAGGATTTAGTCCCCTGCTGTGTATGTGTATACAAATGCTGGTTCATTTTTATGTGTTGCAGGTGTGTGTTGTTGTGGATATTTTTGCTCCAGGAGCTTCAATGAATGAGGAAGGCCGGAAACCAAGTCAGACAGGGCTTTATCAGTAATCTGCAGCTTATTAAAATGTGTCCTTACAGAGACGAGCAGAAACAGCACTGTCTCCAGAGGATGAGAACCACAAGCCTGAATTCTTTAGGCCTCTGATTTTGCCCCTTATCCCCGAGTCCCCCTTCGCTTTCGTTTCCTCTCGCTCTCATATCTGGACTGAGCTATGTGATCGCTAATGGCTCCAGGCTTCTCAAGGAATCTAGAAGAGTTATAGCTTCACCCAGTCGCCCCTGTGAGCTGATACCTGCCCTCGGCTGTAAAGGTGCGTGTTTAGCTGAAATGGGGTCATCGATGTGGGAATTGCAGTTGGTGATTTCGGGGCCATGGTCACACAGCAGCCCTGTCTGGTGTGTGCCTGAACCACTCCAGGCCCCCCCAAAAAGCTCAATCCCTCAGTCCTCAGGAACTGTACTTTCTGTGTATTTCAGTATCTGGCTTTTTAAAAAAATTCTTTCCCACCAATCCTCTCCTCTACCCACTGGAAGCTTCAGCACCGCAGTGATACTGGAACGGTTCTGCTCATTAAATACCTGTAGTAATCCTAAAAGACAGGCACCTTATTGGACAGGAACTAATGGAGGCCTTCGCAGAAATTTATGTTGTTAAGTATTTTACTAACTGTGCAGAATCGGTTGGCCACGGCAGCTCCTCCTGTGTGAAACTGGTGAGCGTGCCATGCTCCTGAACCAAACACAACTTCAGATCTGGTGGTGCCAAGAGCAGGTGGAAGTGATGTCACTGAGCTGTGTGCCAGGTGGAAGTGATGTCACTGAGCTGTGTGACAGGTGGAAGTGATGTCACTGAGCTGTGTGACAGGTGGAAGTGATGTCACTGAGCTGTGTGACAGGTGGAAGTGATGTCACTGAGCTGTGTGCCAGGTGGAAGTGATGTCACTGAGCTGTGTGACAGGTGGAAGTGATGTCACTGATTTACATGATGGGCAGAAGTGATGTTGCTTAACTTTGTCTTGGCGGAAATTACCATGGCCTGGACGCAGGAGATGAACCTGCCAGTCAGAGCCAGTGCCCTGAGAGCCAGCAGGCCAGCGGGCCCATTTAAATCTCCAAATCTCATTACCAAAGGAGAGAAAGTCCCAATTCAATTCACCAAGATCTACTGAACAAAGAATGCTTTGTACCGCACCACACAAGTGCTGACCCTTACGCAATATGTTCTGAACAGCCGGACCATCTTCCTCTCTGTCATTTAGTGGCCTCATTGTGAATTTTTTAATGGCTGGAGTACTTTTACCCTGCATTATTTAAATTTGCTGTGTGTTTTATTCTGTCGTGTAGGCAAATGCATTCTGAAATATGCCTTGCCTGACGTTCAGACACCGGCATGTCCTGGGCCAGTCGATCTGCCTGTCTTTCACATCCTTTATTGAGTTGGGATTTTTGTTTGAAAACCTGCGTTCAGTAACTGTTGGCAGTTCAGATGCACATTTACCATTTTTTTTTTAAACACTTTTTGTTTTTTTTGTTTTTTTTCTTTTTGAACAACTGCGTTTCCAGTGAGATAAGGGCCATGACCGTTAACCTGCACAGTGAAGCGCAAGCCTGCAGAATGGGCTGGTTAATTTCTTTAACTGAGCCTTGTGTTTTTGTCTGTTTCATCTGTAATGAGGCATGAAAGGGCTAGTTATTTGGGCTATACTCTCAGACATAATTTGATTTTCACGAATGATTTGTTTGAATTGCGCATTTTCCAGAATGTGACGCATCGTAAATCTCATTTGCGCTGAATTGTTTGCCTGGCTGCTTCCTCCCTGTTGACCGTCATTGTCATTAGGGGTCAGCTGAAAAGGTCACTACGTCGGTTATGAATGTTATGCAAGAGCGCACAGTGATGAAACCGGATGAGTACAGGAAACCCTGAGTGGACGCAACTCCTTCTGCAGCTGGTCCCTCATGACTCACTTGTCCTCCATTCTGGCTGTCCAGGGCGGCCTCCATTCCGGCTCTCCAGGGTGGCCTCCATTCCGGTTCTTTGGGGCTGACACTAACGAGGTTCTGGGGAAGTGTGGACATCACTCGCCTGATAATGGATGAAAGAGGAAGTGGAGCCAACCTCCCCCTCTTGCCCTTTGCTTTTGCAAATAGAAGGCAAGCTGGTTGATTTGGAGTAGAAAATACCCAGAAGGCAATGCAGCCCTTGTTGCTGAGAGACTTGTTTCCTTATCTCTGTAATCTTTCTCTAACAGATAAGAGTGGTAGAGTGGTTAACACGCTGGCTATCTTTGGTTCATAAGTAGGGGTGGTCAAGAGAGCCATCTCTGTTTCTGTCTTCTGCAGACAGAAACATCTTCTGCCTCATACATACAATTGACGTTTACATTTAATTGAACTAAACTCAGTAAATGTCCCAATTGTGGGATGTGACATTTTAGCTACATGTCTTGATGAGATTATGAATGACTGCAGAGAAAAGTGTGATTGTTGACAGCCAAACTGAACCGGCTCCAATCCTATCTGATCTTGTCCTTGATCTAAACAGCTGCTAATCACATGGAATCCCAAAGGTATGTGGGCGCCAGACATGACACAAATCCTCTTCTTGCCCTTGCTACTTGTACCTGACAGATCATATCATATATAAAAGTTGAAATTTTTTGACTGATAAATCTTCGGAATCTCTCCCTATGATGCAACATTGATTACATCATCACTCCTTGCCAGAAATAATGCCTGTCATTGCCAACTGGTTTGGCCTCCCCTGTGTAGCTCATTCAGCTGATGCTGCCGATGTGAGCCGGGCTAATTGGTACAAACTTGCATACGCAGCCACCCCCTCCATAACCCTGGTCCTGGCGAGCTGCAGCAACTGCTTGTCTGCTTTTTTTTTTTTTTATATATATGTATTTTTTTATTTTTCCCCTCAACCTGAACACAACTGAACTGTTTAGCCTCATGCTAAACCGCCCTGACCCTGCTGACTCTGAGGGAAGCAGCTGTGACACGTGATTACTCTGTTTCACATGAGGACGAGCTCTTGCTTCTTTTTACACTGCAGATACGCCACCAATCGCATGCCGGGATATGTCATCAAGACGACGATAAAGACATCATATACTTAGTTTGTGCATGTGCATGTGCCTAGCTGACCAGGAGAGGGCGCTAGAGAGTGATGACGCTAACTTGACTGGATTAGCTCCATCTTCCCCTCCCCAGTGAGACTGGGCCAGGTTTAGCTTCATCAGTGTGGGCCTCCGGCCATGACTGGTGATGGCCAGGCTGGACTCCCATCCGGTTCCCAACCAAAAATATCGCTGTGTGAGCCAGACCACCCACCAGACCACTGATGTAAATAAAGTCAATTTGCCTGTAAATAAGTGTGAGTATCTCCATTCCTGGAGGGGTGATGTATGTGTCCAGGTTTTTGCTCCTACCCTGCCAGTTACCATGGCTCACTTAGCTAATTATCTCCATATACAGATGCTGGTCCATTCATTGATCATGTTGCAGTGAGAGAGCTCTTGTAGAGACACGAGAATATTCCTCAGCTGTCATTCATGAGCTTCTCAGTAAATGTCGCTAAGATATTATGCAGCTAATACACAAATGATTGGAGTAATTCTATAGTTAAGGGCAGAGGTTTGCATGCAGTAGATCCACCGATTGATATGGCCCTCCCTCCAGTGCTCTTTGATTTGTATACCTCTTTGGTTTTTACTCCGCACTTAATGATGGGACAGTTAACTCATCCCACCTGGTTTCTGTGGTCTGCAGTGAGTATTTGCAGTTCTCAGGTGAAAACAAAGACCAGCATAAGACCAGCAGCTCTCCAGGACATGGGAACTGAAGACCACTTCAGTGTGTGTAGACTGTGGGTGTGGTGTCACGCTCCCGGATGCTGTTGAGCTGCGTGTCTGGTCTGGGCTGGGGTTGGAATGTCTGACAGGAGTGGAAGGTGGGGGGTGGGGGGGGGTTGGTCTCTTTCTGTGACTCAGTCCCCAACCGCACCCCTACCCCACCCTCATCGGTGAATTGTGTAAATGTTGCATTCTTGGAAGTCTGTGCCGCTGCCGCTGCTGCTCCAGGCCTCCCGTTGGCTGGAGTGTGACTCATTGATGATGCAAACTCTTTGGCCTCATCATATCTTTTACCAGTTCCACTTTGGGGTGGGGGGGTGGGGGGGTGGGGGGGGGGTGAATGGAAATACGTGCTTTTTAAATGTAAAAAAAAAAAAAAAAAAATTTTTTCGCTTTGCATTAGAGTTGCCTGCTGGCAGTGTGCTGGCTTTCTGTGAGCTAGGAGCTGCTTCTCTAATGTGGAATAATGTGCAGTTCAGTTGCAGGTGCTGCGGGCTGGCAGGGGGCGAATCCAGGCCAAGCCAGGCATTATCTGACGATCTGCGCGTTTCATGTGCCGTTAAAAGTCCAGATTTTGCTCTAAATCCAGCCTGTCAGCTCTGAGCGCGAACTGCCCAGTTCATCTGTGCCTTTAGACGTGAATGGACACATATGGCAAGGCCCTCCATGTTGAAACTGAGGCCATTGCTAACACTTGCGTTTCTGCATAAAAACTTTTCTCTCTAGATGAGTTACCTGTGATGGGTTTTCTTATTAAAAGCGTTAACATTCCAGTATGAGTGGCAAGTATACAGAAAGGGGCAGCTGTAACAGGCACAAACATCTTCACTAGCTGATTAGCTTGTGTCATGGAAGGGGATATGCAAATGAAGCCCAGTTGTGACATCACAACTTCCATACCACTTCTGTAACACCCCAGAATTCTCAAATGTTCATCCTTGCAAACCACTGCTGACTTCAGACTTTAAACTTTGAGCTGTGTTGATTTAATATCACCCATGTAATACCGTACAAAATACAGGAAACGGTGGTTCTTTACAAGGGGAGGCTTTAAGGTTTTTCCTACTGCAGTAGGTGAATTTCGTTCCCAGATTTTTGTCATTTTTTGCCACTTTGTGCATGTGCAGTTTTTGCCTTTAAAAAGAGGGAAAGCTATAGTCTCCTGGGAAAATTAGTGTTAATACACTGAGCCTAAAATGTTCTGGGAATATGAGACTCCCAGGATGTCCTCTTTAACAAAGCTAAACCTGTAGAGATTGTGTGTTCTCTCTAAGTTTAAATCAGTTTTACTGTATTTTCTTGGTTGGTGTTTTGGTATGTCTGCACTCAGTGCTCAGGTGACATCTTTACTCTTGTAGTGTTTAAAACAGGAAGAAAAACATACTACATGATTGTTTTATGCAACTTAATTATCCAATCAAATACGCATACTCTTTTTAAGTGCCTGTGCTATTCAGATATATGGATTTTAACATGTGCTGTTAAAGAGAATGTTCTATTTTCATAAAATACATTTCAAAAGATGTCTTTGTGTCCATGCTTGCTTCTTTCCACAAAAATATTAAATATTCAAATAAAATGATGTTGTAATGTCAGTTTTGATCAAATTGAATGTCCCCATTTCAAAGAATTTACGTGTTTGATTGAATCTAGCTCAGAGTTTGTTTGTTTTTTTTATTTTAGGATGGCTGGAAATAATTATTTTAAATTATTCAACCCCATTGACACATTTAAAAAAAAAAAATGGTAAAAACATAAATTTTACCATTTGATGCTCTGTACCAGCCTAAGGCTAATGTTCATCTGCTGTCCCCTGTTCATGCAGATACTGTTTTCATAAATATTCTCAAAGGAATCACGTGCTCATGTACTGGCTGTACTTTTTGTCTAGCTGGTATGTTTTGCTGAAAATTCTCAGTGAAAGAATCTGCAGGAGTGTGTCTCCAGTTGTAGCGGCATCTAAAAGGTTTTGGGGGGGGGGGGCGCAGAGTATCTTTGAGTATCTGACCCATGCATGTCTGGCGCCCGCATACCTTAAGAGAAAATGTGGAGTTGATTTATTTTCAGGAATGCATGGCTCTTATCCTCCCTGTCACAGTGATCTCTCCCATGCTTCGGTGTCCTTTGCTTTCCAGCTGTGACCCCCACACCCCCCCTCCCCGCCCCCCTCGCCCCCCGCAGTCTCCGATCTCTCAGAGCGTCAGTATCTCCTGGGCTATATAGTTACCGGGTTAAATACTGCAGGAAGATCCGCTTGCTGTGTTTGCATCTATATCTTTCGGCGGCTGGAGATTTGGGGGATGGGAAAGCTGAGTGACAATAAGTGATTTTTTTACACAACTGGAATGACATGGGGTGTGGGACGTCCAGTAACTTTCAGCGTCTGGCCTTAAAAATAAATGGACCTTGACGCAACTACCTCCTCACCCCCTCCCCACCAGATAAATATAATTCACATAGCCCCCGGGAGGCGGCCCCAGCAGATGTGTATACCTCGTGCTTTGGGACTTGACCACCCGTTTCCCTCCGTCTGACCGCATTTTAGCCCTTGGGTGAAGCAGAATAATTTTAATTTAATTTCATTTACTGTGACAGGATTTTGGCTTTCAAACTATATGTGAGTCTGAATTCAGATGTGTTGGGAAGTTAATTTGTTATTTTTGTCGCTTCTGTTCTCTACCCTTGTGTGGCCCTCAGCTGCAGAATCTGGGGGTGAACCCAGCCAACATCGGGTTCAGCTACCTGACCATGGAGTCGGACAAGTTCATCTGCATCCGGGAGAAGGTGGGGGAGCAGAACCAGGTGGTGATCATCGACATGAACGACCCCACCAACCCCATCCGCCGGCCGATCTCTGCCGACAGCGCCATCATGAACCCCGCCAGCAAGGTCATCGCCCTGAAAGGTGCGTCTGCCCCCCCCCCCCCCCCCCCCCAACCCTCATGCCCTCCCCTGCCCCCTGCCCCATCCCCCTGTTCTCCTTTCTCAGCTTTCATCCTCTCTCACCCCCCTCTTCATCCTCTTTCGAGCATCTTGAAAGGCAAGTTAAAGTTTCCTGTAGTTTAATTGGTTCTACCTACCATAAAGTTATGAGCAGCCTGGTCAGGCTCGAAGTACTGTAAGGTTATGAGCAGCCTGGTCAGGCTCATAGCGCTGTAAGGTTATGAGCAGCCTGGTCAGGCTCATAGCGCTGTAAGGTTATGAGCAGCCTGGTCAGGCTCATAGTGCTGTAAGATTATGAGCAGCCTGGTCAGGCTCATAGTGCTGTAAGGTTATGAGCGGCCTGGTCAGGCTCATAGTGCTGTAAGGTTATGAGCAGCCTGGTCAGGCTCATAGCGCTGTAAGGTTATGAGCGGCCTGGTCAGGCTCATAGCGCTGTAAGGTTATGAGCAGCCTGGTCAGGCTCATAGTGCTATAAGGCTATGAGCAGCCTGGTCAGGCTCATAGTGCTGTAAGGTTATGAGCAGCCTGGTCAGGCTCATAGTGCTGTAAGGTTATGAGCAGCCTGGTCAGGCTCATAGCGCTGTAAGGTTATGAGCAGCCTGGTCAGGCTCATAGCGCTGTAAGGTTATGAGCAGCCTGGTCAGGCTCATAGTACTGTAGGGTTATGAGCGGCCTGGTCAGGCTCATAGTGCTGTAAGGTTATGAGCGGCCTGGTCAGGCTCATAGCGCTGTAAGGTTATGAGCGGCCTGGTCAGGCTCATAGCGCTGTAAGGTTATGAGCAGCCTGGTCAGGCTCATAGTGCTGTAAGGTTATGAGCAGCCTGGTCAGGCTCATAGTGCTGTAAGGTTATGAGCAGCCTGGTCAGGCTCATAGTGCTGTAAGGTTATGAGCAGCCTGGTCAGGCTCATAGTACTGTAGGGTTATGAGCAGCCTGGTCAGGCTCATAGCGCTGTAAGGTTATGAGCGGCCTGGTCAGGCTCATAGTAGTGTCATCTGTGGAGTGAGGCTACATTAACAGGATCTCCTAACACCTCGGGGCTTTGATGAAGCTGTCGCAAAAGACCCAAAAATGCCACAGTGGTTCTGAGGTGAATGAACCCTGCGGCCCTTAGCGCTGATCTGGTGTGCCTGTGGTCCTGGTTACGGGAAGTAGGGTGCTCATATTCTCTGTGTGTGAGTCAGCAGCCAGTCAGCAGCTCCAGCTGTTTGTCAGTCTGTCATTGCTTGTCACTTTTTAGCAATGTGCTAGGAGTTTTGGACTGTGAGGATACAGTAATGGCACTCTTCACGATATATATATATATATATATATATATATATATATATATATATATTTTTTTTATCATTTTAGAGTTTAAAGTCCTCTTCATATAATTACATTTTAAGTTCTATGTCAGTAGTAATCATTTGAGCAATAGCAGTGGTCTGAAATATTTCTGTTGGATAACATGGGCAGGATTCCTTGTAGATTAAAATGAACACATTCACTTTTGTAGAATTATAATGTTAATACATTATAATTATAAGTATTTGTTTCTTTTTTTTCCCCCCTTTCAGTCAAATACAGATCCCAGTGGATTGTGTTTGAGCAAGGAGGTTTTAAAAAGGGATTTGAGGGATTTTAAAAATTTAACAGGGATGAAATTAATGTTTGTTCTAACTTCGCCAACGGAGCAATTACACAAAGAAGGAATCCTCACACAGAGCTAGCGTTTATAAACATCCACATTATGCCTGGAACCGTAGAAGAGGCTGCTTGTTCTACATCTTGGACAATCTTTAGTCATGGCAGATTGATGCTTTGCAGTGCGTGCATGAAGACCAAATAGCGATCAGTAGCGCTTTATATTTTTGTGCTTTATGTTTTTTGTGACTTTCAGCCTCTCTCAGGAAAGATTTTTGCCACTTTTTCATCATATTTGGCTCTCTTTCCCCTCTTAAGTGAATGTATGTCTAACTGGGTGTGTCACATGTGCCTTGGATTTCTTTTTTGTGCTGTCTGCTGACTAGCAGTGGGGTAATAATCCCTTGTTCTTAATGAGGGCTGTGGTCAAAAAGACACAGTCAGTGTCAAGTTCTCCAGTTCTGCCACTTGCACTGAGCTTTTCTTGCATTATGATCCAGTAAATACGGGCTAGCTGTGCACAGTGCAAGATCACTTCTAACACTGACACGTATGAGAAGCTGAGCAAAGATTGGGCATTTTTCTTTTCCTTGTGGCCAGAAGTAGGGAGTTTAGCCAAGAGCAAATTTGACAAATTTGAAAAAAATCTGTGACTGTGCAAAAAAAAAAAAAAAACATGAAATACTGGAGATTACTGTACTGATATAAGTGAATAATCCTGGTTGCTATGAATCTGAATAATCTCAGCTACAAGGACAGGCGCTCTGGAAGGGGAACGGGGTCATGTGGTTTATCTCTTATCTATTGATGATTGAGTGTGACTCATTGGAAATGGCGTCTGCAGACTTAGAGGAGCTGCGCATTGCAGAATGACACAGACAGGCCTGTCAGGACTGCTCTTGCCCTCTGGCTGCTGCCTCTCAGTTTGTATTGTAAAAGCTTACCTGTAGCAGTGCAGAGACGCCATTTTTTAATTACCTGCTGCGTCGCGGTTTTCGGTCCTTGAGGCTGAAGTCAGAGTGAAAACGTGTAGGAAGGAGAGGATCGATTTTCTCTGAGGTGCCAAAGTTGCAGCATTCTCATTCCATCTGTTCACTCTGACCCCCCCCCCCCCCACCATTCCTGGCCTTCTTCCTGTCCTCCTTTCTCTCCTCCTCCCTTTCCTCCCTCTCAGCTGGACTCCAGGGTCCAGGAGAATCTCTGCCAGCTGTCCCTGTCCTCCACCAAAAAACTTCTCATGTAAGAAGGTCCATCTGGTGCAGAACATGGCCGATGGGAGGGTGAAGCTTCATGAAAACAAAAATGGGTGTGGCTTTTTACATGACATCTCTGACGTAGTCATCTGAACCAATCGTTATGTTTTGGTGTGCTGAGAAAAATCTTGATTGGTTAAAACCTATGATTGACAGCTCATTATAGCTCCACCCAATACAGGTGTCATGAAACTCCACTTAATTGTCTGTAATAACTACTGGATTAGGTTTATGTTCTCAGGCATGTCCAGGTATCTTTTCACAAGTCTTTGTTGTATTAATGAAAAGTTTAACATCCTGTTTAGAGTGAAAGTGCATTCCTTAGCACAGGCCCATATTAAAATGTCTAGCAGGCCTACAGGGCACAACTCAAACCAAACTGTGTAATTATGCGGTGTGATCATATCATTGTGTTGTATGTGATGAATGAATCTGTCATTTTTTTGAGATTGCAGATGTATAGGTGGGCAGGTTAGCATTTGCAGTAATTTCATTCAGCAGATATTTAGTGCTTCACCTAAGAGAAGACTCGGGGAGTCAGGGCTGTCCACGGGATGAAAATTGTAGCTTTTGTAGCACTGCTGTTTACTGTGGTGGGAGTCTGCTGTTTTTTTCAGCCTCTGTAATTTGTAATGTTACAAAAAAGGAAAGGAAAAATATGCAATAAAATTTTTAAAATTTTGGTATAGTGCACTAGAATGCACCTAAATAATGATTCAATGTGTTAGTGCATTAAAATAGCCAGAGCAGTGTAGCTTGCAGTAGGTGAAAGATGAAAGTATCAAATGTTAAATATGTTAATTAATGAGGGGGGGGTGCTTGAGATACAAAAGCTACAGGACCCCTGTCTTAGCAGATCATTTGTGCTCTTAAAAAATAGATGTATTCAGATTAATCTCAGAGCTACACGATCCCCAGTTCAAATTCGCAATGTCATTCATCTGATCGGCCATACACAGTGTCTTTAGTGTCCTTTCAGCAAAACTGTCAATAGTATAGACAGTATAAATAAAAGAATACCTGACAGGGCTTCCACAGGATTAGAAAACCCATGAAAGGTTTTGAATGTGAGAGATCATAAATAAGGACTTCATATATTAAAAAAAAAATGAGGAATCAAGAAAATGCTTATATATACAGATCAATGTTTGTACAAAAATGTAAAACATAGAAGTGTTCCAACAGACTCAATTAGTTTTTTGGTCTTGCTCTGAGCTCGTGCCCTCTCAGTGTGGGTATTTCCTGTCTTGTGTGCATCCTTGTGTACCAATACTTGCAAATAATTTTTAGTAATTTTGGTTATTAACCCTAGATTTGTATTTTTTTAAAGAGTTGATGTTATTAAATATGTAATGTTGAACCCTTGAGTTTGGGGAAAATTGAGGCCTAAAGTCTATTCAGTTTGATGTTGAAAACCTTTGTGGAAACCCCAGCCTGACTCTGGGAACCTATGTAAGAGCCAAAATGGCTGCTCCTCTACTACCTCCTCTTTCTCAGTGCTCTTCACCTAACAATGGAACCTATGTAAGAGCCAAAATGGCTGCTCTTCTGCTACCTCCTCTTTCTCAATGCTCTTCACCTAACAGTGCTGCTTTTTTTGCCCCCTCACTTTCTCTCCTCACTCTCGTAATCCTCCTGACTGACGCTTGACTCCTCTCCCTGCTTTCTTGTCTTTTAACAGACGGTGAGTTTCTCTCTGTGCTGTGGCTCATTTGTCTCCATGTTGTGTTACGTAGTGCTGTCCTCTCATAAAAGCTGGTCGTCTCTAAGTATTTGGCCTCTGTGATTTAAAACAAAAATTCTCCTTGTCTTCCCCCTTTCTGAAGGATGCTAAAAAGGCTTTTGCTTTTTCAAAATAAATATTTGGCAGAAATCATAGGAACACACTGTGTGTTTTCGATCGTTGCAAAACGATGGCTGAATATTGAGATTTGCCGAGACGTTAAATCTGTACATTGGTGCAGTAGCTCATCTCTAGAGTGAAGGGGTGCTTTGGATGGGCATCAGGTTAGCCTCTGAACTGATGCATCCCTGGTTCTCTGCGCTTTCTCGTGCAACGGCTGAAAAAACCTTACACCTGCTGACATTTATTCAGTAACTTAATGCAAGTGTGTCCCCCCCCCACCTGCCCCAGATTTTTTGTGATTAGCCATAAAATACCCCTTTTTTTATACTTTAAATGTCCTGGGGGGGTCACAACTATTTTGGCAGAATATTCTCTCTCTGTTGGCTGCCAAAAAGACTTCCACCAAACCCCCCCCCCCCCCCCCCAAACCTGCATTTCGAGGAAAACGCCCTTCTAAGCCAAGGACGGCTGAAACGGGACTCTCTCTGACCGGCAGGGACCCCTTTTGGGCCCTGTAAGTCTCTGTTTGACGAGGACTTCACCGCCAGACAAAACAAAATCAGGAGATCCTAATCTTTCGGCATCAGTTCAGAGTGTCCTAAACTTAATGCCATACCAATATACAGTATTTACACACATACTTTTATGAGAATCCTGCGTGTGTTAGCATGATTTTTGTGGTTTGCTGATAAAAGTCTGCTATCAGATATCATGGGTATGGGTATATTGTGTGTGTGTGTGTGTGTGTGTGTGTGTGTGTGTGTGTGTGGAGAAAGTCATCCTTACTATCTGTAGATCTCTCACCAGCATACAAGCTATTTCTCACATCCCAAAAATTGAATTCATATCATCTCAGTGTTGCCAGGATCCTGTGTCACAGGAGACTATACCTAAAATTCCCAACCGTGTGTGTCAGAGATATGGACAAATACAGGCCCCATTTTTTAAAAGAGTTATGTTTTCTGTTTTTAAATGGCAGATCCTGTGTTTTCTGAAATGTTCTCAGCCAAAATGAATTATAGGCTACTGAGTGGAAATGCTGAATCTCTACGGCTTAGTTGCTTCACTAGAAGTCACGGGTAGTTTACAAAAGTGACTTGGCACATCGATTAGTTTAATTAACACTGAATTTATTTCCGAGCGCTGCCAGAGGGTTTGGTAACACGGGCTGTTGCAATGGCACGGGTTACACGATAAATCACAGCACAGCGCCCTCCGGAGGAAATGCTCGCTCATTGTAAGATTAGCCTTTTAATAAAAACTTGTACTAGACTGCTTGATCCACAACCTCATAGAGACCAGCACTTATATATGAAGAAATAAATACAAATTTGAGTTTTATGTGACAGGCTTTTTGAAATCCTTTCCAGGCTCCACCTCAAAAGAAATTAAAATTCATCTTGACATCAAGCATGAGGGGTTACATTGACCAATCTTGCAAACATGTAAATACCCACATATTCAAATTTGTCAAGTGCACCAGTTATTTCTTTATAGGAAGTATTAGGTAAAATGAAGCATGTACATCTAGTTCAGTTTAACCCCCTTTGGCTGTGCTTGAGCTGTCCTGGGGAGTCTTTACCCATAGCTTCATATCAGATTTGGGCCAGATACTCCATTTAACTTTAAGTATTTAATCACCAGTAATTGTACTGCAGTTTACTGGCAGTTTTATCACCAGTATCATTCAGCATCAAGTCTTCTTTCGCACAGTTGTATGTTTTGGGTAATTATATTTTTCATTGTAAATTCTCAGGTAACTGTGACAGTGCTTCCAAATTACACCAGAATTTTAGGGAGTCGGACCCAGGATTGCTATGTACACCTGCTGTTATTACACTGTTCTTAATCTGAAGCTCTTATGACAAAAAAGCCCGTCGTAATAAGTTAATCACTGAAGCCATAATTGTCGTGAGTGGGTCACCTCCATTTGTTCAACACATCTGTACTCTCACATTTGTCGTTGTTGTTAGCCTCCTCATGGCAGCATGCTCTTCACTCCGTGTGTCGTGTCTGGCCAATGGGAGCATGGAAACTGAGTCATGTGTCTGTGCCCCCAACACCTCACATTGCAATTCTGCACGATTGCTTCAGTCATAACCTAAACCTTGAACACGTCCACATCTCATGGTTTTGGTGTTGTCTTCTGAACGAGTGATGTCATGTGACCATAGCTGAGAATGTTGGGACCTCCAAAAGCCTCACACAGTTCCCATAATTCCCTGTATCCCCCCCAGGCCAAATGGCCCTCGTGGCACCACTGAAATGAAGTATATTTCACACTGAACAAGATAATATTAATCTTTCATAAGGAGTGTGCTGAAATAATAGGCCCTTAAAATATTAAATATTGTAATGTTGGACCTTTCCTTTACCTGCATCATATCACTGAAATGACACCTCAGAGTAATGACTAGTAAGTATATTGATGTCAGGCAATGAGATTTAAGCTCCTAAGCACCTCTCAGAAGTTCCCTTGCAGGTATTTGCCATCTGCTTAAACTAGAATGCTCTCAACTCGGGGATGGAAATCTCACATTTGTTGGCTTTTGGTAAATGCAGCATTTTACATTTTATTCACTTGGCATCATGGCAGACATCCATTGATGTTTTTTCCCCTTGCCATTTAAGAAATCCTTCTCCTCTGGCCCATGTAGAGATCTAGCAGACCTGGAGCCGAATAGCAGCTGCAGAAAAGCACAACATCCCATAATATAAGAGTCCCCAGAGGGGCCGTGTATTAGAAAACAGGCACCAAGGAGTGCCATTATTTCAGCAAAGCTTTAGTTTTATGAATAATTGAGCTCTTCCTGTGAGCTATGAAATATGGGTAGACTTTATTTCCTCATTATGAACAATGCAGTCACATAGTTGTAAGAATAAGTAATAAAAAGATATAGGGTTATATAAAGTATGTAAACAACACATTTTTCAGCCTCATAAAAAGGAAAAAGCAACATCTCTATCAGGACAGCTCTCAGGGAAAATTAGACCATTTTATTGTCATTGTTCTAAATTTCCAAAACACAAGTTATAGTCACACAGTGTTTTGAATATACTTTATTAGTAACAGATCCATGAAATATTGACAACACACAGTTCATAATGAAAGTTTTTCCATTCCATGTATCATATCCTAAAACTGCAAAAATGGAGATGCAACACGATTTTGGAGATGGAGATGCAACACTTGATTTGTAGTATTTCATTTTGTAAGTATATATATATATATGAGAAATACTTAACTCATGCCAGGCATACTCACACGTATGGTTGAATGAGGGGCTGAGCATTGAATGGTGTTTTAATGACGACGGCTGCAGTGTTTGATCGGTCTGTGTCCATCTCCTGTAGCTGCAAAGACGCTGCAGATCTTCAACATCGAGATGAAGAGCAAGATGAAGGCCCACACCATGACGGAGGAGGTGATGTTCTGGAAGTGGATCTCTGTGAACACGGTCGCCCTGGTAACTGAGACCGCTGTCTACCACTGGAGCATGGAGGGCGACTCCCAGCCGCTGAAGATGTTTGACCGCCACGCCAGTCTGGCCGGCTGCCAGATCATCAACTACAGAACCGATGAGCAGCAGAAGTGGCTCCTACTCATCGGCATCTCTGCTCAGGTAACTGACCACAGGGAAACTGACCACAGAGAAAACTGACTATGATGGATACTGACCACCTGGTTAACTGGCCACGATAGTTACTGACCACAAGGAAACTAGCCAAAATAGATAGTGACCACCTAGAAAACTGACCACAGTAGATATGTCACAATAGTTAGGTGACCACCTAGGAGACTGACCATGTAGGTACTGGTCTGATGTTTATTCCCGTAAGTTATTGAACGTAGCCTCGGTGGTGGGCTTTGGTTATCTTGTGACTTAGAGTGTTGTTAAATTTAGGGTGTTTCCCTGTAAGGCATTGTTAAGAAGTCACTGAACCTCAAACAGCTAACCAAACAAAGGTGGTCCACATCCTGGTTTTCACCTGACAGGTTACTGTTTGAACAATATGTGGAGGACGTATCATGCTTTCAGCCGATATGTACACCACAGGGCTGCCAGCTTTAATGCTCTGGGCACTCACAAAGTGTGAAAGGGCAAATTGTAGACCCAACTGAAATGTAGTTCAAATAGGTTAGCATTCTAGATGCTTGTAAAAGTGAAACAACTCCTGTATACGCCTGACCATTTCAGCTGAATGTGATACAAACCAAAATATGCAATCATGAAAAACTGTGTCCTCTATACTTGTGGAAGGTGTTTCTTTGCTTTTCTGTCGGATTCTGCTGGTGTGGAGAAAGAGTTGAAGTAAATGTATTTCCTCCCTTGTTGTGGAGAACAGGCTGTTCTGGTTTTCATTGTTGCTAAGCCCATAATTGATTAATTGTAGCAGTTGATTACAAAGTAAACACACCTCTCCTGGCGGCTTTGGCTTGGAATTGATTGCTTATTATGGAACTAGTCTGTGACACCAAAATCAGCAGACCCTGTGGCTTTGAAGGACCAGTGTTGAAGTGGGTTATTGGAAGTTAAAGCCTCTCAGATACCTGATCCAGGTGTTGTTGCATGGGTCAGGAAGTCAGACTCATGTTCTATGTGGTAGGACACAGAAAGTGACATGTTCTGCTCTGCTCCTCTCGCCATTCTTCCTCCAGCAAAACCGTGTGGTCGGGGCGATGCAGCTCTACTCCGTGGACAGGAAGGTGTCCCAGCCTATCGAAGGCCACGCCGCTGCCTTCGCCGAGTTCAAAGTGGAGGGGAACGCCAAACCCTCCACCCTCTTCTGCTTCGCCGTGAGGAGCCAGGCTGGCGGCAAGGTGAGGCCCGGTCACACCGTGATCCAGTTTAGCCCAGTCACACCGTGATCCAGTTTAGCTCGGTCATACCATTACCTGGTTTAGCCTGGTTAAACTATGATGCCATTTAGCTCAGTCCACAGTCCACTTTAGCCTAGTCCAGGTCTGCTAAGACTGAATTAACTAATTTCATCTTTCTTGTTGCTCACTCTGTAAAAGTACCCGTTTGTGGCACATCTCCATGTCCCCTAACCGGGTGATTTGAAGTCACATCATTATCAGCTATGGCTGGAGATCCACGCTAGCCCACCCTCACCATAGTGAGTAGCCAGTAAGGTGTGGCTAAAGGCTGTATGTAATACAGGTTGCAGGACTAACAGGGTTGAATATCTGGTTGGCATAGAGAATCTGTGGGGTCATTTGCCCTTGTGCCCTTTCCATCATTCCCCCTCTGTGATAATATCCCAGAATGCTGTGCAGAGCGCAGTGGGGGGACAAGTGGTGGGTTTGGGGGGGGGGGGAAGGGGGGGGAGGGGATTCGTATGGTGTATATTCAGCTTGCACTGGGAGCCCAGTCTGTTTTGTGATGCCGTTCTTCTGCTTCTCTCCCTGCAGCTGCATATAATTGAAGTGGGGCAGCCAGCAGCTGGAAATCAGCCTTTTGCTAAGAAAGCCGTGGATGTGTTCTTCCCCCCCGAGGCTCAGACCGACTTCCCAGTGGCCATGCAGGTAAGGGGGACTACATACCTGTGTAGGTAGATCAGGGAGACTGTTTTACCTGTACAGGTCAATCAGGGCAACAGCGTACCTGTACAGGTAAATTGGGGGCACTGTATACCTGTGGTGTAGGTGAACTTTCATTACGAGACACATGCGTCGAGTCTTGGTGATGTCACCACCCTGAGACTTGTCAGTTGATGGTGAGGTGTGTGAAACGGTTAACGCTAATGATAACGTGTGTTGGCTCATGCTACCTTGAGAACTATTCAAGTGCTGGTGACCGTTGGGTTGGATATTTCTTAGGCTAATTGTGTACCACCAAAGTGATCTTCAACAGCATCCATGTTGTCTTTAGTTGAAACTGTTGAAGCTGCACTTTTCCACACTTGAAGGAAATGCACTCACCCGGTGAGGGGAACAGAGGGAAAGCTTGATGGCTGCTGGAGACAGAATTAGCATTCCCTGAAATTGTCACAACAGTATCCCTTAATGCAGGGGTGTCAAACTGAAGTCCTGGAGGGCCGCAGTGGTAGCTGGTTTTTGGTGTGTTTTAGCACTTAATTGATTAATTAAAATCACTGGTTGGCTAAAGAGTCCACACACCTGGTTTCCAAGGCCTAAAATGGCTGCCAATCGAAAGGAAAGAACAAAATCCCGCAGACACTGCGGCCCTCCAGGACTGGAGTTTGACACCCCTGCCTTAATGGAAGAAATGTTTTCGCCTTTGCTGCTGTCATTTGCATAGTGATTTGACTCCGGTGTTGGGAAACTGGTTATCTCTGTCTCTCTGACGTCACATGACTGTCACACATTCTTTAGCAATGTGTATATTTTCAACTTCGTTGCAAGAATGTGCATTCATAACATCTGGTATAAATTGCATCACATGAATGTCCAGGCCCTACACAGTTTAAATACTGCCTAGCCTGAAGCTCCTTCATTAGCGTTTTAGCCACTGAGGAAATTGGTCTAATGAGAGAGAGAGAGTGGCTGACAGGCTGTGCAGCCTTAATCTTACCCGGTGTCTCAGCTGCTAGTGGACAGAGCCTCTCAGTCCTGCCTGAATTTGAAATAATCTGCACTCATATATTAAAAATGGAGGGTCATTTTTTTGTTTTATTGGGGGCCTGTGGTTTATTCTGCACACCTCAGGTCTTTCCCAGTGTGTCTTAAGAGCATCGATACAGAGAGCTCTCAGAGGAAGTGTCTTAAAACAACAGGTGCAGTGTTTGCTAGATTGGAGTCTCACCATCTCTGTCCTGACTTGGCTCATTGTATCTCTCCTGTGTGTTTGATTCTGGCCAATGACCACTGTTCTTTTTGAGTGACAATAGCTCTGGCCTATCAGGCTCCAGAGCTCTGGGTGCAGCAGCCTATCAGGCTGTAGGGATTGTGCTGTATTGGTGCATGAAATTATTTGCCAGTCTGTCAGGATATCTATCCTGTATATTTTACCAGTTAAGTACTGCCAGTCTTGGATATTCGTTGATTGTGCTTTCATACAGATTGTACCTGTGCACATTGTTTGTAACTGTGAAGCTGAAGTAAATATACTGATGGGTAGAAGCAGACGCAGGCTTTGTCCTCAACCTTCAATGTTCCATGAGGCCTCCATTTTTATCTTTGAGCATGATTTTATTTGGACACTTTTAGCAACTGTAAGTTGGTAGTGTGGAATATTTTCAGGCTGAGAGAATAACACCAAGTCGTTGACAACGTTAACCCTCCCCTCTTTGTGTTGCTTCCAGATTGGTACCAAACACGGCGTAATCTACCTGATCACCAAGTACGGCTACATCCACATGTACGACCTGGAGTCTGGCGTGTGCGTCTACATGAACCGCATCAGCGCGGAGACCATCTTCGTCACCGCCTCCCACGAGCCCACATCCGGCATCATAGGAGTCAACAAGAAGGGACAGGTAAGGCCACGGTGCCGCATACTGTATCTTGGCCAATCACTTGGCAGCAGACCTGGGTCTGGGCCAATCAGGCGATGCTGATTTCTGCTAACAATTCTGTGGTGTTTGAGGCTGATGCCAGGTCTCTCTGCAGTGTGATTTTTTTTTTTTTTTTTTAGTTTCAGGCCTCTGCAGTATTTTTGTAAAGGTGCTGTAATCTGTTTTTTTTTTCCTCATTAGTTTGGTTTCAGGTGTTTATGTTGTGAATTAGGTGTTTGTATTGTGTGATTCTGTGTGTTTGTGCAGTGTTAAACCAGTGTGTCTTCAATGTTTGTGTGTGTGTACAGGATTTATCAGTGTGACGTGTGTGTGTGTGTCTCTGTGTGACTATTATTTGTACATGTTCTGTTAATGTGGTATATGTGTGTGTCTGTGTGTGTGTACAGGTGTTATCAGTGTGACTCAGGTGTGCATCTGTGTGTGTTTTCAGGTGTTATCAGTGTGCGTGGAGGAAGAGAACATCGTAAATTATGCCACCAATGTGCTGCAGAACCCGGACCTGGGCCTGCGCATGGCTGTGCGCAGTAACCTGGCCGGAGCCGAGGAGCTCTTCGCCCGCAAGTTCAACACGCTCTTTGCCCAGGGCAGCTACTCTGAGGCCGCCAAAGTCGCTGCATCGGCGCCCAAGGTGCTGCTGGGATTCGGGGGTGGGGGGGGTGGGGGAGGGAGGGGGGGTGGTGCTGAAGGATCAGTTTCCACCAGTGTCGAGTATGGCCCATGTAAAAACACAGCCAATGATGGGGGCCAGCTCCACAGTTGATGACTGTTTCGGGAGACACATTAACTCTCATAAGACCAATACTAGGGTATCAGCCTAGGGCTAACTCCAGTCCTGCAGGACCGTGCTGTCCTGCAGATTCAGCTTTGGTCCTGGAGGGCTGCAGAGTCTGCTGCTGTCTGATGCGTCATTTAAGCCGTCCGTTCGTGGTTAAAGCAAACCCACGCACTGTGATCAAAAGGAAGCCTGCAGATACTCTCTCTCCAGGACTACAGTTTAAACCTGCAGTTTGAGATGCTTGCAATAAACACTTCAGACACTGACAGCTGAACCCTCCCCCCCCCCCCCATACCCCCCACAGGGAATCCTGCGCACGGCCGACACCATCCGGAAGTTCCAGAGTGTTCCGGCGCAGCCCGGCCAGGCCTCCCCTCTGCTGCAGTATTTCGGCATCCTGCTGGACCAGGGCCAGCTCAACAAGTTTGAGTCTCTGGAACTGTGCAGGCCCGTCCTGCAGCAAGGCCGCAAGCAGCTGCTGGAGAAGTGGCTGAAGGAGGACAAGGTACGTGTACGTGCGTGTGTGTGCGTGTATCTGAATGTGCAGTTCTCCTCTCAGCATGCACACATGGCCTGTGTGTGTGTGTGTGTGTGTGTGTCTGAATGTGCAGTTCTCCTCTCAGCATGCATACATGGCCTGTGTGTGTGTGTGTGTGTCTGAATGTGCAGTTCTCCTCTCAGCATGCATACATGGCCTGTGTGTGTGTGTGTGTGTGTGTGTGTATGTGTGTATCTGAATGTGCAGTTCTCCTCTCAGCATGCATACATGGCCTGTGTGTGTGTGTGTGTGTGTGTGTGTGTGTCTGAATGTGCAGTTCTCCTCTCAGCATGCATACATGGCCTGTGTGTGTGTGTGTGTGTGTGTGTGTGTCTGAATGTGCAGTTCTCCTCTCAGCATGCATACATGGCCTGTGTGTGTGTGTGTGTGTATGTGTGTATCTGAATGTGCAGTTCTCCTCTCAGCACGCATACATGGCGTGTGTGTGTGTGAGTGTGAGTGTGAGAGTGTGTGTGTGTGTGTGTGTGTGTGTTTGTGTGTGTGTCTGAATGCGCAGTTCTCCTCTCAGCATGCATACATGGCCTGTGTGTGTGTGTGTGAGTGTGTGTGTGTGTGTGTGTGTGTGTCTGAATGTGCAGTTCTCCTCTCAGTATGCATACATGGCCTGTGTGTGTTTTCGCTGCAGCTGGAGTGCTCTGAGGAGCTGGGGGATCTGGTGAAGAGTGCGGACCCCACTCTGGCGCTCAGCGTCTACCTCCGAGCCAATGTCCCCAACAAGGTCATCCAGTGCTTCGCCGAAACCGGGCAGTTCCAGAAGATTGTGCTCTACGCCAAGAAGGTAACGCCCCCCCCCCACGCCGAGACCTGCTCCGCACGTCTGTGTCATCATTCCCGGAATTCCAAATCCGTGTCGTGGAATGTGCAGCCAGCAGTGTTTATGAGCTTTCGGCTTTTGGCCCCGTTTTAGGGACTGATGCAAGATATTGGGATCGACTAGATATTTAACAAAAACAAAAAAAAAAAAGGATTGTGTTGGCTTTCATTTTCTAAAGTTTTATTTTCACTTCAGTGCTCAAGAAACATTTTTTAACTCGGCTGCATTAAGAGGCCAGCGCTCCAAACATCCTCTCTTGTGTGGATGACCTTGTTTTCAAAGCTGTTTTTACAGCCTGTCATTAAAAACATCTGGTCACATGACCTGTAGAATGACCTCATCTCTAAGGTTCAGGCACCAATTCAGCTTCCACACTTTGAGAGAATGGCAGCATGTGTCTGTAGTTTGGCCATTGGGCATATGTGTTTCAAATAGTTTAACCCCTCAGGCAGCTGGGTCTGTCTTGAAATACCTTGATCATTTTTTAAACTTATCAACTATTCTCAGCATTATTAAATAAAAAAAAAAGTCTCTGACATGACATGTGGGGGTCCTTGAATGTGTGTTTTCAGATCAAACAGATTGATGAAGAGTTAAAAATGTTTTTCATATGCATTTTGTATCCAGGTATTGTTCAGTTAGTGATGTAGGTTAGCAGTGATAAGTTAGTGACCTGGATTAGTGATGATCAGTGAATGATGCACGTTAGTGATGTAGGTTTGGTGTTGCTCAGTTAGTGCAGTATGAGTTGGTCATGACAGAGGCTGAAGTGCAGCACTCTCTGTCGCCCCCTGCAGGTTGGCTACACTCCAGACTGGGTGTTTCTGCTGCGGAACGTGATGAGAGTGAGCGCTGAGCAGGGCCTGCAGTTCGCTCAGATGCTGGTACAGGACGAGGAACCGCTGGCCAACATCAACCAGGTACTGAGAGAACCCCCTCACACAGCCAGCTGCTGCGCCGTCCACCTGGGAGCCAGCAAAAGTCCATGGTTATTAGATTACATTAGTGTTATGAAGGTCTGGCTTACATTTACATTTATTTAACTGAACTGTGTCTTTACCAAGAAGGTTAACTCCTTATAGCCTCTGGTTAACAATCACAGCCCAGCCAAAGAATCAGAAATATGAACCCATAAATCGGGGGATAAAAAAGATGGACAAGAAGCACATGTGCGTGCATACACACACACACACACACACACACTGACACACATACTGACACACACACACACACACACACACAGAGGGTTATAAACGCAGGGCTCCAGGCCCATAGTGAGCGAAGAGCACATGACGGGTGTAGAGTCCCCGCTGGCAGGCCGCTGCCCCCCCCCCCCACACTGTTATTTCAGATGTGCGAGTGTGTGAGTGAGTGTGAGTGAGTGTGAGTGAGTGTGTGTGAGTGTGTGTGAGTGTGTGTGAGTGTGTGTGAGTGTGTGTGAGTGTGTGTGTGTGTGTGTGTGTGTGTGTGCTGACGCAGCCACCCCCCCAGGCCTCTCCCAGGAGGGGTACTGTACTTCCAGGAACCACCTGGCCCCAGCGGAGGCCTGGAGTCTGCAGCACAGAGCGTGCGGCTTCACTGCTGCTAACGGCCTCACTGCTGCTAACCCTCTGTGTGCGTGCGTGTGTGTGTGTGTGTGTGTGTGTTTGAGTGAGTGAGTGTATGGATGTATTAAACTGCAGATAAAAGGTGTGAGTGTGCGTGTGAGTGTGTTTGAGTGAGTGTGTGTGTGTGTGTGTGTGAGAGTGTGTGTGTGAGTGTGTGTGAGTATGGATGTATTAAACTGCAGGTAAGAGGTTTGTGTGCTATTGTGTGTGCGTGTGTGCTGTTGAGTATGTATGGATGTATTAAACTGCATATGAAAGATGTGTGTGCAGATCGTAGATGTGTGCTTATGTGTGTGCGTGCGTGCGTGCGTGTGGTGTGTGTGTTATGAATGCATTACTCTGTGGTTGTGTTGCAGATCGTAGACGTGTGCTTACGTGTGTGTGTGTGTGTGTGTGGGTGCGTGTGTGTGTGTGGTGTGTGTGTGTTATGAATGCATTACTCTGTGGTTGTGTTGCAGATCGTAGATGTGTGCTTATGTGCGTGCGTGCGTGTGTGCGTGCGTGCGTGCGTGCGTGTGGTGTGTGTGGTGTGTGTGTTATGAATGCATTACTCTGTGGTTGTGTTGCAGATCGTAGATGTGTGCTTATGTGTGTGTGTGTGCGTGTGGTGTGTGTGTTATGAATGCATTACTCTGTGGTTGTGTTGCAGATCGTAGATGTGTGCTTATGTGTGTGTGTGCGTGTGGTGTGTGTGTTATGAATGCATTACTCTGTGGTTGTGTTGCAGATCGTAGACGTGTTCATGGAGAGCAGTCTGATCCAGCAGTGCACCTCCTTCCTGCTCGACGCGCTGAAGAATAACCGCCCGGCCGAGGGTCACCTGCAGACCCGCCTGCTGGAGATGAACCTCATCCACGCCCCCCAGGTGGGTCCCCCCTCCCCAAACATCTACCCTAAAGCACGATTCGGGACGGGTCCATTCATTCATGAAAGCACACTCTGGGTCGAGTCAAAAGAGGTGTTCATTTCCCTCATTGACATGTGTAGTGCTTTCTTTCACTCTGTGCTCTAGCTTTGTGCATTATGAGCTTATGCTATGAGCTTCATTGTTCCCAAAGAAAACTCCCTGTGCAGCCAGCGTATACATAAGATACATATGCACAAAAATGTAAAAGGTATCATAAACGTAAACGATGTATAGAATGTTTTAGCCTTAAATAATTGGCATAAGGCAATATTATAATGATTTCATGAATCACATTTTTGATGGAGTGTATTAATTATTGTTGGGTTGATTTTTATTGGGTTTTTGTGTTTGTGGGGAGCTAGGTTGCAGATGCCATCCTGGGGAACCAGATGTTCACCCACTATGACCGCGCCCACATCGCCCAGCTGTGTGAGAAGGCGGGGCTTCTACAACGTGCCCTGGAACACTACACTGACCTGTACGACATCAAACGTGCCGTAGTGCACACTCACCTGCTCAACCCTGAGGTTAGTGCACACTCGCTGTTACACATTTACTAGTGCTTACTCGTTTGCTCACCCCTGAGGGTAGTGCTCTCTCACCTTCTCAAACATAAGGTAGGTGCACTGTCATCTACCTTCAGTTACCCCTGTCCAGCTGTCCAGTTGCAGTGGTTTGTGCCCTGCGGCTAAACCCCCTGCCCGTTTGTGCCCCCACAGTGGCTGGTGAACTTCTTCGGCTCTCTGTCGGTAGAGGACTCCGTAGAGTGTCTGAGGGCCATGCTGTCGGCCAACATCCGGCAGAACCTGCAGCTGTGCGTGCAGGTGGCCTCCAAGTACCACGAGCAACTGGGCACCCAGGCCCTTGTGGAGCTCTTCGAGTCCTTCAAGAGCTACGAAGGTGAGCGCAGGTGACCCACCAGGTATTCTCTCAGGTGTGCTACAATGGAGGAACTCACCAAGAGATGTGAGAAGTGCAGTTAGGAGGATGGTCTTGAAGTCACAGGGTCAGAAATGACCTTTTCCATCAACCAGCCCAAGTGATTATAGATGGAAAAAAATCACAAAATATATTCAATGAATAGAACTGAAATACGGCCCTTGGCTGGCAGTAGTTTCAGGTGCTGCTTTTAGCATTGCAGGGTAAAACTGTAGGAACACCACTGATTCGGCACCTGTAAGCTGAAATAGTAGAAACTTAAAGGAGAAGACTGCATGCACAGATACACACACACACACACACACACTCACACTCACACTCACACACACACACACACACAAAGTAACTGTTTAGTATCCTCCTCACCCTAAACATTCACCGCAGCCAATGAAATGAACTGCACGGCCCTAGAGTCTTTTCAATAGTGTTCATCAGCCATAAGCTGCATACAGTTGTCAATACCTTTAAACACCACTTGCAGGTTTTTGTCCGTACCTTTGAAATCAGCCTAATTGGTTTTTGTCCACATTTTTATCCAAAACCTTTGAAACTCACCTGCAGGTTTTTGTTTGAACCTTTGAAACCTTGGTGCTGGTTTTTTTTTTTTCTCAAAAACCTTTTTGAATTTCTGGGTCTCTTTCATCATAGGGCTCTTCTACTTTCTGGGCTCCATCGTGAATTTCAGCCAGGACCCCGATGTCCACTTCAAGTACATTCAGGCCGCCTGCAAGACCGGGCAGATCAAAGAGGTTGAGAGGATCTGCCGAGAGAGCAACTGCTACGACCCCGACCGCGTCAAGAACTTCCTCAAGGTGTGTTGTCATGGGTTCCGTCAAACCATGAATGCTGTTATATGTAAATTTATATATGTAATTTTGTTATGATGTCTTTGTGTTTTCATATGTGCATTTTTGTGTGTAAATGGGTGAATGATCAGCTGCCTCTCAGCCAAGTCTCTTGGTAAAACAGATGTAATTCTCAGTGGGACTCCCTGGTAAAATAAAAAGGATAAACAAAATGTAGTACCCAGTCTCCTGTATCAGAAAAAACATTCTGCACAGAGCCAGACGGTGAGAATGGCCCATTTAAGAACTGAAATAAAAATAAGGCCGCATATGATTCCCGCAGATAAAGATTTCATATTTTTAACATCGGTAAGGGTTCGTGTCGCTTACGGGTGTTTCAGAATTCCGAATGACCTCGTTTCTCAGTGCTTTTATGTTGCTGAGTTTCTCTACAGAGCACTGAAGCTGAAGAGTGTTTTCATTGGACGTTGCTTTGTATAAGCTCCTTGTTTCTTTTTATTTATTTATTTCATTTTTTATTTGCTAGATTCACGTTCACTGCTAGATGCTCTGCCACTGGACCTGCCAAAGTGATCCTGAGTTATTTTTAAGTCTGTATAGGGTGACTAGAAACAGCCCTGCTGTTATGATTTGATGTGGATTTCCCCATTAGTTTAGCCTTCATTACCTTTGCCCAAGTTTGATTAGCCTCCCGTAGCATTGCTGTTGGTCTGACCTGTTAGGATAGCCTTTAGTAGCTTAGGTATGGATCTGCCCTGATAGATCAGCCGTCAGCAGAGTTTCTGTGAATCTGCACTGTTAGGTTGTCTTTCAGTAGCTTAGCTGTGGATCTGCCTGGATAGCTTAGCCCTTATTAGCGTTTCTGTGAATCTGCACTGTTAGGTTATCTTTCAGTAGCTTAGCTGTGGATCTGCCCAGATAGCTTAGCCCTTATTAGCGTTTCTGTGAATCTGCACTGTTAGGTTGTCTTTCAGTAGCTTAGCTGTGGATCTGCCCTGATAGCTTAGCCCTTATTAGTGTTTCTGTGAATCTGCTCTGTTAGATTAGCCTTCAGTGTCTTAGAAACACAGCATGAAGCCGCGCTGCTGCTCCCTTCTTAAACTGTGGGAACTGTCCTGTCAGGAGGAGATCGGGGGGGCCCTTTGATTTTGTGCCCGCAGCCAGTGGCAAGGATCGTGGGAAAACGGAACAGGGGTCCGCGTCGCCAGGATCCAAGTTGGCAGGGGCCGCTTGGGATGGAGCCTTCCGTTTCCAGCCGAATGGGCCTGGTTCCTGAGCAAACGGGCCTCTTTCTGAGCTCTGCAGCCTCTGTGTCAGCCAGCCTGGCCCTCTCTATGCCCCGAAACAAAACACACATCACGCGGCACGTTTCACTACCCGCTCTGCTGCCTGTTCGTTTGGCCCACGTCGGCCCCAGTCTGGGTTTTTCTTTCTTTTTTTTCTTGGTCTGTTTTACTTAGCCTGGCTTTTGTTTTCTCTTCTCATTGTTTTTCAGGAGGCCAAGTTAACCGACCAGTTGCCTTTGATCATCGTCTGCGACCGGTTCGATTTTGTCCACGACCTGGTGCTGTACCTGTACCGGAACAGTCTGCAGAAGTACATCGAGATCTACGTTCAGAAGGTGAGGGCGGGGGCTTATTTGGGTGAAGGAGAAGTGGTTGACGGGACTCCAGTTTGCAATTGTGTTACCATTTACGTACTGACTGTGCTGTCTGAGGAAAGTAGAAGACAGCTTATACTTGGCGAATGATTGTAACTAGAAAGCGGTCAAACTTCAGAAGGAGGAGGCTCTGAGCATGTGACCCCTCCAATTCATGTGACAACTACTGCCAGTACACCACCAATCACACACTGCCTAAGCCATTGGAAGATTATGAGTCTGACCAGGTGAGGCCGCTAGAGAGCGATGACACCTACGGAATTAGCCAATTTACCCACGAGCGTGCCTCAATACAACCGAGCCAGTTGTTTCCTTTGCAACTGTAGAGGACCTTAGTCAATAGCACAAAATGGTGTGGCTGCGATCTAATCGCAGGCCTCTCTGCAACATCATGAATTGTTTCCTGTAGTCCATGCACCCCTAGAGGCCCCTGGGTGTATTGCATCTTAATGCGTCACTGTCACAGGCTGTCCAATCACGGTGAAAATCGGACAGAGAGGAATCTGCCATTTCCGTAGCTGCATGTAATGTGGTTGTGGGGGTATTTTTAGAACCCTGTGATGTTCCTCACTCAGGAAGTGTCATGCATTGGGGACAGGAAGTACAGGAGCGCTGGAAACCCCTCTGGTTTCTGTCCCATTTGTCCTGTAATTTTGTTACTGACATCAATTACTGGCCCAAATCTGATCCGTATGGGTTTAGGATGCCCGTAGACGTATGCACTGTAGAGACTCATACGCTCATTAGATTATGTGTGTTTACCAGTGTTTATGATGTGATCCCTGATCCATCTGGAGATGGGTTTCCTGTCACAGCTCACCAGGAAGGATCACAGACTCTCTGCAGAGGAGACTGGCAGACGCCGTTATCCAGGGAGAGTTATGGTGTGGGAGAACACGCATACATTCGCCTGATTTTCTGAGCAATAGTACCAGGCCCTGGCTGCTATTTCCAGGCATAAACAGCATCAACATTAAGAGACAAAAGATGTCAGGCCTGTGGACTACTGTTTCACATGCTTCATGTTTTACTTTTCTTTTTTGTTTTACAAAGTTTTGCAGAATATGGATATGTCTGTTTAAACATTGTTCTCCTTTGTAATTTATTTGGATTCTTCTTTATCTTTAGACTTCCTCTACAAAGATTTTTTTTCCTGTCTTTTGTACATTATTGTAATGTTTGAGTTGTATTGTAAAGTTTATCTGACTTGCAAGCCAGCTGGTCCCTTGGCTGGCTTTATGCAGTGAGGTGTGCGTGTGTGCAAGGCCACCAGAGGGCGCTAACCAAGGTGTGTGCGATCTGCAGGTGAACCCCAGCAGGCTGCCAGTGGTAATCGGAGGCCTGCTGGACGTCGACTGCTCCGAGGATGTGATAAAGAACCTGATCATGGTGGTGCGGGGGCAGTTCTCCACCGATGAGCTGGTGGCCGAGGTGGAGCAGAGGAACAGGTGAAAGTCCTGCTTTTTCACTCTGGCACCACAGGGGGCGCCAGAGACGAGAACCCAGTTCCGTCATCGACAGTTTGGGGACCATATCCCTTGAATTTAATCAAGTAGGAGACCTGATTTAGGATTAGGTTTCTTCAGTTAATTTCCTAAACTAATCCATTGTGAGGTAAAAGGCAAAAATGATCCAGGATCACGACCGCTACTCCAAGACTCTGTAAGAAAGTGGTGTTCCAGATTTTACCAGGCCTCATCCAGATCATCCAGCTCCACTGTTGACGATGTTTCTGATTGGGCTGGCTTTCAATAAAGCAATTCATTCTGATTGGCTAGCACTCTTGGCGGTGAACATATTCTGATTGGCCAGCTCTGCTGTAGCCTTCAGCCTTACATGCCATCTCCTGTATTCAGACAGTGTTGTTTGTGTGTGATTTCCTCCCCCCCCAGACTGAAGTTGCTGCTTCCCTGGCTGGAGTCTCGGATTCACGAGGGCTGTGAAGAGCCGGCTACCCACAATGCCCTGGCCAAGATCTACATCGACAGCAACAACAACCCCGAGCGTTTCCTGAGGGAGAACCCTTTCTACGACAGCGCGGTGGTGGGGAAGTACTGTGAGAAGAGGGACCCCCATCTGGCCTGTGTGGCCTATGAGCGGGGACAGTGCGACCTGGAGCTGATCAAGGTGAGAGAACACACTTTGCACCAGACCCACAGACTCTCACATTCACCAAATACTGTTAAGCCCACACTGTCTGCAGGTTTAACTCCAGTCCTGGAGGGCTGCAGTGTCTGCAGGTTTAACTCCAGTCCTGGAGGGCTGCAGTGTCTGTTTGATTTCTGGAAATCCTGTGAAGTATATCACATCAACATTGAATAACGATTATGTTTTATCCACATTTGTATCACATTTGAAGGCAGCGAGATATTAACCAGGCCAGATCTGTGCCAGTGTGTGTGTGTGTGTGTGTGTGTGTGTGTGTGTGCATGTGTGCTGCATGTGTGTGTGAGTGTGAGTGAGTGTGTGTGTGCGGGTGTAAAGCTGATGCTCACTCTGTTTGGTTTCCTTGTTCAGGTGTGCAACGAGAACTCCCTCTTCAAGAGTGAGGCCCGGTACCTGGTGCGCCGGAAAGACCCGGAACTGTGGGCCAACGTTCTGGAAGAGAACAACCCCTTCAGGCGGCAGCTGATCGATCAGGTGACTCTCCCGAAGACGAGCGAAGGCCGCAAACAGAAATCCTCTTGAGTTCTGTCATTACTCCATTGTAATATGACTGAGGCCCGTGACTAATCTATCAACTAAAACAAATCCTGTGTTTGGAACAGATCCAAACTGGCGGGTGTGTTTTTTTTTTTTTGTCTGTGTGGTCAGGATTAACGGTTCAGAAGAGTCCCCCCGTAGAGAGCATAAGAGCCGAGCCGTCACACCAGACTGGGGCCCCATAATAATGGCTCCGGCGGGAGGCTCCATAGTAAATCCCGTCTGAAAGGAAGTGAAGGTTTTGGGGCAGGCTGAGCTGGTGATTAAGAGCCAGTGTCCCCGGTGGCAGAGGCCTGCTGGGAAATGTAGTTTTTATGGCACACCACCCAGGACTATCTATGTAGCCTGAGGTACACATGCTTTTTATGAAACCACTTTAGCCTTCTGTCTCTTATCCTTGCAATGTCAAAGCAGGAAACTCTTGGAGAGTCTACAGCAGCGGGGTTTAAGTTCAGTCCTCAGGCTCCACTGTGTATGCTGGTTTTTGTTCCAAGTGCAATTGCAAACCATGAATTGCAACAAGATGATTACTCCTAATTAGATGTTATTAATGTATTAAGGGGTGCTGTACCCTTTTGTGCCACATTCTGTCAAAGTAGCTGTTGCTCTATTGTTAATCAGGGTCATATGTATCTTGCAATGTGTGTTTGTGTTGCAATCTGTTCATAGTTAACTCCGTTTGTGAATTTTTTGGGTTCGTCTTTTCTTTTGTGTGTGTAATCTTCTGTATGTAGCATGTCAACATTTGTGAGGTTTTTGCGTGCGTTTCTCCTGCGCAGGTGGTGCAGACGGCTCTGTCGGAGACACAGGACCCTGAGGAGGTGTCAGTCACAGTTAAGGCCTTCATGACCGCAGACCTGCCCAATGAACTCATTGAGCTGCTGGAGAAGATTGTCCTGGACAACTCCGTCTTCAGCGAGCACCGGTCAGTAACACACGTCTGTAGAGATCATTTTTTTACAGGGGATGGGTTCCTTCTTCCACATATTTACACATTTTCCCCAACTTCAAATGAGCCATGCTAATGGTCCCACCCACCATAAAGTCACTCCCAGGTAAATATGTAGGAAGCGGCCTCAAATGTTACCCCTCTGGTTCACATGGCAACGGCCCACTGTTAGTTGCCATACTGCAGTTGCAAAAACAGTCATATATAGTCTATGTTGTTCTTAGAGCACGTGGTCAACATATGTTCAGTTTACAAACCTGCAAGTACCAGCCTGACCAGAGGAGGTCGCTAGAGAGTGATGACACTAATGAGTTTAACCGACTTAAACCACATTTTCCCCCAGTGAGACTGAGGAAGTCGTTGCCTTGTCAGTGTGGATCTCCGGCCATATCTCTCAGCCGCTAGAGTCCCAGAGGTGTATTTTGACCCAGTCCTGACCCTGTACTTGCATATCAGTTATCAGTGGAGGTTTAAGAAGTCTGTGTCTGGGATGTTCTGTATAAGGGTGGATTTATTTACTCATTTTGGGAATTTTCAGTAGCTGGGTCTGTGTTAGCTAGCTTTTCATTGTAAACAGATTGTAAAAATTAACTGATAATTCCCTCAAATATGGGGTCAGAACTACTTCAGCATACTCATTTATTTATTTGAAAATGCATTCACAGGTACTTAAGTTGCAGGTAATGCAAACCATTCCAGGAGGTGGTTAAAATAACAATCATCAAAAACACTAAAAAAAAACACTAAAAATCACAGTAAATGTAAAAAAAATAAGTTAAATTACAGCAATGGTGAAAAAGTATATAAATATAAAAATGGTTAATTGTGATAACTGGCTTTAGTCTGGAATATTCCTGCATATTGTTCTGCATATTCCTGAGCATGGTGTTTTCTGTGGGAGGTATTTTTAGGTTACTCAGTTCCATTATATTTGAGCTCTGAGATACCAATAAGAAGTGGAATGTAAGTAACTGGTTATTTTATTTTATCGTCATGGGACAGAAACCTCCAGAACCTCCTGATCCTCACAGCCATCAAAGCGGACCGGACGCGTGTGATGGAGTACATCAACCGCCTGGACAACTACGACGCCCCGGACATTGCCAACATTGCCATCAGCAACGAGCTCTTCGAGGAGGCCTTCGCCATCTTCCGGAAGTTTGACGTCAACACCTCAGCCATCCAGGTAAAAAAGACACCTCAGCCATTCAGGTAAAAAACACACCTCAGCCATCCAGGTAAAAAAACAAAAAAACACTTCAGCACTCCAGGTTAAACACACCTCAGCCATCCAGGTAAATTTAAAAATAATGAAAAACAAAAGAAGAAAATATTATTTCACAGAACAGTCAGACACCAGAGCATCATGGGTAATTTAGCTCTGCCTGGTGATAAGTTTTTTTTGGCCTTGGCTGAGTAGTGAAGGCCTTCGTTCAGCACAAACAAATTTGTTAATTTGACCAGAAGTGCTCTACCCCTGAGGGCAATATCCTCTTTGGGCAGACCAGCAAAGCTGCACTAAAACCACGCTGGAGCACCAGAGTGCTGTTTTTGGCTTCGGTCGCCCCTGAAAATCCTTTGCGTTTTTTTGGTTTGCTGAGAACAAAGTACCCGTTTTAATGAGACTGAATTTCTGTTGTGTCATACAGGCTAGATAGTCATTACCATATGAAAAGCAGAGGCTACATTGTGTTAGCACAGCAACTGCTCTCAGGCACTGACAGGCTCATATTACATTCCTCTGTGGATGGTCCTGCAGCAGAACTATATTCCTACCCATCCAGGCCAGGACGGATTGCAGTATGAGAACTAATACAACCTTAGCCTGTGAGCTAACTCATTAGCAACGGGTGTAGCACAGGTTTCGCTGCTGGTTTAAAAATCCTAATGTTGTGACGAACAATATTATTAAAATATACATAAATATACATCTCAAAAGGATGTTATAAGAACCTGTGGTTGTGCAGTGGTGGATTCAGCACAATTTGTGTTTTCGGTGTGTGGGCTTGGGCGAGTGACTCTGGGGCGTGTGAAACAGAGCCGTTTTCTGTCTGGTTTGTTCAGGTGTTGATTGAGCACATTGGGAATCTGGACCGGGCGTATGAGTTCGCAGAGCGCTGCAGCGAGCCGGCAGTGTGGAGCCAGCTGGCCAGGGCGCAGCTGCAGAAGGACCTGGTCAAAGAGGCCATCGACTCCTACATCAAAGCTGACGACCCTTCCGCCTACATGGAGGTGGTCAGCGCGGCCAGCAAAAACAGTAAGACCGCTGACCTGTAGAACAGCCGAGAGAGTCAGACATTGAGCTACAGAACAGCCAAGAGTTAGAGGCTGACCCACAGAACAGCCGAGAGAGCTGGAGAGTGAGCCACAGAACAGCAGAGAGAACTATACACTGAGCTACAGAACAGCAAAAACAGTAGTAGCCCTGACCTACAGAACAGCAGAAAGAGACACTGGGCGACAGAACCATAAAAACCATAAGTACACCTATTCGCAGAATGGCAAAAACAGTAGGAACACTGACACTCTGAACAGCTAAAACAGTAACACTGAACAACAGAAAAGCCAGAACGCTGTCTCACATAACAGTAAGACAGCTTAATGATAGAACAGCAAAATAGTTCTTTTCAGTAGCCTCTGGCCTTTTCTGATGGTTAGGAGTGTTTAGCTACTCAGCCTGGAGGCAGTGTGTTTAGCTTCTTGGCCTGGAGGTGTGGAGTGTGCGGAGAGTTGACGCTGCCCCTGGTTGCCAGGTAACTGGGAGGACCTGGTGAAGTTCCTGCAGATGGCAAGGCGGAGGGCCCGAGAGGCGTACGTGGAGACGGAGCTCATCTTCGCCCTGGCCAAAACCAACCGCCTCTCCGAGCTGGAGGAGTTTGTTAGCGGCCCCAACAATGCCCACATCCAGCAGGTAAGACCTGTACCCAACCAGCACCTACAATCCTCATGGTAAAAGCAGAACCCAAATACAAACCCACAATTCAGTTTGTAAGGGAGGTACCCAAACAATGCCTGCATCTACCAACGACTGCATTCCAGCAATACCAACATACAGCTGTAACCAATTAGCAGATTTCTGAGCGAGAAAACCTGGAACACCTTCCGGCTGCCAGGAGCATGGCTCAGGCTGCATGCTGTAGCTCGAGCGATTTCTAATCAGCGTTTCTCTAGAGAGTGAAGCACATCTCTGTTTTGCACGGATCCGTGTTGGGTGTGCGAGCATTTTGAAAGTGCGAGGAGAGAGTTGGGAACGGTACTGGCTTGCTGAAGGCAGACAGTGCCATCTAGTGGCTCTACATGGGAGTTACACTGACCGAAGAATTCAGCCAAGTTGGCATTCAATAGTGTCAGCCATTCACAGACTGGGCAGGGGAAGCCTCTGGCTAAAGCAAAAACAAGACACTGTGGTAATGACTTTCATTTCCATCACTTCCACATCACCTGAAAATTCTTTCACAGATTACCTAGACTTTGTGAAAACCTCAGCTCCATTCTCTAAAGTTTGGAAGTTCTGTCACAGACTTTATTAACCAAACAAATACACTGTGAAAGTCCCGTCTCTTAGCTACTGAGACCAAAAGCGATGCATTGTTGATGAAATGTACGGGAAGTGTTGACTTGTGACATCTCCTCTGTGCCAAGGGTGACTACAGCAATCTTAGCAAATCATCACTAGACCGTACTAATTCTGAATTCACAAATCCAGCCTGTTCATCTGTGAAGTGCTGTGTGAACAACCTCCCAAGAAGAGCGGAATTCAAAAACAGATTGGATTTGAGCATGAATTTATGCTGACTGGGCACAGACATAAACACCCGATCCAGCTTGTTACGGTCTTGATTGACGGCCATGGTTACCTTGAGTGGTTGAATCCGGTGTTTTAGCAGTGGACTCAAACAGAAAGCTACACCCACAGCAGCCCTTGTCAGATAAGACTAATGCTCTGTGTCACTGCGGGCACTGATAACAATAGAAGCAAAACCAGTCCTCACCATAGAATACAGAATCCTCTGTGGTGTTTACCTCAGCATGTTTAGGCCAGCGCCCCCTGGAGGACCAGAACCTCTATTTTTTTTTTAAGGCCCAGTGGACTCAAGCTATATATTTCTCAATGCAGTTTGAAAACATTGTTGCGCAGTGATCCAGGTCTGAAAATTGATGACAGTGGAAAAGTTAGTGTTTAGGGTGCAAAAATTCTATTTTTTGACTTCCCCCTTGAATGCAGTTTCCCACTTGCCATGACTTATATTCATGCATATTTCATAGTTTTGACATGGCTATCCTATTCATGCATTTTTAGAGGATTAAATGAAGCAGCGTTACTTTTCCAGCTAGTTTGGAAAAGTCACTGTCTGGTCCCTAGTGTTTTTGTGGTGACAGGAAATTAAATAGGCTGCAGTGGGCCTTTTAAGGTGGACCGTGTGTGTTTTTAGTTTGTGGCACAGTCTTTGAGGCCTTAAGATGGTGGGCTTCCTTTAATTGAAGCCCCTCCCTCTCTCCCCCCTGGCAGGTGGGAGACCGTTGCTATGACGAGGGAATGTATGAAGCTGCCAAGCTCCTGTACAACAACGTGTCAAACTTCGCCCGGCTGGCGTCCACGCTGGTGCACCTGGGAGAGTACCAGGCCGCCGTGGACAGTGCCCGCAAGGCCAACAGCACCCGCACCTGGAAGGAGGTACACCTGCCCCCCCCCCCCCCCCCCCACACGCTCACCTTACTTAAGACCCTAACCCTCCTCCCTCCCCTGAAATATTTTCCACATGTTTTAACTGTAAGTCTGTAATATCACATGCTTTGCTATGCTTTCACCATTGCAATTATCGGATCATCAATGCACCCATACTCACATATATAAGTGGAAGTGTAAGACCTGATTTCATTTTCACATGCTTCATAAGTTGTAATAGTTTTAACTATTATGGTGTATAGTGGTATTTCTGAGATCTGGGTGCATCTGAAATGGGGATGGGTTCAGAACTCTGAGGTAGGGATGGTTCAGAACTCTGAAGTGTTTGTAACGTCCTGTTGCACAGACCTCCCGTTCCGTTTCTCTCCTGCAAGGTAGCAGGTGTCCCAGCTCACCTCTGCCCAAAATCAGCTGTTCTAAATTCCATAATCTGTAGACACAGGTGTAGGGCTGTATTACAATGTGAGGTGTAGCCTAAACCGCTCACACACCACTGTCTGGTAAGCAATTAATTCATAGAATGTTGGCCATGAATATTTTCCATTTTATATGCTTCTCATGGATTATCTATTATGGACTTTCAGGTAAAATAAACTAAGGGTGTTGGATAAAGGTAGACTAGCTATGTCACTGGCTAGTTTCAGTCATAAGGTGGCACTTTTGAGCCGTGAGATCCACATAGTGCTGATCTGACCTGTCCTCTGGTCCCAGGTGTGCTTTGCCTGCGTCGATGGAACTGAATTCAGGCTGGCTCAGATCTGTGGCCTTCACATCGTTATCCACGCTGACGAGCTGGAGGAGCTGATCAGCTACTATCAGGTACTGCGACACACACACCATCACACACACAAACACACACACACCCGTGTGTACACACACGTGCTTACACCCTCTCACACACACACACACACACACACACACACTGCTCTACTGTAGGTACTGCGACACTCACTCACTCACTCACTCACTCACGCACACACCCTCACACATGTGTGTACACACATACACCCTCACACACACACACACACAAACACACACACACTGCGCTTCTGTAGGTACTGAGACACACACATTCACCTACTCTTAGGTACTGAGACTCAGAATCGGAAATACACTTAATCTGCAGCTAGTGTGAACTCTACACTCAGAACAAGCAGTGAATCCCAAAAAAAACATTACTCTGAGTAGATATAAGTACTGTGAGCAGGTATGAATAGGTTCTGTGAGCAAATATGAGTACTCACCAAGAGCTGTTGTCGTTCATTTTGAGCAGGTATTCGTACTCACTTTTAGTGGTAATGAGTAGTTGCTGTGAGCAGGTATGAGTAGGTTCTGTGGTCAGTTATGTGTGTCTGCTGTTGCCCTGCGCAGGATCGGGGGTATTTTGAGGAGCTGATCGCGCTGCTGGAGGCGGCGCTGGGCCTGGAGCGTGCGCACATGGGCATGTTCACTGAGCTGGCCATCCTCTACTCCAAATTCAAACCACAGAAGATGAGGGAACACCTGGAGCTCTTCTGGTCCCGAGTCAACATCCCCAAGGTAGACTCTCCTCACTGACACGCAGTTCATGAGGAGAGTCATGAGGCTGATGGTCTTACCGTCCTGACTAGGGCTGCATCGTCATCGTGTAAAAATTCATTTTTTCTCTTTTTTTTCCTTGTATTATTTTTATTTTTTATGCAGGTGCACTCCCCTACAAAATCATCCTAGAATGATTATTTTTTTTCCAAATAGAGCTGTTCAAGTTATCTGCTGAAAATTCCTGTATTTTTCCATAAGTTGCAGAAAAAAAACAATGTTGCGATGACAGTTTTTTTTTTTTCCAATATCATGTAGCCCTATTCCTGACTATTCATGGTATAGACCTATACTTCAAAGTTTTCCATGTTATTTGGTTGTCCAGTAGAAGTAATATACATAGCAGGGTTTATGGCTGGATTCAGTGTGCTTATGAAGGTAGATGTGAGCCTTTGTAAACTGGAGCAGGTCACATTTAGGTACATAAGGTGGGCTGTACAGGTAAGAAAGTGTGCAGGTTGTACATCAGGTGTGTGAATGTGAGAAAGTGTGCAAGGCAGATTGGTGAGTCTGTTTACGTGCAGTAAGTGTGGTGTGAATGTGTAAAGGTGTGCACGGGCAGTGCTGCAGGTGAGACAGTGCACAGGTGAGGTGGCGTTGATGGGTTCCCTGGTCTCTCCAGGTGCTCCGTGCAGCGGAACAGGCACACCTTTGGGCAGAGCTGGTGTTCCTGTATGATAAATACGAGGAGTACGACAACGCCGTCATCACCATGATGAGCCATCCTACAGACGCCTGGAAAGAGGGACAGTTCAAGGACATCATCGCCAAGGTCAACCCCGCCTCTCACTGTGACATCATCATGATGCTGATGCATAATTTGATTTATTTTACATTGGATGTTTTTTCACATTTTGCTCATTTCTTTTAGCTGGAAAGCACATGACAGAGGAAGCCTTAAAATATAATAATGTTCATAAACAAAAACATTTTAAAAAGCAAAAAAAAAACATGCGAGAGACATCTCGTCCTTGAAATTCAAGTTTTTTCTTTAATTGATACCAGGCCTGTATGTTTTTGCCACATATGTTCTTACAACTTGAATGGATGTCTGTGTTTAACCTTTGTTGTTGTAGATGGTTGTTTATTTAAGTGGCACTTGCTATATTTACTGTGTTTACTCTGAAACAGGTGGCCAATGTGGAGCTGTACTACAAAGCCCTGCAGTTCTACCTGGACTACAAACCGCTGCTGATTAACGACCTCCTGACTGTACTCTCTCCCCGACTGGACCACACCAGAGCCGTTTCCTTCTTCTCAAAGGTAGGGGGTGCTAGCATCACACCTGACGGCAACATCCCATAAAGCCAAGCCATCCTCAAAATATAGATAACTGTATGGAGGATACTAGTTTGCTCATCCTGTTAAGGCACTGTTCCAGTGTGTGGTCGGGCCCCACGGTCTGCATCCTGTTAAGGCACTGTTCCAGTGTGTGAATGGGCCCCATAGTCTGCATCCTGTTAAGGCACTGCTCCAGTGTGTGGATGGGCCCCACAGTCTGCATCCTGTTAAGGCACTGTTCCAGTGTGTGGATGGGCCCCACAGTCTGCATCCTGTTAAGGCACTGTTCCAGTGTGTGGATGGGCCCCACAGTCTGCACCCTGTTAAGGCACTGTTCCAATGTATGGATTGGCCCCACGGTCTGCATCCTGTTAAGGCACTGTTCCAGTGTGTGGATGGGCCCCACGGTCTGCATCCTGTTAAGGCACTGTTCCAGTGTGTGGATGGGCCCCATGGTCTGCATCCTGTTAAGGCACTGTTCCAGTGTGTGGATGGGCCCCATGGTCTGCATCCTGTTGAGGCACTGTTCCAGTGTGTGGATGGGCCCCACGGTCTGCATCCTGTTAAGGCACTGTTCCAGTGAGTGGATGGGCCCCACAGTCTGCATCCTGTTAAGGCACTGTTCCAGTGAGTGGATGGGCCCCACAGTCTGCATCCTGTTGAGGCACTGCTGCATGTGTTGGGGTCTGATTTTGTGTGTTGGGTTGTGCAGATGAACCAGCTGCAGTTGGTGAAGCCTTACCTGCGATCGGTGCAGAGCCACAACAACAAAGGAGTGAATGAAGCCTTAAACAACCTGCTGACTGAGGAGGAGGACTTCCAGGTAGGCCCCATGACCGTTAAACCCCAGAGTGAAGGGTTCTCCCAGTCCCTGGACATATAGGTAGCCATCAAAAACGCTTCAGTATCACACAGGGAAAACTGGCCAATTTTTAAAGACCAAGTTACAAGTTTTTCATCAGGTGTTCTTGCTGTTATCCCAGAAAATATAATCTCAGTAGGGTTTATTTTGGTGAGTAAAAAATAATTTGATGGCAACAAATTCTCAGCAGCAAAATGCCCAAGCTCCTCCTTCGCTTGAAAATCATTTCAGAAGTGGATATATTGGTCAAAGCGTGCCCTCATCTGTGTGCAAACCTGATCGACCTCTGTGGTCCTCACAGGGTTTGAGAGCGTCCATCGACGCGTACGACAACTTCGATAACATCAGCTTGGCCCAGAGGCTAGAGAAGCACGAGCTGATCGAGTTCCGCCGCATCGCCGCATACCTGTACAAAGGAAACAACCGCTGGAAGCAGAGCGTGGAGCTGTGCAAGAAGGACCGCCTCTACAAGGTAGGCCGGCGGGGTGGGTACGCTCTCCTGCCGCTGAGCAAAGCAGCGCTGACAGCTGGATTGAGGCTTCATGACCCCCCGATCGAGTGGAGCTACTCTCAGCTGTCAATCATTTGCCTCTTTTAGCCAATCAAAAATGCTTATGTCTCCACAGCTAATGCGGTCATTGGGCCCAAATCACTGTGTCCCTGATACTAGACTGATGCAGGCAGCTCCTCTCCATTTTTAGTTCAGTGAAACCTCACTCCCCATCACTATGAAGCCGAGCCCGTTTCCCGGAGACCAAATATTGATAATTAGAGGATCTCAGATTCTGCACGTAGTAGGAGATTCAGATATTTTTTTGCCTCGTCTTTGTTATTGTGTTCTGCTTTCTCATGAGGTGTTTGGGGAGGCTGTAGCTGCAGTTTCTTAGTGAGGCTGTGTTGTGGTTTTTGTTAGTGCTTTTTGGCTTTGTTTGGCTGTGCTGATTTTGATTTAATTATATGAAGCATTTCTTGTGTTTGACTGAAGGGAAGAGTGCGGTCACGCTGGTCTAAAGCCTCCGTTACAAATGGAGACTGAGACACTCTATTAAGTCTAAATCCAGCCACAATGAAAAAGAACAATGAACTGAAGCATTTAATGGCACTGACATTTTCTAGGGGCATTTTCAAATGACCTCTTGTTAAATTGTGTTCTCTCTAAAAGTCATGTCAGTTTCTGAAGCTCTCCTCCACAGCCCCAGCGTCTGACAGCGTTGGCTCCCCTTTGCTTCAGGGCTTTTGCTGATTGTCTAGGCTCTGGCTCAGGAGTATACGTTATGAAATTACTGATGAAATGCCTGTGGCATTAGAGCTAATGTCTGCCAACCTGTGGTGACAGTATTCATTTTCGCTCATCAGTGTTTTGAAGGTCTGCATTTTGGTCCGTTGCCATGGTTAACGAGTGTGTTTTGGTGTGTTGCCGTGGTGATAGTATTTCCTTGTCGGGGGGTGATGCCATGCATTGCCATGGTTACTTGCAGGTGTTGCCGTGGGGATTTTGTTGACAGTGTGACGGCGAGTGCTGTCATGGTGATGGTGTGCACGTTGCGCGGTGGCATTGTGTTGCCATGATGATGCAGCGTCTCTCTCTTGCCGGGTTTCCCAGGATGCAATGCTGTACGCGGCGGAGTCGAAGGACGCGGAGCTGGCGGAGAATCTTCTGCAGTGGTTCCTGGAGGAGGGAAAGCAGGAGTGCTTCGCCGCCTGCCTGTTCGCCTCGTACGACCTGCTGCATCCCGACGTGGTGCTGGAGCTCGCCTGGAGGCACAACATCATGGACTTCGCCATGCCTTACTTCATCCAGGTCATGAGGGAGTACCTGACCAAAGTGAGTCCCCCTACCTGTGTGCCAGCCTCTCTCACCTGCAAATGCCTTTTAAAAGAGTCCCTCCTTCCTTTCATTTTGGACCAGAATGCAGGAATTTACAGTGGTAGAACTCCTTTGGGAGCTGAAATGGTTGGATATCAGAATAAATGTTTGAAAATGTAGGATTACAAGTCATAGTGAAAATTTGAAGCTTTCACCCTGAGATACTCGCAGAGTGTCTGTGTTTGTGTGTTTGTGTGGTGAACCTCTTACATGAGGTTAACTTTATCATGGTGAGTTGTGTGCCAAGCTCTACCTGTTTGTTAAACCTGCCTTGTTTTTCACAGATCTTTAGACTCTTGAGTTACAGTTTGGCCTCAAAGCCAGAGGGGTGACAGTACGTATGGAAACCGCTTTTGGGGTGGGGGGGGGACTTCAAGCGGCAGCGGTTTACCTTCCCGCTGACCTGCCACAAAGACAGTAACACACAGTCCTGAAATCACCATGGTCACTTTCACATCTTGATACTCATTTCAAAATGATAACACTACTGTACAAGGGACTAAAACTGATTTTAAAAAAACAAGACATCTGCAATTTAACTAAGTTTACATAAGTACTTCTGTTTCCAAGTACCTGGGGTTTTTTTTACTTTGTATGTACTCACGGGGGGTTGGGTGGGGGTGTCAGGTTTGTAAATGTCTGATGTACTGCTTGGAATTATGGGACAGTTGTTGTGTAACGCAGTAGCTCCTGAATGGCACTGTATCTCTGAGTGAATTCACGCAGCTGAAAGAGGGTTCTGTCATGGTACAAGCTCATGGTGCCACAGTCAGAACAGAGAGTATTACATTGAGCTGTTGCTGTTGTATTTATTTAAAAACCTATCTGATGGCAATTTCATGCAAGTCATAGATATCACACACAAACTAGGTTTTTAAATAAATGACGCACCAGCTATTTAAGTCACTGTACCATGAGGTTGGACTCTCAGTAGAGCCTTAGGTGATATAAGTGTCTCAAACGGCGCCCTCTAGAGGCAAAGTGTTGTTAAAGTTCTACCTGTTGCCCTGACTGAAAGATGTGAGGTTTGACCTGTGGGTTTTTTTCCAGGTCGATGAGATTGCGGAGAAGGTGACGGTCTCTGGCATAATTTTTATTTTCCTCTTATTTCTGTTGTAACATAGACCTAGGTTTCTGATGTAGGAACCTAGCTGTAGTGTCCAGTCGTAGCGAATGCCTAATACTGTCCTCTATTCCTCTAACCGGTCTGGTGCAAGCTTGCCTGCTTCTAGTTTTACACATTTTTTTTTCTATACTCCCATGGTAATTCAGTGCATCTACTAAAGCCCATCCACACTAACACTGACACCAGCAGTACTGTGGAAAGTCCTGTGAAATGGCAGCAGGAGTCAGTCAGTTAATCAAGGAGTCAGTCAGTCAATTAGCCAATCAATTAATCAATCAGTCTTTAATTTTGTGGAGTCAGTCAGTCAATTGGTCAATCAATTAATCAATTAGTCTTTAATTTTGCATAGTCCCATTTACAAACTTGGTTTCACACACATTTACAATTAATGTCACTGAATTATTTTGTTTTTATTGTGGCAGAACTGGAATATTTACTTTTCCTTTAAAAAAAGAGATCAATCTCAACACCCAGAGAGCAGCTGGATGCAGGAAAGAACAGCTCAATAAACACAAACATTTTTTTTAAATGTAAAAACCTTGCAGTTACACCAGTTAACTCAAGAGCAGTTCCTGGGACATTCAGTCCATTATGTTGTCACTGTTGTTTAAACCATGTAGTCCAAATTACGTAAAACATCATCTTATTTTCCAGTTCTCCATTCATGTTTGGCCATTTTAAGACATCTGTTTAACAACATGCAAAATTGGTTTCTTAACTGTGTTCTTTAAGTGTTTGGAGGAAAGCAGTCACTTTGTGAAAGCGCTGTGTAACAGCATAGCCAAAAATGGCATTCAGTTTCCCCAGATAATCAGGAATAATAGTCCTCAAATTATGTCTTAATTTTGCTTTGGAGCTTCCTAACCATTAACTATTCACTAGTTTTGAATTTTGGATTTTCAAAACGTCAATCAATCAATAAATCGATCATTCTAAATCAAACTTGTTTTGACTGGAAATATGCTGGTCCATGAAATTCTAATTATTACCTTAGGGGGGAAAAAAGCATCGTTAATCGTAACCAAAATGTCATTTTATTGAATGACATTAGATTACTACATGTATTAACTTCCAGATTACGCCTTCGATGGGGGCCCATTGAATACATCAGAAACCTTGCGTTTTTATTTTTACGTTGTGATCTTTTTTCTTTTTTTTTTTTTGTTAAAGCAGTGCTTTTGTTCTTGGTTTGACACAGCTTAAGCAGTCATTGCCAGCTAACATGCATAACTTAGCTTACAATTCCATCGGTGATAGGGACGAATCCAGTTTAGTTGCACAGGATAGAGCCAAAGCATCTGTGTTCCACCAGAACTGAACATAAATACACAAGTGAAATGTAACTGCATGCTTGTTTTTGGTTCCAGCAAGGTAAAATATGTAATTAGTATTCAAATGTGTCTTGTGACTCCATTTGTGTTGTGCTGAGAAGAAGGGGCAGTTGGAATGGCAACAGAGAGGCTATGATCAACAGAAGCATGCTGGAGTGGTTTTGTTTCTCCGTCTCTTCTCCAAACGGAGGAGTGGACGATCAGAGTTACAGTGCAATGTTCCTTCCTGCTAAAGCCACATCAATAGCATCTTGGCATGGAATGATTGAATCATGGTTTCCTATAATGCAAAATTAAAAAAAAAAAAAAACAGGAAATGATAAAACTATGAATAAACTGACTGGAATGTGTCAGTGACGGAATAAACACATTTTTATCTGTAATATGTAATCTATTCCAATGGATGTTGCTTGTTCACGTTGAAAGCGAGTGCAGTTTTCACAAGACTTGCATGGCATCTGCTCGAGGCCGTCCTCACTGTGTTGGGCTGTAGCACCCGTAACATGAGGTACTGTACGCCCGTATCTCTCTCCCGTTGCCCATAATGCACTGGGGTTCTAACAAAGAGGAGTCTTAGTTTTCCCCCTCTGAGGATGTGGGATAATAACATTAACATCATCTAAATGTTTGGGTAATGTTTAGGAGAGAAACGACAGCTGTGGGACTAGAGAATGTGGTGCTGTTTTAAGGGGATGGAGAAATCTAGCATGACCCTAAGTGGTGGTGATGTTTTCCTCTCCAGTCACTCAGCGTGTGCGCCTCTGATTGGCTCAGACACTCAGTGCTCCAGTCTGATTGGGCCAGAACACTCAATGCTACCATCTGATTGGCTTAGAAGCTCTTTGCACCGCGGTGTTTGAGGAAAATGGCACGCACAGAGTATTGGACTGTCATCCATGTTCCAAGTGTTTGTGAAGGAGCGCTGCTTTACTTGGAGCTAAAGGTTGCTTTTGGTTCTCAGGTGGACAAACTGGAAGCCTCAGAAAGCCAAAGGAAAACCGAGGAGGAAGTAACAGAGCCGACTCCCATTGTGTTCGGTAGGTGGCTGTGGTCAGGCGGCTCGATGCACCAAACTACACACCTTCAGACACGCTCATAACTCAGCTCACCAGGCTTTACCTGTTTTCTACAATTAAAGGGGCAAAGCTGCAGAACTGTGCCCCATGCCCCTCTGCATCGCAGCCTTCCATAGACTTAAGGCCAGTGGGGGCTTCCAATAAAAATGCTTGATCTGAAAACAGGGGAAAGCCCTATGATTGGTTGTTTGTGTCCCAGCTGCACCAACAAGCTTGGCTGTGATTGGCTTGAGGAAAACTGGGCAGAAAAATAAAGGCTTCAGATTATACGTGCGTGTGCACGTGTGTACACATACATTTACCCTCTATACACATAGGTATAAAAATGTGGTATGTATGTTTAAAATATGGTGTATTTGTGCAAAAAATGCATGTAGAAAAAGTTTGTACAGATGTAGGTGTGTAAAATAATATGTTTAGAAAGAGTGTGTGTCTGTGTGTGAGTGCATGTGTGAGAGTGGGCACGCGTGTGCGTGCGTGCGCGCGTGCGCATGTGTGTGTGCATATGTAACATACAGCGTGTCTTTGCAGGTCAGCAGCTGATGCTAACTGCCGGCCCTGCAGCAGTGCCCCCCCAGCCTGGTTACCCGGGTTACGGCTACACAGCACCCGGCTACACAGCACCCCCTTATGGATTCAACATGTAAATACGCCCCCTCACAGAGCCCTCCTCCTCCTCTTTGTCCTCGCTCCCCCCCTCTCCCACCCTCCCATCATCTCCTCTCCTCCTCTCCTCTCCGAGGGAATGGCCCAGCGGAGACCGACACAGAGTCTCACCTGGGCTGAACACTGCTCTCTCCCTCTCTGCACAGCATGAAGATCAAAGACTCTTAGCTCCTAGCCTGTTACTCTCCATGTTTACTACCCCTCAGCCCTATGTATTCTACTTACCGTCACAGTTCCATCTTTAAGAGGATAGTGCAGCTTTTTATCATTGTATTTTAAACGTCTGAATTTACAGCACTGATTCTAGGGGGGGGGGAGAGACAGAGACGGATACAGATTCAGGTACAGTCGCAGGTACAAAGGAAATCCACGGCGAGCCTCTTCACTCCAGCAGTACTGTAAGGGCCTGACTCAGCCAGGTGTCTCGTAGGGAGGTCAAAGGTCAATGTTTGTCTCTGGACCGGGTTCAGAGAATGGTCCACCTTTCTTGCACCCTGTGCTGAAACATAACACTAAAGGTGACCTGTGTGCGCTTTATTTGGGTTCTTTAACGCAGTGATATCAGTAGAATGTGCTCCAGGAAATTTAGTACTGTACATTGCTGATAAAAAAAAGGTTTACATTGGTCTTTACCTCCCTATAGTTTTACTGAAACTAGTCAAAAAAGGGTATTTTTGATTGCTTTAAGTGTTTTACCATGATTAAAGGTACAGAATCTCAAATATGAGGGGTCCACAGGTTTGACACACCATAGAACTGAGAAATACTGTGTACCAATGTCTGTGCATGTGCTGCGAAATTAGTGTGTAATGCTATAACAATGCAAAACGGAGCACAATTTTTGATGTTATATAAAATATTACTAATGTTATGTAAAGACCCTTAATCGTGTATTGTGAAGCCTTCACAGTCTTGCTTCTGAAAATCAACATACGAAACCGTGAAGAGGAATTTTCAATATTACAAATGGAATATTACACAGAAAAAAAACAAACACAAGGGGATATAAATGCATATATCTCTGTGCCACTTTTTCAAAATAGTATCATTTTAATGTACTGAAAATAATGTATAATTTATGGTAATGAAATGTTGCTATTCCTAATTAATCAAAAGTCCAATATAATGTAAAACCATATGTATTGTCTATAGTGTATTGTTGTAATCCTATAATTACCATAATAATTTTTTTAAAAAAACTATATACAAAAAGAGCCGAAACACAAAAAAAGGAGTCTTCAGCACGTCAGCTTGCAGCAAAGATTTTTTTTTTGTTTTGTGTTAAGTTTTTTCTTTTTTTTTTTCTTTTTTTAAGTTGCAGCCGTTAGAATGTTGTGAAGCCCTCCAGTGTTGTTAGCGACCGCTGCGCTAGCGGAGAGCTTGGCAGAATCGGAAAGGGGGGGGGGGGGGTTCCTCTTCGCTCAGTGCCATGTCGTCCAGACAGACGTCATCTGGATTCGGGTTTCACAGGAAAACATTTAAGTCTGCACTGTAAAGCCATTTCCCTCCCCAGTCCGCACAGGTCATGCCTTCAGAAAGATGAATAAATAAAGTTTACACACACTGTCTGGTTTTGTGTCTGACACACACACACACACACACACACACACACACACACACACACACACACACACCTTTTCACCTCATGGATTTGTGTCATGTTTCCCGCATCTGGGATGTGTTCCATCACTCAAAAAATGTCAAGATATCGTCTTTTCCTCCACTACCACCTTGCCTCCTCCCTCTCTCCAAAACTGGGACCACTGAGGTGGTGGTGGTATAAAGACACGTTTTACAAGCCAGTGGGACACACACTCTCCCACCCCAAGGGTGAAAGCCGTGTAAGATGGGCGTGGATAACCATAGTACTGCAGGGGTATGGTGTGCTGGTTTCTGTTGTTACTCATGGCGAGTAATTGGTTAGCAATGCTGATTGCACCGATAACCTGCCTCACATGGATGGTGTACCATCATGATCGTTTCCGTGTTATTTCATAGGCCTTGGTTAGTATTAATGACAAATTTAGGCTTCTCTGTTCATGAAAGCAGCTCTAAAACTGTTTGTGTTCACAATAAACAATAGCAGTTACTATCTGTCTTGAATAAAATGGCCTCTTTATTTTATTTCACCATGTTCATTAAAGTTGGCCAAACCTACTAAAGCTAGGGGGTGCACACACCACAAAATCCTCCCCCACGCCATTGTGAGAAACAAAAACCAGCCACACCCCATAGCCCTTCTTTAGCAGCACTGGCCACCTCTATTCAGAACTTCCAAGTAAATTCAGATTTAATGAGTTGCCCCAAGCAGATGAGATGATTCAAGGTGTATTATGCTTTCCTCTTAATTTGTCTTACTGATTATTCAGCGTCCAGTTGAGTATTTCTTGAAGTAGGGTGTACTAGTTGACATTTTGTGAGATTCAGTTGGAGCAAACACTGAGGCTAGGGCTCTGTATTTACCCTCAACTCCCTCAGTCCTGCTTGAGGAAATGGCCTCCAGGTGTCTACACCTTTGCCAGGTAGGGCCTGAGTGATTCACCTGGAATGAAAGATAACATAAACCATTTGATGTGTCAGTGCAGCCCAAAGAGGAGACTCTTTCCATCAATGCATGCTGTGTATATAAAGATAAATCTTGACCATATAGATTGGAATTTTGACTTTTCATGAGTGAGTACCTTAGCAGTATGTAATTTGTGTGGATTAGCACTTGTTCTTGGGCTTCACAGGCTGTAGGTTTGAGATCTTGGGTAGGAAGCATTGAACATCAGAGTGAATGTTGTATGCCTCCCATGTTTTTCTGGTTAAAGACCCTGCTCCATAGGATATAATGGAAATTGCGCTTCGGTACCACTGTTTCCCATCACTCCTGAGGCATGCTAATATCATGCTAATACCTGCCTCAGTAATTATTCCTTCATATTAAAGAAAATGATTTAATGCATTATATTCAAACCACTTCCAGAAGAAATATCAGTAAGAAGACTAAATAAAATGTAAATGGATCTGACAAGGGATTTGAAATACTTCCAATACAAATTTGAAAATTCATGAATATATCTTGAACTGTCTGATGTAACTAAAGTAAGATTTCTTGAGTAATACGGCCTATCTTGACCGTCCCTCAAGTGCATTTTAATTTGCAGCACCCATCCTGCATAATTAAAGTGCTGTCTGTTAGAGAGAGGATACTGTCATAATGAATTCAAATAAGTTCATTCCTCTGGACGGCAGTAGTGATTATAGAAAGGAGACACCATCTCACACACGGACTCAACCCGGTTTAGCAGCATGCCGGTCGATTAAAGGTGTGATGGTCTTTATTGGGTGAGATCAGTTTCTCAGAGAGAAACCGTGATAGGGCTCTTTTGTACTAAACCACTAAGCCTTGCAAATTTCTAAGGTTCGTGTAAATACAGCCATCGAGAGCCACTGTGATATGCGGCTTCGGTATCACTGCACGACCAATCCTTTTTTGTACAACCCCTGACGGGTTTTTCAGCATCATAACCGGTATTGTCAAAGGACTAAATAGACAAATAAGTGTCCACACCTATTTATGTGATAAATTGGTATGAATAACATATATTACTTTCTATATCATTATTACACACGTAGGTATTTGCATCTATGGACAGACCGCACGACATTGATATATTTTACTGATTCGTTAAATGAATGACAAATGTGATGTGACAAAACGCTACGGTGATGATTTGTAAAAAAAAAAAAAAATCGCACCCAGGTGTAAGAGCATTCTAGGCCACTGAAGCCTAAAATTCTTACACGGTGCGTCACCGTGACTTTGCATAGCTAATTCATCTCTACAGTAAACTTAAGATACTTCAAAATCTTACAGAAGCAGAACACAGTATCCTAAATTTAACCCCTGCATAACGCTGTGTGTGTCATTTAATACAAGCAAGTTTGAGGAACAGGCAGGACATTCTTAAAACCGTTCCACCTTAAAACAAAAGAACCCCGCCCAGCGTCTGACCCACCTCACTATAAACAGGGTAGCACAATATATACGCTGTCAATAGTAGCCTATAAATGCAAACCGAGGCTGAGCGCCACGACTTGATGTGTCCTGTCATCGTCAGCCTACATGTCGTCTATAGCTAGCTAGCTGCGTATAACTCACATGTGCTTAGCTGGCGCTCGCATTGGACCACAACTGGAAAGTAGCAGATTGAGAGGGAAAGCGAAGCAAGCAAAACGGTCATTTTAATAGTAGTTGTATATTCTAGCAGTTCTTATAGTTTAAAAATGCCTGGAAACCCTACATTTGTGAATCCTTTTATTAGTAGACCTCATTGTTTGGCAGCGGCTGCTCCTGCTGGGAAAGCGAAATTAACTCACCCCGGTAAAGCTATTTTAGCAGGTAAGTTTTTTTTTTGTCAATGCTCTCTTCTTCCTAATCAGAAAACCGTGTTAAAATCGCACTGTCACACGAGATGACGCTGGCTAGTTGCTTGACACATCAGCCTTCCTGGACAAGCGTTTGTTTTGCCGTGGTGTGTTAATCGTGTCACTTAGTTTACAGTGAAGTATTACGCCGTGAGCAGTGCATTTGTTTCCGCAAATTTTACTTTCGCCAAAGATATTGCAATTGCAGTATCACTCCCTGTGGTGGTCCACGGCAAGCGACTTACCTTTATGTTGTATTTATTGTGCATGAATGAAAGCTGAGATGTCAGACTGCCTGGTGTAAAATTACAAGTGAAAGCTTTATTTTACGAACGCAACTTTTACTTGTTTGCCGTAGGAAGGCACACACATATTGTGATGATATTAATGACGATTAAGCGTTGCTGTAGCATACTGTAACAGATTAACGGTTTTTTCCCCTCGTTTCAATTGTACTATATTCGTGATCAGAGAACTGCACGATTGCTCTTTGGTCGGTGTCACGTTAATGCATAGCTGTCTTAATTATGAAGTGAAGTTTAGTTTGTCTAAAGCATGAAATTTGGGTCGTTAAAATCGGTCGCTTGTACATGGGCTACTTTTTCAGGAGTGCCCAATTCTTTGGCTCACTGATTGAATCATGCTCAAGTACTGGATTGAAATCCCCACAATACGTCTTCCACGCATTGCTAGGGAATTTAGGAGACCTCCTAAAACCCATACCGGCAAGATTAAGAATCTGGTTTGAAATTCATTGGCAGGTCCAGATGACTGTCAAGATCTGTCGTGCCAAACTGTAAAAAAAAGAGAGAAAAGTAGATTATTGGGTGTTTTTGGACCGTCCACGGATGAAGTGTTAGTCGAAGGATGGAGTTGTTCTGTGACCTTTAACCTACCAGTGATCTGTCCTGTGATGACAGGGTGTCAGTGCTGATTTGGAATCAGTTCCTCATTCCATATTGTTACCTTATTCATTAAGAACAAAAACAGAAATGTGTTCCTAGATCAGCGATTCCACTCTTGAGATGCTTAATGAATGAATGAACATACAGTTATGAATAACAGCAGAATATAGTTCCAGTTTGGTTTTGTGGCATTTTTTAGAGATACTTCCTATTTGTCTCCTAATCCTGGCTCAGCTCACGTTATTGTTTAATATGACACGGACAGTGTCACCAAACCGGTCTGACAGTGGCAGTGAGATGTGCACTGTTATGTTCAGAGTAGAAAATAAATCTTATGATAAACCTGTTTCGTTGGGGGGGAAAATACAAGCAACAGGTATAAAGCCCTCACCGAAACTGGTCCCTGCATGCTGGAGACCATAGAGAAGCCCAAATACTCTGCTCTTCCATTCCTTCTATCCTCTCAGTTTCCAAACTGCCTGAGGTTCCACCAGGTTACTGGGGTTTCTGGTTCTTTGTTACCGCACAGAACAGCCAGTGTTACAGGATCTTATGTGGTCACGCCCCCTTAATGAGTTCTTGGAAGATGGGTAAGATTGTAATGTTTCTGATTCAGAGGTATGGTGATACCTTTCAGGATTAAGCTGAATATTCTGTGAGTGTAGAATCTGTGATGCAGCTTGTTTGCTGTAAAGCACTAGGGAAGCAAAAGACAGTTTTCCCTGCCTGGAATAAGAGAGGTGTCTTTGTATGTTGGTTTTTTTAAGCAGGCAGGACTTGGCATCAGGATCATGTCTCACAGCACAGAGTCTGAGTACGGCCTCGGTTTGCAAACACAGTCCTTATCCTGGATCAGGATTCCTCTATCCACATCCTAACCGTATCAGTTATGAACTAAAACGCGAACTTGCATGCAGAGAGAGACACATACATATGGACACACACAAACTCACGCATGTAAGGAGATGTGTAGAAATGCACACACGCACAGAAGAACATGCTGTGCGTATGCACACACACTTTTGCATGCAAAAACCTTCACACATAATCGCATGCGGACGTACACACAGACACATTTACACACATGTGTGTACACACACAGATGCATGGGTACTGCCTTAAGGAATTTTAGCCGCACTGCTCTTAAAAAAATGACCGTTTTATGAGCTCTCACTTCAGTTCCTGATTATCGTGGAACGCTCCTCAGGTCCTGCACCTCAGAGAAAACCTGTTAGAGCAGCAGACAGCGCTTCTCGCCCAGCTTGTTTTCTGCCCTGTTCCTCAAGTTTCGCAACAAGTTTACAACAACCCGCCCCTAAAACCTCTGAGCCTCTGTGCGGACACAGGTCCCGGTTGTGCAGTCTGAGTGTATATACACCACATGGTTCATATTTTATATTCTCGAGGTGTAAGAGCAACTTGCTGTTTATCTTTTGCTCTCACAGCTTGTAACATGGAGTAACAGTTCAGTCAGTTATCCAGACCCCCCCCCCCCCCCCCCCTCGGTCGCCCCGCTGGGGTAGCGGGTAGGTGATAAAGTGTGGCGATCACTGTTAGAAATAAAATGGAGATTAGCGGAGTGTTAGTGTGATGCGACAGAGCGATTCCTCTCAGGCCCTGTGTCAATAGACCGTCCCCGAGCCGGAGAGCTGAGCTCATAATGAATAAGGAAAGGATATGGACAGGGAGACCTGATCCTAGATCAGTGTTCATACTCAAGCCCATAATGAATAAGGAAAGGACATAAGACAGCTATACATGTGTTTGTGTGTGTGTGTGTGAGTGCATGTGAGTGTGTGTGTGTGAGTGTGTGTGTGTATGAGTGTGTGCATGTGTGTGTGCGTGTGTGTGTGTGCGTGTGTGTGTGTGCGTGTGTGTGTGTGCGTGCGTGTGTGTGTGTGTGTGCGTGTGTGTGCGTGCGTGCGTGTGTGTGTGAGTGCGTGTGTGTGAGTGTGTGTGTATGAGTGTGTGTGTATGAGTGTGTGTGTGTGTGTGTGTGTGCATGCGTGTGAGTATGTGTGTGCGTGTGTGTGTGTGTGTGTGTGTGTGTGCATGTGTGTGTGTGTGTGTGTGTGTGTTGCAAAGAAATTCCCGTGCTGAGGTGCAGTTCCACCACAATGACACAGCAAAACACAAAACGAGCAGCCCGCGCTCCCTCTCCTAGGACAGCGCAGTGCTGCTCAGTGAATACTTTCAATTCTTTGTGTGTGTGAGCTGGAATAAAAGCTTAGTGTAGATAATTATTGTTTTCTTTTCTTAGTAGTTTTAGGTTCTTTTTTAAATCCTTTTTTTCTTGTTATATGTGGGAGGCCTACAATGACTGCAGAGCACGCTTCTATTAGATTCTTTTATCTAAAGGGCCGTTATCACATGGACACACCCTCCCTGCCTCTGAACTGGCCAATCAAATTAAAGGGTGCTTTCAGCAGGCCATGATGTGTCTCCCAGTAGCCCTTTGCTGATGATCTGTGTTGGTATGAGTATGAAACAAAATGGCCTCTAAATCACTTTGAGCCTTGGACCTCTTACAGTCTGTAAAAGGAAGTAAATGGTCAACTGCTTGTGGAGGAGTGGATCAACCAACCCAGACAGAACTGAAATATATGTTGGGTGGTGTAAAGAGTAAGGTGCTGGCCATGTAACTGTTGGCCTTACAGGTTCAGTTCTCAGGTGGGGTCTCTGGCGTTGTAGCTTTGAGCAGTTACTTCACCAGAATTGCTTCAGCAAATGTCCAGATATATAAATTCATTGTATGTTTTTCAAAAGTGTGTAGTGGTGTAAATTTTTATGGATAAGAGCATCTGGTACATGCTTGAACGTATATGATTATTTTTCACGCACGCACGCACGCACGCACGCACTCACACACACACATGCATGCACGCACACTCTTACGCAAATGTAAATTCACACTGTGCGTTCTGGGAGGTTTGTGCTCTCTCCCTGGTCCTCCGTCCTTATTTCATTGACAGGGCAAACAGCCCCCCCCCCCAGAACAGTATTGACTCAGAGCATCAGAGAACCACGCTCACTCCAATTAAAGCTACACACCCCACCACCACCCCCCTCTCCCCAATGTATTCATTCAGGCCGGCACCCCGTGATGAGGTCACAAAAGACCAATTTCACACCATAGCTACAGCAATTACAATATACACAGTGGAGTGCCATCGGCAAACTGTGGATCTTCAGCAATGGAGAAAACTTTATTTTTATCCCTGGAGATTGACATATGGTTTGAAAGTTCACATCATTACTTGTGTACTGTTAGTGTATTGCTGCTCTGGGACAATCGTGTCTTTTTGTAGAAATATGGTCTTTTTTCCCCTCACAACATCACTTTAGTTTTTACGTCAGTCTTCTTACTTTTTAGTTGAATGTTTCTGACCTTAAGTGAAATCCAGCATTATGTCTGCAGGCTTAGCTCACGTGAGCATGGTCTTAACAGAGCTTTAAGTAGCACTTAAGCATAAGAGTGTTCCTCTAATGGATGCCTGGAGTCTCTCACATGAACAGGACAAAAGTATTTTGAGGAAAAAACCTTTTCTGGACTGGTTTTCACTCTCAGTGTTCAGAGCTATCCTTTCCCTTCAATGCCCCTAAGAGCCAATCAAAACCAAGCAGCAGACAGGGCAGCCAATAACAATCGCATTGTGCCCGCAGGCCCTGGTTTTTAATGGGCTCTGCTGATGTATTTGTGCTCCCTGTCAACACTGGTTTTCATTTGATGGCTGTGTGTGTGTTTTTCTGTGTGTGTGTGCGCCCTGGTGCTCTGGCTGGGCCTGGGGGGGGGTTGGGACGTGGGGGGGGGGACCAGCAGGGCCCCGCTCTGCCCCGTTAAGCAACTTATCTTCAGAGAGCCTATCTGGTTCCAGGAAGAGGCTCAGGGTATGCTGACGCACGTGGAAGCTTCAGGGTCTCCATGTTTAAAAACAAAAAAAAAATCAACATTCAATTGCACATCTACGAAATTCCATTCAGGTGTCAGTGAGCAGCAAGATGTATTAAAGGAAAGGAAAAAAAAATTCTGCACACTGGTTTACACAAATTTTCCACCACCACTGTCTCCTCTAGACATGAGATAACCACGATTTTAGTGAAAATGAAAAACCCTGATGAAGGCCAGTTAGGCGTAAACATTGGTATCCTTACAAACGATGGTACAAATGTCAAGAAAAATAGTTTTTGATGTGTTTTTTAAGCTTTTTCGTAAGGGTCTTTATGGTGTTCCCCAGACCCTTCCCCCAGCCCCCACCCCTACAGAACCCCAGAGTTCACAGCCTATTCGCTCATGCATGTCTGATTGCATCACTGCTCCATCGCCATGGCGTCAGGAAGGCCATTCAGCAGGCCAAACCAGGAAGTAAATCATTCCCTGGAGCTCAAGGAGAAACTCTTCGGTCCCCCGGCAGTAAATTCAAACACATGATTATAAACACTCGCAGGCTTTGGTGCTGTTCTCAAAGAGACTGCTGGGCTAATAGTCTGGGCCGTAGCAGATGGTCTTTACTGTTATACTGTATGTATATTGCAGGGTGTGCTCTGTGTAAAGACCTGCTAACGAGTATATATGTAGAATATATTATTGGTAGGTCTATTAAAAAAAACAAGTTGTACATTTCAGCACATTACATTCAACCATTTAGCAGATGCTCTTATCTGCAAGGCCTGGAACATTCTGTTTTTTAATAATCTCCCTCTGTACAGGTGGATATTTAGTGAGGAAATTCAGGTGAAGCACCTTTCTCAAAGGTATGATAAAGGCCTTACCTGAGGATCAAACCGGAAACCTCTGGATCACATGCCCAGGACCCTAATTAAGTCTGTGATTTACTGATCAGAATTTAATACATTTAACTTCATGCGTGAAGCTACGATTAGCCTTTTATAGATGTCAGTAATATTATTCAGTAACGTTTAATAATTTTTGAACGCTTAACTGACAAAATGAGCATTTCAGTTCCTGAATGCATTACCAGTTTATATTAAAGTACATGCCATATTACAATATATTATATTAGTATAATATTATAATATTACTATATATATCCACGTATTAATTTATGCTGATTTAGTCATTGATGAGGAAGTTCCACCTTCAGATCTTGCCCTAGGGTGCTCCTGCTTTGCCCTATTTGGGATTTGAACTTCCAGCCCGTCTGTTTCTGCATCATCATTTGTCAGGTAACTTCAGCTTGACCTGTGAGAATGCTTTCTGTAGATAGTACCAGTCAGTGGTTACAGCAAGTGTCATACAGCACATTTCTAAACCAGCCATTGTAATTAAATTATGAATCTGCAGGCAGTCATCTGTCAGTGCAGCCGGTCAGTGATATCTATGTACTTGCGGTTTATTAGACTCTTAAAATGATGGTATGATATGGATATCTTATTACATCTCTGCTGGTTTGCAAAGGTGGCAGGAAGTTAATGGAGGTGTTGGCCCACCAAAGGGAGGTGTTTTTTGGGTTGGCTGACACACACACACACACACACACACACAGAGACAGACTCTCACACTTTCCTTCTTTGGTGTATACCCACGTATTCTGTGAGGGTGCACAGCTCTTGGCAAACCTTTAACATGGCATTGTGTACGGTTTACTCTCCCATATTGCAGTTATATGTGGGCCAGTTGCAGCCGGTGGTTATTTTTGTTAAGTATGGACTCACAGGGCATGGAGGACTATCTCCCATCACTATAACCATTTTGCCTCTGCTCAATTTACAAATGTGTCCTCAGAACACAGAAACCTGCAGTACAATCATTTTAAAAGCTATTTTGGCAAGTAGGCGAGTACAAGTCTGACTGAAAATGATTTGCTGTAATGCTGCTGTTGTCAGATTCTGATATTTTAATGATGTTGTAACGCTAATGTAATACATGATCATCAGATGACTGCAAGAATGGGGAGATCACCAGTTTATCAGACCAAAGTTAAAAGGCAAGCGTGTAGATTAATTATTCTTTTCATCGCCCTTAAAAGGAATGCAGAAATATTAGACATGTATTTAACATTGTGTTTGATCTTAATTAGCTCCCAGGAAACAAAAAAAAAAACATCAGGGAAGTGATGCAACGGGCCCTGCCGAGGGTAGACCTGCGGAAGATCGGGTGCCTCTCCCCAATTCTGTTTGAAGTTGTGCAGTTTGGTGTTTATTTCTGGCAGGTTTGTTAGTCTGTGTGGTGAGGCGGTTTGGGCCATGGTGACAGGAGGCTCCAGGGCAGTGATAAACAGGCAGAGGAGAGAGAGAGGGAGAGATTGGTCCAATCAGTCTCCCGCCTGGGGGCCTAATCCAATCAGGGCCCTGTTTTCGCTCTTGTGGAGTCAGATATTTTCCTCAGACACCGTTCCTTCTCAAAGCTAAAAGCTAATATTTGATTCTGATCTCTCCTCCCACCTTGGCTGTTGTTTTAACCGGGCCTGGAGATGAATGGACCCTCTCTATTTGTTTGCATGACCTTTTATTTTATCATGCAGACAACTAAGACAGGCTAACACAGACAACCTGCGGAATCAAAGTAAGTAGGGACGGCATGTTATTATTGTAGCCAATCAGATAATAGCCTGTCCCCTTGTTGATTTGTTGTGCTTGGGACGGACTAGTCTAGTGACATCTGGGTTGGCTCTGAACCCTGAGCTTCAGTCCTAGATGCCAGTTTTGGACGCTGACTTGTTTCTGATTGGATTTTGTGGAGCTGCACACTAGTCCAAACAACACCAGCACTGGCGGCAGTGTGGCCCTTTGGCACGGCAGTGTTCCCTGTGATAAACTGGCCTTTTGTGGAACGGTATGCCATGCAGTGTATGTAAGCATGGATTCAGCTTAACTCTGTACAGCTTAACTCTGTGCTACTTCAGTAACTGGAGATACAGGCTAACTGTAAGGAGATGCAACCTAACTGTGCTGTCTCTTTAACTGAAAGGAGACGAAAGCTAATTGGGCACTGCTTCTGTAACTTAGAAGAGATGCTAACAGGCTAACTCTGTGCTGCTTCTGTAACTTAGAAGAGATGCTAACAGGCTAACTCTGTGCTGCCTCTGTAACTGAGAGGAGATGCAGTAGCCCAAAGGCTGCTGGGTAATTGTATAGGTCGTAGGTCGCCCTCTGGGAGGGTCCTTGTTCTGAGCCAGTAGCCGGAGATGAGCGCTTGATGAGAACAAGCCATCCAGCTGTTTCCTAATCCCTCTCTTTCTTTTTCTTTCTCTGTCTCTCCATCTTGCCTCCCCCCCCCACGCCCCCTCCCTGAGGGGTTGATTGGCCCATAAATCAGACTGGGCGTCAGCCCTGCTGGAGTGGGGAGTTTGGAGGGGGGGAGTGGGGGGTGTAAGGGCTCGGAGGCAGGGCCCATGGGGGTGCTGAGAGTCACAGATGTGGGGGCGGAATCTCCAGCCCCAGCCAAGCAGAAAGCCACAAAGCTGCAGTTTTACAAACCACCAGTTGGGGGCGCTGCTGAGCACTGTCATGATGATGAAAGCCTCCCACGGTCTGGATTTGGGCAGTGATGTTGCAGATACTGAAATGTATTTCTTACAGGACCAAAAAACACTGAACAAATTCATCCAAAGAGCGGACGATACAAAATGAGATGGCACCAAAGCCCAACATACAAATTTCCAAAAAAATATAATTATTTTTTCAATATTGTGTGTGATGTAATTTGTGTTCCACCTTAGTAAGGCACCATTGCATCATATTACAGTCTGTATTAATTTATATATTGTTACTATATTAAACACATATCAATACAACAATATAGAGATTAAAACAAACTGTAAGGGGCTGTTTAGTAGACTGGGATTTATCCGTTTATTATTGCCACACTTCCTTTTGGAAACAGGGCTAAGAGAGAGATTTAGTAAGGCGAGAACGCCACCCAAAGTGTGTGAGGTGTTTGTGTTTGACCTTGGGGGGTCAGGGGTATCTCCAGTAGCAGCACTGGGAGAGACTGGCTGTGCTCTCTGTCCACTGGGTATAAATAGCTGTCTGCTGGCTGTTGTCTCACTCTGAGCTGTGAGTTCTGTGGGAGGTGAGTGTATTTATAGGGTAAAGTCTGCAGCTGGCATGAACCAAGCCTTGGCATACTTCCCTCTGACACTGCCCCTTCCACACACACACACTCATACACACACACACACAGACACACACACTCACACATACACACTCATACACACTCACACACACACAGAAGTGCAGCAAAGAGGAGATCAGTACTCTACCAGCTGTGTTCAAGTTTCAAGTTTATTTGTCAAAAGTAGGTTTACACAAGGTTAACAGTACAATGAAATGTGTTGGATGAGAATCCGGTCAACTCAGCAGTAAAAACTAGCATATATAAATTATGCAAACTATATAAATGAGAATAGAATAATAAGAATAATAGAATAAAATTAAAAAATAAAAAGAAATAAATATAAATAAAGTATGTGTATGATGCACATAAGTAATAGTGTGTTAAGTGAGGAGTGTTTACAGTATTAACTTTAGTATTGCAGCAGTGCAGCAGTGCAGCAGAGCAGCAGTGCAGCAGTGCAGCAGAGCAGCAGTGCAGCAGAGCAGCAGTGCAGTAGTGCAGCAGTGCAGTCAGAGCAGCAGTGCAGTAGTGCAGCAGTGCAGTCAGAGCAGCAGTGCAGTCAGAGCAGCAGTGCAGTAGTGCAGCAGTGCAGTCAGAGCAGCAGTGCAGTCAGAGCAGCAGTGCAGCAGTGCAGCAGTGCAGCAGAGCAGCAGAGCAGCAGTGCAGCAGTGCAGTCAGAGCAGCAGAGCAGCAGTGCAGCAGAGCAGCAGGGCAGCAGAGCAGCAGTGCAGTCAGAGCAGACACAGTTGGGCAGATATGGCCTGAGGGACCTTTAGCTCTGAGAGTTCAGAGGCAGGATGACCTCATGGTGTCTGGCATTGTTTCATGCTGCCACCAAACACGGGTGCATAAAAAAGAGTGAGGCCATTCTGCCCACTACAACAGGGGTGCACAGCTCTGGTCCTGGAGGGCTGCAGTGTCTGCAGGTTTAACTCCAGTCCTAGAGGGCTGCAGTGTCTGCAGGCTTAACTCCAGTCCTGGAGGGCCGCAGTGTCTGCAGGTTTAACTCCAGTCCTGGAGGGCTGCAGTGTCTGCAGGTTTAACTCCAGTCCTGGAGGGCTGCAGTGTCTGCAGGTTTACCTCCAGTCCTGGCGGGCCTCAGTGTCTGCAGGTTTAACTCCAGTCCTGGCGGGCCTCAGTGTCTGCAGGTTTAACTCCAGTCCTGGAGGGCCGCAGTGTCTGCAGATTTAACTCCAGTCCTGGAGGGCTGCAGTGCATGCTGGTTTTTGTCAGTCAGCAGTGTGCAGGGACTCTTGAGTCACTGAGTTACTAGAATGCTGATATGCACCAAAAACCACCAGACACACCAGTGCCCTAGGCCTGAAGCTGTGGGCCCCTGTACTACTGTCCAGAACAGGCTGGGCCAGCTCTGGTCCTGGAGAGTTACAGGGTAAACTGATTTCTGGTGCTGCTCATTGCTTAAACGAATATGTTCATGAAGCCTTGCTTTCCTGCTAGAGTATCGGCCTGCTAATTCCTCCATCCAGGCAATTGGTCTTCCTAAGGCAGCCATGATGGTTTTGGGGTTTGGAAACAGTTTTTATGGCGTGGCAGGGCCACTCAAGGTACATACTGACTCCCTGTGGAAATCAGAGAGAATGTGGTTGCTATGGGCACATGAGAAGATCTCTCTTAATTAGCGGGTCGCTGTAAATTGCCACCGCTGATTATTAAATGCTAGTGTCCTCTTGGCCTGCTCCCAAACCGGTGATTAAAGACCTAAATTAGTTTTGCTTGGTGGACGTTCAGAGAGGTCCAACAGAACGAGCAGCGGGTGGATGGGCAGCCAGGCCCGGTTTGGGACGTCAATTCCTAGAGCCAAATGCGTCACGTAGAGGACGTCAGCATTACGCGGGCAATCGTAAATTGACAGAGTGAAGGAGAGTAAGGATGGGAGTCGTGCGCGGGTGTGCGTTTTGATGAATGACCTGCTCAGTTAATGGAAGTGTAGCGGAGAAACAGGAGTACAGTTTCGTGTGTGTGTGTGTGTGTGTCTTCTTTCCCCTGTTCGTTTGTACTGGAACGTCTCAGGGAAACGTAAATAATATAGGCCTTCCGTGCCTGTCACAGTATGTCAAAGCGGATTTAAAGCTTGTAATCGTGATTGAAACAACAGTTTCATCACCGTTATTATGATGGTCATCCAAAGCGTTAAGTAAAAATATGTCGTTCACACTCCGCCGATGAAGGAGTCTTTTGTTAAGCCTCCAGCATGCAAAGTCGTAGAGCTGTTCAGAGTGTTAAATAACTGGGGATTAGAGAGATCGACACGGCTGCCCTTTCAGCAGTGTGTGCTGTGTGTGTGTTTGTCAGCGTGAGAAATGTGCGTGAAAGTCATCTTTGAACTTCATCCTCCACTTCATGCTCCATTTGTGCTCTGCTATCCCACTGAAGAATCTGCTACTGAATACTGTTCAGTTATATTCTTGCATTACAACAGAAGCAGCTGCGTATTTAATGCGTATTTAACAGCGTCACTGTGCTAGTAATGACCAAGGGGTGCTCAGAGCGATTCATACTGTAACCTGGGAGAATTAATTGCATCAGTAAATATCAGCTGTATAAATGAATAGTTTGTAAAACTGTACATTTTGTAAATTGATATTGATTAGTTGGTCTGCTAAATGCTAAAAACATTTAGGCAGATTTCATTTGTAACAGATTGTTAATGTTACAATTTTCCCATTGTAGTAAGGGACAAAAACTCGGTTTCTAAGTCCCTCTGCTGCCCTAATCCGCCGGCTGTCCGGTTGTGATTTGATTGCTCGGTCTGTGAAGACTGTCTTTTTTCTGGGCTTAGACTCAGGAAAGGCAAGAGAGCCTGCGGTTCAGCGAGTGGCCCTCCGCACGTCTGTATTTGCATGCAGAATGCTTCCTCTTATGAATGCAAAAGCACCAGCCTCACTTTTTCCACATGATAAAATGTATATGGAAAAAAATGACGCGACACACTTGACCCGCTAACTTATGAGAGACGGAATGTCAAGAGAGGGGCGACTAGCGGCTCTTTGCGGAATTTTAAGTGGGGCCCGTGTCATTGAAATAGTTCTGCTTTCGGCAGCGCAGTTTTGAAGTGCTTTGAAGGGGTGTGTTCTGTTTAAGTTTCTGTCACGCTGAGCTAATACCAGCCAATCGCCGACGTCATTTCAGTTTGAAATTAGAACTTGAAGAGCGGAAGAAAGTAGCCCGTAGTTCAAGAGCAAATGAAAATGGCTTTAGCCGATGTGGGTGACCTGAAGAGGTGGCTCTGCACGCTATTAAGGCGTGAAAAGTAATTATTTTTCACTCAAAATTACACAGTTGAGCGCCTCATGCTTTAAAAAGGCAGGCAAGCGCTCTGAAGTTGAGTGAAGTTGGACATGGGTGGAACTAGAAAAGCCAAGCCAAATATTCATAACGACGGACCCTGTAAAAGTCAAGTGAAAAGAAGATTCACCGTTTTTTCTTGTTCATTTGTGTAGGTTCCAAAGTCATGCCTCATTTTGTCAGTACATTGTTTGGAGCACTTTAATCACACTACTTGACATCAAGAGCACTGCTGCTTACTTTATGTTCTTAAATATTTACATGTAAAAATACACCCAGCATTTATGTGGTCTGCTCTATATGTTTGGGTGTGTGATTGGCTGAGGGGTCCTGTTTGGGTGTGTGATTGGCTGAAGGGTCCTGTTTGGGCGTGTGATTGGCTGAAGGATGCTGTTTGGGTGTGTGATTGGCTGAAGGGTGATGCTTGAGTGTGTGATTGGCTAAAGCGTGCTGTTTGGGTGTGTGATTGGCTGAACTGTGCTGTTTGGGCGTGTGATTGGCTGAAGGGTGCTGCTTGAGTGTGTGATTGGCTGAAGGGTCCTGTTCGGCGTGTGATTGGCTGAAGGGTGCTGTGTTTCTGCTCTGCAGGTGGGATCGCTGGCGGGATCGAGATCTGCATCACCTTCCCCACAGAGTACGTGAAGACACAGCTGCAGCTGGATGAGAAGGCTAACCCCCCACGCTACAGAGGCATCAGTGAGTCCTCTGCCTGCCGCCGGTGCTCTCCTCTGGGGCACTGCTGCTCCAGTCCTGCCCCCTACACAACAGACGTTAGCGGGAACGGATAATCATATTCTCAAAATGACGAAACCGATTTTTCCTGTCCGCTTCCACCTTTGCTCTTCTATTTGGTTGTTTGGTCTGAACCTTGAAAATATCCAGAACAGGTGTCTCCCCCCACCCAAAAACCCCTTTAAAATCTCCATACATAAGCCTCAGATTTTGTGTACACATATGTGGTTAGAAAGTAGAGCAGTTCTACTCAGCACATCTCCAATCAGCTGTTTGTTTGCCTGGGATGCAGTGCTGATGGTTCCCTCAGAAACCAGTCCTCCATCCTCCAGGTAAGTGCCTCCTGGAGCACGCTCACTGGACAGGCTTGCATGCTTAATGGCATGCCCCGGAGTCAGCAGAACGGGCACCATGTTTCCGCTGCTTTCTGCGGGTGGTGTGTAGCCATACATTATGGACAACCAACCAGGGTAGGGTCCCTCATTGCCAGGACGAAAGTCTCCTAACCTTTCTCCTAACCAGACCCAGTGTTTGGGGGGGGGTGGTGGCTTTGCCTCGGCCAGCTGAGAAGGTGTGTGTATTGGAGTGGGGTGGGGTGAGGTGGGGGGGGGGTGAATGTCACATGACCAATTCCATAGAACTGACAGGTGTCTCGCAAGGGCTAATTAGCCCGTTTTGCATAGCCCTGCTAATGAATAATTCCAGCAGGCTGTCGCGGAGCTTGTTTGTGGTCATGGCGACGGTGATGCTATCTGCTGTAAACAAGCTCCTAGGGCTGGGATCGGTTCTTGGCCAGACTTTAAACAGCATTTTAACAAGACTCTCGCTTGTCCCCCTTCTGTCTCCCAGCTGCTGCTATCACGTATTCTTTTTCATTGCCTCTTTCAAAAATGGCAAAAAACAGAGTCTCTTTGGAATAAAGATGGATTAATTAAATTCCAAAAATATTAACCAAATTGTTGAATATTTATCATGTACGTTCTCTTTTGATCTGAGGTGATTGTTGGATGGATTGGGATGACTATTTAATGTTAGTTATAATATAATATATTAGTTATAATATATTAGTTTAATGTATCAGTTATATTCTGACATTTTGACTTGAGAGGGTAGGTGATCGACATTTTTCATTTGCATGTTGTGTCCCTAGCTTTTCATTCCTGCAGCATTAGCTACCATTGTGATATTATAATGTGTAAATATGATAATATGCCCATACTGACAGACTCTCTCTCTGTCCCTCGCTCCCTCCAGGTGATTGTGTGACACAGACCGTGCGCAGCCATGGGTTCACAGGCCTGTATCGCGGTCTCAGCTCGCTGCTGTACGGCTCCATCCCCAAATCTGCTGTCAGGTAAGTGTGTCTCTTGTCCTTTCCCCACTGATTCTGTAGACTCGCAAGTACATAAACTCTGTAAACTCGGTTTCTTCAGATTTTATAGACTCACCCAGATACGCGGTTTCTGAGTTTCTCCCTTCCTCTTCCTTCTCTTAACCACAGGACACGTATTCATGGCTGCATTACAGCACAAAGTAAAAACACAGGAAAAACCTCTCATTGTACATTATCACACCCCCTGAATATGTTTTTTTTTTTTGTTCAATGGTCTTGAAAGAATTCTGTTATTTGGATAGAGAAAAGTGAGTGTTGGCTCACTTAAAAAGAAATTCACAATAACATGCATGACTATTCATGTTAACTTTATAATCAGGTGTAGCAAGGACCCCTGGGAAGTGCAGATCAATCTGAGACAATCCTCTGTTGGGCGTGTCTGTTAGTGATGGCTGGATGAGGTTTTAAACAAAAATGGGTGGAGCTATATTTACTGGTTTGTGTCAACCAATCAAAGAAATTTTAGTCTTTACAACAAGAACTATGATTGGTCCATATCAGTCCATCACTGATGACGTGGGAACTCCACCCATTTTGGTTGGATGAACTCGCCCAATCACCAGCCTCCATAGTATTTCTGTACAAGCTTGAGTTACTATGGCTTTGCTTTTAATGTTTGAGTTTGAATATCCTCTCAAACTGTTTTTATTCAAATTGTTATAAATACACCTTAAGCCTCCGACGTCCAATTAGACTGCACCTTGCTGCAGTATCTTTCACTCTGATATTTGAAAAAGGAAGTGGTTCTCTTGTGTGTACTCCCATTTTTCCTGATGCTAATTAGTGAAGCTCCGTCCCTGCCACTGGGAGAGGTCTGAGTGGTGACGTATCTCTGGCCTGCCAGAGTCAGGGCGAGCGCAGCTTGTCGCGACTCTGACGCGCACAGCGGCAGCCCTGACGCGAAAGCCTCCCAGTGTCTCCTTAAGCAGAATGACATTTCCGTGCCGCGCACTTTTCCGAACTCTTTGTTCCAGCGAAAAAAGCTTTGCAGAGATGGTTTTTCAGCACTCAGACTCCAGTGTCAAGAAAGAGTCTCCCTTGTGTCAGAGTGTGTGTGTGTGCGTGCGTGCATGTGTGTGTATGTGTCTGTACATGTGTGAGTGTGGGTATGAGTGTGTGTATGTGTGGGAGAGACAGAGTGTGTGTATGTGTATGTACATGTGTGAATATGGGTATGAGTGTGTGTGTGTTTGTGTGTGTGTGTGTTCATGCTTGAGTGTCCATGCGTGTGTGTGCGTTCGTTTATGCATGTTTATGTGAGTGCTCACGCGTGTGTGCTTATGCGCGCCTGTGTGTGTATCTGAGCAAGGACACTACTCAGGAGATGACAGGTTCAGTGGTGTGCAGCGATGCTGTCAGTCAGCTCCGAGCTGGGGGACTATGGAGCAGGCAGGCTGGCCTGCGCTGGAATTTACCAGAGACCCGGCTGGGGGGGCAGGGCGGGGGGGGGGGGGGGGTCCAGCACTGCCTGCTGAATAACAGATGACTGTGTCTCACTGAGACAGAAACACCATTACATCATATCACTGTGGAGCGGGGGGTGTGGTTTGGGATGGGGGGGTGGAAGGGAGTGGTGAATGATTGAGAGAGAAAGAACGGATGGAATGGGAGGTAAAGAAGAGCACTGAGCCATGGAAAAAAAGAGGAGCAGAGCCGCTACACATGAATGTTTTAGAGGATGAATGAGTGTAGCGGGAAGAGAGAAAAGCACCACCCTTAAAAACCACAGTCTGAAGCACAGGAGCGACACATCTGGACAGGACAGCCCCTCATGTCTGTCTGTCTGTCTGTCCATCTGTGTGGCCTCACTAGGCAGTCGGGTAGTGTGTGGTACCTGATATGAGTTCAGTTTTCCCGTGAGGTTATGTCTCTGTTTTTACCAGATTGCATCACCCTTCCTCCATACAGCAAAGTCTACCATCAAACCAATATTTTTCATCTGTCCAAAAAAATTGTTTGTTTGTATTTATATATCTGTATGTGTGTGTGAGTGTGTGTGTGAGTATATGTGCCTTCTGTGTGTGTGTGTGTGTGTGTGTGTGTCTGTGTGTGTGTGGGAGGGGGTTACAAGACTCCTATCCAAGACTTCAGCCAGTGTGAGTCTGAGTGCTTCTAATACCTTGTCTTTACTAGATGGGGTCTCAGACTGATATCTTGGACTCTTCCAGGCAGAGGTTGCTTCCCACAGGCGGGCTGCTCCATGCAGACTAAGGGGGGGTAATGGATGCGCTGACCCAGCCTCTCTCTGCCGCGTCTCAGCCTGCCTCCCGGTCCTCATGTATCTCAGACAGCCCGAGAGGCTGTGGTGGAGTGCGTGTCTCTGTGCTAAAACAGAGCCTAAAGGTCCTTTTCCCCCCGAAACCTTTGAGATAACGTGGCAGGAAGCAGCTGTATTGCACCTGTCAGCTCATACACCGTCAATCTCTGCATTTACATTACCTTTATTTGGCTGCAGCGTTCCTGACTTGGTTATTAAGCGGATACCCCAGCTATTGATTCTTATCCAACACTCTGCTGCAGCCAGAAATGTAGTCCCCCGTGTTCTCAGCATAAAGTTGTTTTGCTTATTTATTTTTTGCATAATCTGTTTGCGTTTGAGGGCGGTGGTCGTGTGATGTTGGTCCACAGTTTGACACAATCCTCTGTCGCATTGCGCAGATAAGGTCCACTGGCGAACAGGAACAGGCATCTTGCTGGTCACCCTTCTGTAGGAGATGGGGTCCTTTTCTCATTAGCTGATGGAGCTGGCTTTATGGGAGGTGATGGAGGTGGGGAGATGACTCTGATTGGGAAGTGACCTTGTGGGAGTTCCTCTTAATGGCCCTAAATTCATTAGCTGTTGCCCATAACAACCAGAGAACCTCTGAGTGAGGTGGAAGCTGTGGCACAGGGCCCAGTTACCTCTCTCCAGCTCTCTAGCAAGGGTGGATTCATTTATTTATATATTAAAAACAAAAGGCATTCTGTTCACTGCATAATCTCTCTTGCTATTTTAATTTACAAAATCCGGTAGTGTCTGTGACAGATATATGTACTGCACTAAACTAGACAGGACGTTAAACTGAACAAACTGATCATCAATAAATAAATGAAATCTTCTTTTAATTGTCATGCTGCCTTAATACCTTAGTGATACATTGTAGCAAACAGGTCTAATTAATTATATTAACAATAATTCATTGTTTATCTGTTAGGACCGTGGAAAAAACATTCTTACAATGCTAATAACGGGCATGAGATGTTGTGCATTAGTATATTTATAGCCAAAGGCTAATTTACAAAGCTCAATTCCCAGGTATACTAAGGAAGTAAAGCCAATTTAATCTGTTACACATTTTAGCTGAGAACCTGTTAATGGGTGGTTTGGGCAGGAGGGCTGCCAAAGGATTCATCCGTTTAAAAAAAAAAAACAAACAAATTCAAGAGGACACTGGCTGGGATTCAATCAACATTTATACGTAACTTTCACTGACAGCTGAATAAGAGTGTTATGTTTCTTTTCTTCAGGGACAGTTGCAAAGCTAATTTTCATTATCGCTATCAATGAAGGGAAAAGCTTGAATTTATTTATGAGCCAAAATTAAGGAAAAATGTTACTTGAACCCCAGTCACTGTAATTTCTGTTAGGAAAGCCTTCCTCTTCAGCAGCTGTCCCCAGAGTCTGCTGGGGCTGTGGTGATAGACAGCCTCCACCTCTGGGCCACCAGGGGGCGCTGTGGTGATAGACAGCCACTGCACCGCCTGTCAGGATGAGAAATGACCCCTCAGCTATGTGTCTGTGACCAAGACTGCCTGTGCCTCCGGGCCACTAGGGGGCACTGTGGTGATAGACAATCGCTGCACCGCCTGCCAGGATGAGAAATGACCCCTCAGCTATGTGTCTGTGTCCCAGACTGCCTCCGCCTCCGGGCCACCAGGGGGCGCTGTGGTGATAGACAGTCGCTGCACCGCCTGTCAGGATGAGAAATGACCCCTCAGCTATGTGTCTGTGTCCCAGACTGCCTCCGCCTCCAGGCCACCAGGGGGCGCTGTGGTGATAGACAGCCACTGACCAGAGATCAGCTGAGTGCCTGTCAAACCCTTCCTGAGAGCCACACTTTCTGCCATCGGCCCAATGATTTATCTATAGAGCAGGTGTCTTAAACTCAAAGTTTCTGCTGGCTTTGTGCATTTTTAACTCTGATGTGTACATTCTGACACACCTTGTTTACAAGGCCTGCTTTTTTGACCGCAATAATCTGCAGACTATGGACCTCCGGGACTGTGGCTCGGGAGTTTGGTTTGATAGCAAAACACATTCTTGAAATTTGAGTGTCAGTTTGGTCTGGCTCAGTGTTAAGATTGTCACTAGCCTGGTCAGGTTCATAGCGAAAGAATCATAAGGGTATGAGCTTGACTAACAAGGTTAAAGGCAGCTGAATGCCCTCCTTGAGGATCCCTTTTGAGACCCTCACAGTTGGTGGCTGAGAGGACCTGGGGCGCCTTCTGGTTTAGACAGAAAGGCGGTAGCCCGGGTGAGCCCATCGATGAGAATCAATAACACAAACGGGAAGAGAAAAACGGTTCCCGCCACATTTACTGTGCGCTCTAACGACTCCATATGGAAATTCTCCATCCAGCGTTCACACGTCAGCCAGTCAGTCAGTCGGAGCGTCCAAGCGGGGCGCTAATGTATTTGTTTAGCGAGTGCGGTGGGGGGGAGGCGGTGCGCGTTGTTAAGCAACTGTCAGGGATATAAGCGACAGACGCGCGAAGAAACAGAGAGCAGATGCTGAATGGTAATGAGTCCGTCGAGAGACCGTTTCTGGGCGCCGCTGTAAACAGGTACAGACACACGGGCATGATAAAAAAAAAACCCAAAAGTAATCAGAGTGAAGTGGTTTATGGAAGATGGACTGCCCTCTCCGTTCTATTTTTGTTGTCGTAAGCAGTCTCCGTCACAATTCGATTTGAGCTATGAATAGCTCTCGCCGTCTCGGAAGGTGCTCCCGGTGCCGTATCTTCAAACAGGTCTCAGTAATGAAGCCTGAAAAAAACAGCACGAGCCCTGAAGATACGGTAGAAGAGCTCACGACTTCCAAAAACAGCGAATGGAAAGGGACTGAATGCTCTATCGGTATTTTTTTATAAGAGGACGCCCTCTGGCTAAACATAATATATTCTTATATATATTATGTTTAAATTATATTCTTCTCCTCATCTACAAAACTCTGTTCTTATTACTACCTTGTCTGGTGTTTTAAATTTGGTAATCCTGTACAGAGTAGAGTAAATCATTTTTTTCAAGGTGGCAATTTGCTTTTCACATAAATTTTACAAAGAAGGTAGACTGCTACATAGTTTACAAATTAGGTGCAGGTAAGACATTAAAATAACCCCCACCCTTATGGAGGCATCAAACTTTATCAGCTGGAGAAAAAGGATAACAGATCCGTATTTGTGCCTCCCCTGATGTGCCTAGTCTGGAGCTTATCCAATTACTATTAATATCAGTGTGTTAGAGCAGGTAACACCCTGACACACTGACAGTTTTGATTTCAGAAAGCAATTTTCAGTTACGAACTGTTACGGCCAACCACTCATGATACAGCTGAAACATTCAAGAAATCCCAGCAAGTCATTTAATGTAAATAAACGTGCCAAGTTTATTAAGAAAAAGGAGCAGATTCTACAAAACACAGAACAATCAAACAAAAATTAAAGCCGTTAACCTGGCAGGGAGGTTGAGGGGTTCCTCGCACCTACCCATGGTGCGACCCCAGGGCTGAGGACAGCAGGAGAACCCCACTGTTCCTGACACTAACACATCACTGCACAGGAATACAGATTATCAATACGATGAACTGTAATGTGAATTGCAATTTTATTTTCTGGGCAGTTTCCCTTTAAAAAGGAAGATAACTTTTGTTGGATCGGGAAATATAACGCAAGCAAGGTTTTTGCTTCCACTTAAAAGGAACAGGAAAGAAGTTTCTGTCCATTGCCAATGGAGGTGGCTGTGTGACCATGTGGTCAACACAGATAACGTAAAACAGTCATCCATATTCAGTGAGCAACTATACAGGATTTCTAAAATGACTTTCAGTCCTCAATGACTTAAATGGTTTTTTTTGTCATGGTAAAAAAAAATTCCCAGCCATTGGCATGCTCTTGGAAAAAACGCCCGTTAAAATATATATTTAATAAGCATCATACTGTATACACAATGCCATATTTGTTAGACTGCTGGAGACCCATAGAACTCCTCCTTGAGCAGAATAGAAGTCCATTTATGAGGAGGAGACGGAAACTCTGTGCCTTCGAGAGTTGTCCCTGTGAAAGCAAGAGCGGGGTTTTGTGTCAATGTCAGGACAGAAGCAGAATGTGTGGGCAATGTTGCCAGGCAGTATCGACGTGTCTTTGTTCATCACACAATCGTTTGCTTTTGAGTCTCTCTCATCTGAAATGTGACGCAAAACCAAATTAGACAGGGAGTCTAGCACAGTGTGAAGCAGACTGCTGTCCAGAGATCTGGTTAGGGGCACAAAATGGCAACAAAAGTAAGTTTTCCAAAATTTCCTTGCAGCCAGGGCTATTTTCAGACCCAGGGAAAATCCCTGTTCTCCATGTAATGGAGGGAGTTTTTTTCTGTCACAAATCCAGGGAGTTCTCATTGCCAAAGCTGGTTAGATGAAAAGGAGCTGGCAAACGGCGGCACAGAGACTACTGGGGAAACTCCCTGGGTTGTGGATCACAAAGTGATCAATTTAAACTGAACACCAGATCTGGAGAGAGGGGTTTCTGTTGGAAACGCACAAGAAACTGTTAAGAAATATGAGCTTAAAATAATTATTTTCATTATGAACTGAAGGCAGAAGGAGGCAAATAAAGACATCGTAAAACAAATTAAAATTAGCTTTACTGCCAACGGAAGCTTTAGGCCTTTGATTACCAAACCTTATGGAAACAGCTTCATGCGTAAGAGCCAACCCCATTAACAAACAAGACATCACACAACACTTCACGGATATTTAATCAGAGCAAATTAAAAAACACAAAAAAGGAAATTGAGCCGGATTGGGAAAACCCATGATGCTTGTACACAGCAGACAAGGAGCTTTGGAGGAAGAAAGAAACAAAACTAGAGGAGTCCAAATGGAGGCTGTTTTACTATTTTATCGGTGTGCTGTGACCGCTGTCCTAATATAGCTTTACAGGTTTGGCATTCTAAAGCCTTTAAATGACTTTTTACCTGTTGTACCTGGTGTACCTGTTTATATGCACCGCAGATCGATGTAATGAGGAAGATGAAGGAGTAATAACGAGAAGCAGGCTTGGTCTGTTTGTGACGGGGGAGCTGAACAGGGGTGAGCGTCTGTCTCACAGTCACACCAGTGCCAAACCTAATGCCTCTCCCCGCTTCTCTCTCCCTCTCTCCCTCTCTCTATCGCAGGTTCGGCATGTTTGAGTTCCTCAGTAACCAGATGCGGGACGAGTCGGGGAAGCTGAACAGCAAGCAGGGCCTCGTCTGTGGGCTGGGGGCGGGCGTGGCCGAGGCCGTGCTGGTGGTCTGCCCCATGGAGACCATCAAGGTTGAAAATATAATATTAATTTGTGTTATTAGCCCATACTGGCTGGGCGACATGTTACATAAGACACATATCACTGTTTCTAAAGATAGTAATCAATTTGATGTGTGTTACATTTTCATCGATACACTTACATACCCCACAGACTAGTTGTGATGTCAACTAGCAGATCACCACTGCCAAATGAGTCAAATTCAAACTGAGAATATGCTGCGCACACAAGTGTTTTACCCTTCTTTTATCAGCATTTTGACAAAATACAACAAGCTTAAAAACCTCACCCCAGAAAACACCTCTCAAGCTCTTCTTGGGCCTCTTGCAAAGACACACTGGGTTGTTTTTGTGTCCTTATACAAGAAATTGCACTGTGAGGTATCAGTAGTGTAACTTCCCTCCAGCTTGCCTCAGTACCACTCAAGTCCAGTGCTGACAGTGTAATATATATTGAGGCTTTTCTATAATTGCAGGTGAAGTTCATCCATGACCGGACCTTACCCAATCCAAAATACAGAGGCTTCTTCCATGGTGTGAGAGAGATTGTGCGTGAACAAGGTAAGAGCCATCTAATCACTGTGCAAACACTGCCCCCATGTGCTAAACAGGAGTAGTGCATAAAATCAGCTCATTTTATGATGCGCAGCACAAAATATTGTTACACACTGCCATCTGCTGGTCAAATATAGTACTGTAAATAAAATTATTCTGGAGTTCTTATTACAACACACAAATAACCAGTATGGATCAATATGTTCTCTTGCTAACTGTGCTAACTGCATTATAGTGTAAACTACCATCTTGTAAATGAAAGTGATTAAAACTCTCTTATTGTTTTGTGTGGCTCGCTTTTCTTGATCTTACTTGATGAAATACTGTTGTCTTCTCTTTTTTTTTTCTCTTTTGTATTTAATATTTAGCAAGTGCTTGTAACTTTGTCAGTCCACACATTCATTTATTCCAAATATTCTCTCTGGCTTTCTCTGTCTTGTCTCTCATTCTTGCTCTCCATCTCCCTCTCCATCTCTCACTCACTCCTGTCTTCCTCTCTCTCCCTCTCTCTGCCCACCCCTCTGCCCCCCCCAGGGGTCCGCGGAACGTATCAGGGTCTGACTGCGACAGTGCTGAAGCAGGGCTCCAATCAGGCCATCCGATTCTACGTTATGACCTCACTGAAGAACTGGTACAAAGGTCAGTGGGAGCCGTTCCCATGGCAACCTGGGGGGGGGGGGGGGGGGCTGTGGATGCAACCGGAGCATCCAGAGAAAGGTGGAGAAAACAAATCACTCACAATGCACCACTGGGCTGGTACCCTGCAGCCCCCCCCCCCCCTCGTCTTTCTGGACTTTTCTATCAGAGAAACAGAAGGCCAGACTTCCAAACATTTTCAGCAAAAGTACATGCGCTGCGCTGAAGGCCTGCGATCTTGTCCTGTTCCTACACTACAGAATTGTCATGTTAAAAATGAGACTGAATAAAAGTAGCAGGGGCTGTTGGCAGTTGTGGGCCACAGTATGTCATGTGGGGCCACTGATTGCTTCTCCACCTGCGGGAGGGTTGGGGTGGGGGCATGGGCTACTGGTCTAATCGACTAGTCTAAGTGACTAATTGATGCTGATTTTTTGCAAATTTGAAGCCTGATTCTAATCCCCTGGAATCTCAAATAAAAACGATAGTGTGTTTCTGAATTTAAATGCTATCAGTAAAATGTGTGTGTGACATATCCAGTTGACATGGCGTAGTATCAGTAATGCAGCGGGCGCCGTATGTGGCGTTAGGAGGGATTTAATGTGGACTGTTTTTGTGTGTTTTCTGCTCCAGGGAACGACCCCAACAAGGAAATTCACCCTTTGGTCACTGGGACGTTTGGGTTCATCGCCGGGGCAGCCAGTGTTCTTGGTAACACCCCCCTGGATGTAATTAAGACCAGGATGCAGGTAGGAGCCCCCCCCACACCCAAGTTTTCAGCACCCTGGATTTCAACATCAATGTTATTTGTGAACGACTCTGTTCTGAATACCCACCTATTAGTCTCATTACCATTAATACATATGGGCTTTGGAGTTACAGTATGCCCACCTCCTCAGACAGTATACCCACCTATTAGCCTTATTACCATTAATACATATGGGCTTTGGAGTTACAGTATGCCCACCTCCTCAGACAGTATGCCCACCTATTAGCCTTATTACCATTCATACATATGGGCTTTGGAGTTACTGTATGCCCACCTGTTAGCCTTATTACCATTAATACATATGGGCTTTGGAGTTACAGTATGCCCACCTGTTAGCCTTATTACCATTAATACATATGGGCTTTGGAGTTACAGTATGCCCACCTATTAGCCTTATTACCATTAATACATATGGGCTTTGGAGTTACAGTATGCCCACCTCCTCAGACAGTATACCAACCTATTAGCCTTATCACCATTCACACATATGGGCTTTGGAGTTACAGTATGCCCACCTGTTAGCCTTATTACCATTAATACATATGGGCTTTGGAGTTACAGTATGCCCACCTCCTCAGACAGTATACCCACCTATTAGCCTTATTACCATTAATACATATGGGCTTTGGAGTTACAGTATGCCCACCTAATAGCCTTATTACCATTAATACATATGGGCTTTGGAGTTACAGTATGCCCACCTATTAGCCTTATTACCATTAATACATATGGGCTTTGGAGTTACAGTGTACCCACCTGTTAGCCTTATTACCATTAATACATATGGGCTTTGGAGTTACAGTACGCCCACCTCCTCAGACAATATACTCACCTATTAGCCTTATTACCATTAATACATATGGGCTTTGGAGTTACAGTATACTCACCTATTAGCCTTATTACCATTAATACATATGGGCTTTGGAGTTACAGTACGCCCACCTCCTCAGACAGTATACTCACCTATTAGCCTTATTACCATTAATACATATGGGCTTTGGAGTCACAGTATACCCACCTATTAGCCTTATAACCTTTAATACATATGGGTTTTGGAGTTACGGTATGCCCACCTCCTCAGACAGTATACCCACCTATTAGCCTTATTACCATTAATACATATGGGCTTTGGAGTTACAGTATACCCACCTCCTCAGACAGTATACCCACCTATTAGCCTTATTACCATTAATACATATGGGCTTTGGAGTTACGGTATGCCCACCTCCTCAGACAGTATACCCACCTATTAGCCTTATTACCATTAATACATATGGGCTTTGGAGTTGTAGTATGCCCACCTATTTCCTTATTACAGTATAATACCTATTAGCCTTATTACCATTAATACATATGGGCTTTGGAGTTACAGTATACCCACCTCCTAGACAGTATACCCACCTATTAGCCTCATTACCATTAATACATATGGGCTTTGGAGTCACAGTATGCCCACCTCCTCAGACAGTATACCCACCTATTAGCCTTATTACCATTAATACATATGGGCTTTGGAGGTACAGTATACCCACCTATTAGCCTCATTACCATTAATACATATGGGCTTTGGAGTTACAGTATACCCACCTCCTCAAACAGTATACCCACCTGTTAGCCTTATTACCATTAATACATATGGGCTTTGGAGGTACAGTATGCCCACCTATTAGCCTTATTACCATTAATACATATGGGCTTTGGAGTTACAGTATACCCACCTCCTCAGACAGTATATCCACCTATTAGCCTTATTACCATTAATACATATGGGCTTTGGAGGTACAGTATACCCTCCTCCTCAGTTAATCACGTTCACTACACCACTGCTGCAGACCGCTGAGAATAAACAAAGCCATAAAATGGGAAGCCATTTTGTGAAAATAATAATGAAGCTGGTTGGGTGGAAATCCAGCCCCCTGGGTGGTGCCAACTCTGAGCTGCTAATCACACACTTATTTAAGCTCAGTGTACCCTGCCTGAATGAGCACAGTACCTTTATTGAAGTGAATGATGGGCCCGCAGCGGGCTGCTGAGCTGCGGTGGTAATTATGCTGTGAAAGTGTTCTCATCCATGTGCCTCTCTCTCTCTCAGGGTCTGGAGGCTCATAAGTATAAAAACACCCTCGACTGCGCAGTCCAGATTATGAGACAGGAGGGCCCAGCAGCGTAAGTACAGCAGAGCCCTGAGACATGCCCAAGCTGTGGCACAGTCACCAAAAACTCCAGCCCTACAGGGCCGGAGGGTGTGCAGGTTTAATTCCAGTCCTGGAGGGCCGCATTGTCTGCAGGTTTAACTCCAGTCCTGGAGGGCCACAGTGTCTGCAGGTTGAACTCCAGTCCGGGAGGGCTGCAGTGTTAAAAGTTCAAATATACTGTTATAACACCATTTGTCACGTTCAGTATAAGTATCCATTCACTCCTATCAGTTGTGTTAATAAAATAATCCACCTCTCCACAGCTTCTACAAGGGGACCATTCCACGTATGGGTCGCGTCTGTCTGGATGTGGCCATAGTTTTTATAATCTATGAGGAAGTTGTGAAAGTACTGAACAAGTTCTGGAAGACCGAGTGAGGAAGAGAAGAGAAGGAAGAGGAATGTGACTGGCCAAGCCAGCGCGACCTGGGGCCGATCCTCTGACATCATCACTGTGCGACAGAGAGAACAAGGACCTCATGTAAAACAGAAAAAAAATCCTGGATGTGCCATAGAAGGTGCTTTTGTCCACTCGTAGCGATTTTAAATAATATATCTATATATATTATATATATATATATACACATATGATTTTAATGGGCTCTATAATTTTTAAGTATATTTAATGAAGTGGAGGTATTTCACTGCCCTAAATGGCTGTGTTGTTAGCTGGATTTGAGGACTCGTTGGACCTGGACTCGAGGCCATTTTAACTGAGGGTCCAAACCAGATTGTCTGACCAAGGCTTTCATCCTTTGGCTTAACCTGAGTTGTGCCAACTGATAGTTTTTTTTTTTCTTTTTTGAAGATTTATTTTTTATTATTGTTATTTTTTTATTTATGCTGCTAAAACTTCACCAGATCTGTAATTGTAGCTCATGTGGTAAGTAGCGAGCGGTTTTACACCAATCCCAGCGCTGCTATGCACCAGATCGATTTGCGTTCTTTCCGGGTCAGCAGAGACCGCCTCAAAATGTCTGTTCAAAGACTCACCTGCAGCCGTTCATCCCAAAGAAATGTTTAATTCTGTCAGTCTGCAGTTTCTGCACCAGCAGACAGCACTTCTGGCCCACAGCCAAACACACAACCAGCTCAAATCAAACACTCATTATTTCACCAAGGGTGGTGCTTGGCACAGGTGGTTACCTGGGGAAGGTTATTTACAGTTATGCTGTATCATGTGTATGCTTAGTGTGTCCTCAGGAACACTTTCAGTGAGGACACAACTACGTTTTTACAGATTTTGAATAATATCGGGACTCAGTTTATAATGTGTTTATAAGATATTGATTAAAAAAAAACAAAACTGAAGAAGTTAAAGGTGTTTAGGAAAATGCTCTTGATTTTGTTCAACTCATTACTTGAATATATTAGTTTGTCAGTTTGGAAATGGACCTCAGGTGCTCCTTTCATTTCAAACAAACCGCCTAAAACCTATTCGCTGCCTTGAGCAGGGTGACTGACAGCTGTGCCAGTAGCACTCTGGTAGGTTTGCGACGGGCGCCTATCTACAACTTCCTAGCGAATTTATGAATACCTGCTCAAAATCTGGGCTTCACAAACAGGAGAAAACCGAAGTAGATGGTTTAAAAATGATCATCATTATCAATACGTGGTTTATATTGGACTGGGATGTGATTAGGAATCTCCATGTGGAGGAGGCTACAGTTTACAGGCCCACTTTTTTTGTTGGGCGGGGGGGTTATTTTACCGTAGCTTTTTGTGAGGGGGTAGATGTGAGTTCTTGCATCTGACTTCAAAAAACGAATGCGTACCAGTCTCTGTGGTTATGGTGTAAGCTTATCATGACAGCGTGTGTTTGGACCCGGGGATCTTTTGACATCAAAAATTGATTTGGTGTGTAAACAAAACTCCTTGAGGATGAATCCTTAAAGTGGCACTCCCAAGGTTTTGCCAGCGAAGCCCTTTCATGACCTTTTCGAGAGAAACTCAACCGTACTGTCTTACTTTCTGTTCTACTTTCAGAGAATTTCTCTGAACAGCTCAAAGATAGCGCTTATCAAAATAAATGAAAGTCTGTAGAGTACTTCCGGGAGTACAACCAAGTTCCAATCAGAAGTAATATCATATCAAGTAATATCAATATCAAATATTCTGTGAAACCAGAAGATTGAACGGTCATAATTCTTGCGGTCTTAACTTAAAAAAACAGTTCCGGATGTGCCAGAAATGACCTTGTTTTCTACTCTAGTAGCTAACCTGCCAGCTGGGAGATTTCACTCTATATTGTTCATGTTGTCATTCATTTGGATTTCTCCCAACTGTATTTTTGCTCATAGCTATATCTGGCACAATATATGTATTGAGCACTGTCCCTGTTAAACAAACGCATATGTGAATAACTTCTGGTGAATTATTCAGAGGATTTATCCTCAATGTAAAAAACAGGCATTAAAAAGGTACAGGTGGGTTTTTCTACCCTTGGTAAGTAAATGAAAGGACTTATTAGCCAAATTGATGGAGTTCTCCTCCAATGGAAAAGCGCTCATTGGCGGCAGTGTGAGTCTTGAATAGACCTGAGTAACCAGACAGAATGTCTATACACGCTATATCATCATCTACACGTTTGAGGCCTTTTTTAATGTTTTTTTTTCCTTAAAACACCATTTTCATCTTAATTTTTATGTCTTGCTTCTTCACTTCACAACTTCTTCACTTCTTTGGTATTTTAGATTTGCTCTGCATGGGTGTCTCTCACTATAACTTATTCAGTGGAATGAAAAATGCAAAGTATCTCTCTCCTACCTCTTTGGGCCTTCGTAATGTCTTAACCTGAGAGACGAACACCGTGGAGAGCAGACTCATGAACTGACTGTGCCAAGACCGAAGATTGATTAACGATCCGCTAAGCAGTGTTGATTGTCTATCTGTGCTCATGTGCCATTGCTTCTTTGTTTTTATCTGAGCTTGTGCAGAATTGAACAGCTCTTTCCACTTTATTGTGAATTGTACCGTGTCTGTTTGTTTATACATCAGGAAAAAAAAGGTTTTATGAACCAGTGTAGCAGTCTACTTGACTAATGCTTAGCTGGACGAAATATGCCTTTTTATTTCAACGATGCAAAAACGATGTATCTTATTCCGCAAGTACAGTATTGAGAAAACCACAATGTGGTGATACTCTTGAGTACAATGCAGTCCTGTTTGTATGATCACTTGTGCTCTGTTAGATGCAATGTCGCTACATAAATGCTGTGCACATTTGTACATCTTCTGGCGTCTGTGTTATTTTATCTGTGATTTTGGTCAATGAAATGAGCGTTTAATGTGCTTAGCAGGAAGCAGGGGAGCTGCTTTCGCTTGCAAATCAAACTTTTTCAAAACAGGGCCGATGCATGGTGTTCCCCGCATGTTAGCGTAACATTTTGAAAATCCTGTTTCTTGGTCCTCCTCACGTTAGACACCCCACTTTAATGCATACTGCTCTGGGGTCACTTCCTCCATCTAAGCTTCCAGCTGCACCCCCAAATCAGTTCTCATCCCTCCTGACCCCAACTGATCCTGGATCAGCCATTACCTGGTGAGGGTGTGCACCTGTATAAGGGTGTGAATCAGAGCGCATGGTCCTCTGCCTCCCTGGTTTTATGAATTACGTCATCTTACTCTTACCAGCCCATATCCCTCACTCATCCTCTTCATTTATCAGTGGCTATTGAGTCATGCTAATACAATCAAGTGAGAACTTTTTTTTTTGTTTTTGGTTAAAAAAAATGCCATTTTCTGGTTTCTGGCCTCCTCTCTCTCTCTCTCTCTCTCTCTCTCTCAGGTATGACAGGTAACACGAGGTGGGGGGGGTGATGGGGGATGGGGGGGGTTGAGAACACAAAGACACGCCATTGTTCAGGATCTGGCACCTGGCAACATCTCCACATTCACACACTCCGGCAGCCCACTGGGAAAAACTGAATGTGATTGGTCAGATGGAAATGTGAGGCAGAAGCAGGCTGCCTTCAATGTCGGGAGAGAGATCAGAAGATGCATATATTTTAAAAATAAATATACTGGTTAATTTTGGAAAGGAATGGGACTATCAAAGAGAGTAAAGACCTTGTAAAATAAAGCAGAGAATCCTTTGAATGCTTCTCTCATTCCCTGAGCCCCCTCAACAGAACTGAACTCCGATAAGAACACGAGAGCACATAATGCTGAGAGCAGGCCACTCAGCCTATCTGAACTCTTTAAGTACCTACAGTGTAGGGCAGTGGTGTCAAACTCCCGTCCCAGAGGGCCGCAGCGTCTGCTGGCTTTTTCTAGCCAATCACTGATTGGCTATCAAGTCCACACACTTGGTTTCCAAGGCCTAAAATGGCTTCTGATTGAAAGAAAACAACAACCTGCAGAACATTGCAGTTTGACACCCTTGGTCTAGACAGTATGCAGTGCACAGTCAAGTTGGACTCCAATACTCTGAACATGTCAATCAGGGCCTTGAGGTTCATAGACTGGTGACGTGCTTCTTTTTGTGTTCCTCCATTGGTGCAGGCAGCATCCAATGGGTGCTGCATCTACAGTGTGGAAAGAGATGAGGGTGAGCTGTCACATGAGTGGAAGGAGTGACTCGTGTTCCACTTCCTCTTCCTGTGTCTGTGGGAGGAAGTCAGCCAGTGGTGTTAGTGCCAGTCGGGTAGGAAAAAGTGGAACGGCGAAGAAAACAAAATGAAAATGCACAGATGTTTCTCAGGCATCATGAATGTCTGGAGTACAGGCTAGCACTGCTGGGCAGGTAAGAGGAGGGGGAGGGGCACGGAATGAAGCTCTATAGCCAATTAGAATGGCCCAGATTGACCCACCCCTGCCATGGAAACAGTGTGTCAGTTCCTTGATGTGCTGTGGGTGGGGGGGAGGGGGGCGTGAAGAGGCAGCTGCATTCCTCTCCCAGGCACAGTCTCTCTGTGGCTTTGGTCCTCCTGGATGTTGAAATGGGAGATAAAGGCCAGTGGAGTGTCTGCTCTGCTATGTCTGCCCTGTGTCAGGCCTAGTCCTCTCCTGGCTGTCGTCTCACACACAGAGCACCTCGGTGAGGATGGACGAGTCTCTTTCTTCTGCGGTACAATGGGCCTTTGTGCCAGGCCCTGGGGCTCGGCCCGATGTAGCCGGGCTGCAGGGCATCTCGTGAAGCAGGTGCTGCAGGCCCAGCGATATGCAGCTCCAGTCCTGTAGGGGGCAGTGTCTGCAGGTTTAACTCCAGTCCTGGAGGGCTGCATTGTCTGCAGGTTTAACTCCAGTCCTGGAGGGCCGCAGTGTCTGCAGGTTTAACTCCAGTCCTGGAGGGCCGCAGTGTCTGCAGGTTTAACTCCAGTCCTGGAGGGCCACAGTGTCTGCAGGTTTAACTCCAGTCCTGGAGGGCCGCAGTGTCTGCAGGTTTAACTCCAGTCCTGGAGGGCCGCAGTGTCTGCAGGTTTAACTCCAGTCCTGGAGGGCCGCAGTGTCTGCAGGTTTAACTCCAGTCCTGGAGGGCCACAGTGTCTGCAGGTTTAACTCCAGTCCTGGAGGGCCGCATTGTCTGCAGGTTTAACTCCAGTCCTGGAGGGCCGCAGTGTCTGCAGGTTTAACTCCAGTCCTGGAGGGCCGCAGTGTCTGCAGGTTTAACTCCAGTCCTGGAGGGCTACAGTGTCTGCAGGTTTAACTCCAGTCCTGGAGGGCCACAGTGTCTGCAGGTTTAACTCCAGTCCTGGAGGGCAAGCCAGGTGGGTGTCTTTGCAGTGAAAAGCACCAGCTTGCTTGCATCGCATGAAACGAAATTCCTCTGCATGAAGCTGGCTTTTGCTCTCACGTCTCAGACATCATGAGAACATTACTGGGGTTAAAGTTGTCTGTCACTCCCGGCTGCTGTAGCTTTCTTTCAATCAGAAGCAAATTCTGTCCCGGAACAGCTGTGTCTTTCCCCGCTTTAGCACTAGACCATAATCCTGCAATACATCAAACATCATCATTGGTGTTTTTAAAATAGCCGACACTGCTCACAGTCCTAAAAAAATACGTGAACCTCCAATTTTCGAAGATAATTATAGACTCTATTACCCTAAATCACCGACTGACCTGTCTGTAGGATTCCACAGCACAAAAGCTTGATGAGGGGGAAACTGACGGAATTGTTCCACAAAGGCAGATTTCTGCGCCCTCTGTTCTCTTGCTAAGTGGCTAGCTCATTTTTCTTTCTGCCAGAGAACCGGTGGGACTCTTCTGTTTTAGTGCCAACGACTCCTTTCATTACGCCTTTGTACAGTCGTTTTTATTGCAGTGAATCACTCTGCAAAAACAATGGCTCGAAGAATGGAAACCACAATATTTTCACCATAAAGAGTTTTTTCCACTTTCCTTACAGGATAAATGGACCCCTGGAGTTCTTTCGGGGCACAGCTTCCTCTTTTCGCTCAGAACGTTTGGAACACGTTCAATGTTAAAGCGACAATAACAGTCTGACGTTACGGTTTGATATGCTTGATTGAAAATATTACACATACTAGAGAGTCGGCAGTTATAAAACAATTTATTATCATTTTATCTGTTATAAAGCGACTTGGATCCAAATAACTTTTATTATGCTGAAAATCTTGAGCAGACGAAAAGCCGTACGGAGAATGAGGTTCCACGTTTTAATTGTATTCATAGTATTATTATAGTATTAGTATAGTTTTCATTCATCTCTCAGTTTTTAGCCTCATAACACTTTTCGGTACTGCCGGAGTACCTTTATTACAATAAATGATAACTTAAGTACATCCATGCAAACATTGCACTGTTGTAATACAGCAGCACTCTTCTGGGTAACCGAAATCAAAGCTACCCAGAACAGAAGGCATGGTCTATTAAAATTACATTCCAATGACTTTTCAGAAGGGCGGGGTTGCCCTTCTGAAAACTGGAGAGACACGGAGGGAGAAAAATATATAGCCAACACGGGAGCTGTTTCTTTAGTCGGTATCAGACAAATGGAAAGTAAATACCTAACTATAATGTGGATGGAGATTTATTAGTTTTTTCGTATCAGCACGATTTATTAGCTTGGCTTTTCTGGCTGTTTTAAAGTTTCACGCATTTTCAGAGACTTTACACAGCCTACCTGATACCATTAAGACATAATTAAATGACTGACGAATGATTTCACCTGAAAAAACAATGCCATTAAGTCCAAATCGAGTGCGCTAATTAACTTATTTTTTTATCTTTACATTATTTTAAAAAAATAATAATTTGGCGATAGGCACGAGGGAGGGAGCTGTAGGTGCGCTTCAGACCGCGAGCAGGTTTCTTCCCTTAGAATTTGCAACATGGGAGCGCGCGGACACTCGCTGGGATGCTGCGGGGTGCTTTTTTGTGGAGTTTTAGCCTTTCTTCCAGGGATATTTTTCCTCCAAGCAGAAGCCGGCTGTGCAGAGAGAGAAAACCCAAACTGTTGTACCGGACGAAATAACGAGTGCCATGAATTTACCCGGAGAAAAACTGTTTGCTACTGTGATACATATTGCCTTAAAACTGGGGATTGTTGCGAGGACTACCAACGAGTTTGTCAAATATCCGGTGAGTTGTCTCTCTTTTTCAGCATTAGATGTTGACGATGAAAGGTAATTTCATTATGATTTAACTGTGTAACATGGCAACCAGGATAGTCGATAAACAGGTGTATTTTAGAAATGGGAGTTAGCAGTCATTCCACATCACGCATACATGGCACTTAATATCATGTTTGACCGAGTGCCGCATTTTAATTGAAGGCTTCACATGTATACCTGTGAAACATTATAAGCAAAAGTATCCACCACGCGGATAGTCAGCTTTAAAACTGCACTGGAAGTCATGAACTCATGTTGCAAGTGAAATAAAACGTGAATATATTTCCTTGAGGGCTTATACAGCTAAGTAGCCTAACTCTGAAAAGCCAGACTGTTGCTATGGTGTCAGTCCAAGCAATCAAACTAAATTATTAATCGGTGTTTGAGATCAACAATTTCCACATTCTTCTGTCATCCCATGTAGTGTTAGAGTAGTAGCCTGCTGTTGTCGTGTATTAGATTATTTACAACGAGCGAGGCATGGCGATGACGACTCTTCTAAACTCCAAACGTTTGTCAAAATATCGCAGTTGCGTTGAACGTTACGAAGAGGATTTTAGAGACTGAGCACGAGGTAGACCCACGTCCGTTTAAATGTAAGTGCAACCCGGGCCACTTTGCCGCTTATTTGCTCGGACCGTTGCCAAGGAGGTGACAAGGAGACAGTGAGACATACAGAACATATTTGAGGCAAAAGTGCAAATCTTGAGTTCTAATACCAAAACACTCGCAAGGACATAAAAGAGTCTCTTCAAAAGGTATGGGTTCTTATGCAGAGGAATGTGGAATGAACAACAAATGTCCACATTGTTTTTTTTATTTAACTGTGGTATTACCTCATGTGTTGTGCTTTGACTTGTACAATATCCTTTCAGATTTGTGTGCCAAAAATGTACAAAGCTTTTGGTGGCGAAATTCTCTTGGGGGTGGGAGGTAGGCAGAGGTCGGGCGATGGGGTCAGGAGAGAAATATTCAACTCAATTAAAAAAAAAAAAACAAAAACAGTCCTTTTCAAGTAAGCTGCTTTGTTGGGAGTTTTTGTACACGGTTGTTTCGCTGGTGGACGCAGTGAGAAAGGATGAAACCTGCCCTGGGGGAGGTGGGGGGGGGGAGGGGGGTGGGGTACGAGAGTACTACTGCAGAGTAAATCTGAAACCTCTTTAATTCATGTTGACAGGGTGGCCTGATCTATCCTGTACTGTAATTACAAAGATCATACAAAGAACCAACATGACTGACTTCACTTCACTTCTTGCCTGCATGATCTTTGAAGTAAATTGCAAATGTGTGCCAAATTTGGGCGATGCAAGTCACCTGTGTAATCTAAGTCTAAGGTATACACACCTGACCATCTGAGGATGTACAGTATACCCACCTGTTAGCCTTATTACCATTAATACATATGGGCTTTGGAGTCACAGTATACCCACCTCCTCAGACAGTATACCCACCTACTAGCCTTATTACCATTAATACATATGGGCTTTGGAGTCACAGTATACCCACCTCCTCAGACAGTATACCCACCTATTAGCCTTATTACCATTAATACATATGGGCTTTGGAGTCACAGTATACCCACCTCCTCAGACAGTATACCCACCTGTTAGCCTCATTACCATTAATACATATGGGCTTTGGAGTTACAGTATGCCCACCTCCTCAGACAGTATACCCACCTGTTAGCCTTATTACCATTAACACATATGGGCTTTGGAGTTATAGTATACCCACCTATTAGCCTTATTACCATTAATACATATGGGCTTTGGAGTCACAGTATACCCACCTCCTCAGACAGTATACCCACCTGTTAGCCTTATTACCATTAATACATATGGGCTTTGGAGTCACAGTATACCCACCTCCTCAGACAGTATACTCACCTATTAGCCTTATTACCATTAATACATATGGGCTTTGGAGTCACAGTATACCCACCTCCTCAGACAGTATACCCACCTACTAGCCTTATTACCATTAATACATATGGGCTTTGGAGTCACAGTATACCCACCTCCTCAGACAGTATACCCACCTATTAGCCTTATTACCATTAATACATATGGGCTTTGGAGTCACAGTATACCCACCTCCTCAGACAGTATACCCACCTGTTAGCCTTATTACCATTAATACATATGGGCTTTGGAGTTGTAGTATGCCCACCTATTAGCCTTATTACCATTAATACATATGGGCTTTGGAGTTAAAGTATACCCACCTATTAGCCTTATTACCATTAATACATATGGGCTTTGGAGTTACAGTATACCCTCCTCCTCCATTATCTCCAATAGGCACCAGCTTACATCGGTCCTGCATGTGAGGATGGTCTGTGAATGTGTCCCTGCAGTTTCCCCCACTGTACTTGTATTGTGTTCTTTCTGTCCTTTCTGCTTCACAATCACAGGACGTAACTCAAATTTTCAGCTCAGCCATAAAGTACCAAACATACATGCCACAGTGTCGCACTAGGCCACGCCCCTTTCATGAATATTCAGAGTGGAATTCTTTGCGTTGGACCATAGGGAGGCAGGCATTTCAATGTTAGAAGTAAAGAGGGGACGGCTGGTGAGACTACGCAATCTGCATTGATTATCTTGCCTTTAAGGGCCCTGCAGCTGCCACTACTACTACTACTACTAATAATAATAATAATAATGAGTAACTACAACTATGTAACTAATTATAAACAATATAATATTAATACCAATAATAATAATCATAAAAATGAATTCGTTCAATAGCAGATAATTCATATGGAAAAATCTGTAGGTGTAAAGAACATCTTTGCTTTGAACCAAAAGTCTACGGATGGGATTCAATAAACACTTGTCCTTAATTTTTCCACAGCATTGGCTTACAATTTATTAATAGTGTTATACTTTTTCTACAACTGTTTGGCGAGTTCATTTTTCATGATTGCTGGATCCACTAAACTGTGTTGGTGACGTTAAAATGAACACTTTTGCATTTAATTGCAAGCCAGAAGTAAGGGCGAATGCTGACTGAATGATAGTCGTGAAAGGTGAGGTTCTATGGCTTTCTCCCCAGAATGTAGACATTGGGTAAACTAAATCAACTGCAACTTCAAGGACATACAGGAAACATGTTTCAAGGTTAAAGTTACAAAAATGAAGTTTTTAATACTCTGGTTAAGTGTCTTGAACATCAGTTGAAGATTAGGCTCCTCTAACATGGAAATGAACCACTCACGGTGATTGTATTATAGCATTGTGAAGTGGTCTCTGCATTTGTGTGTTCAGAAGGCTCGAGCCATTCAAAGCCGTGATTTTCATGTCTGCACAGGTCCTCTTGAGTATCAGGTAATTACATCACTTTCATGATGCTGCAGTGTGCGTTCAGATTAATGCTCGTGTCTCGACTGAATTCGAGCTTCACACACAACGGGCTGGTGTGAGTGAGGAAGAATACCACACTCTCTGTACATCCAAGAGCACGAAAAATTACACATCAGTGTGTCAGTCCTGTATGTTAACTCTCCACAACACCAAAATCACTTTCCGGGTCTAATTATATTTGGAGGCTTGTACTTTATGATGAGGAGCCATCACTGGCGATTTCCTTAAAATCAAGAATGAAGCTATTCCCATTTTTTTAAATTCAATGTATGGTCCTGTATGGTCCTGTTGTAAAGACTTTTATAAAACATTTTAAATGCCCCCATGCTTTCTGGTGCGTACTTGATAAACATGTTTACTCCGTCCTGGCGTAAGGTCTTTGTTTTGGTGTTGGTTTTATTTGAGTATGCAGACCAGAACATCTGTGAGCTATTACCGAGATGGTCCGGTTTCAGTTTTAACCCTGAAAAGTTTTGTGTTGTGAGTTGAGCTCCATTAAACTGTGGTCGGTATACAGTATTGAGTAAATAAAAACATGTGACTATTACAATGAGAAAAGCAGGCAATTCAGACCATCTCGCCTCCCCTGTTATCTATGGTCTGCTGCAGGGGTGGGCAGGTTTGGTCCTGGGGGGTCAGTGCACATGTAGGTTTTTCTTTCTGAATTACACTAGCTAAATTAAGTAATTAGCTGCATACATATGCATTCATGAGAACAGCCTTTGTACTGTCAATCATGAATTCATTCATGTTTAGCTACAGTGTCTAATTAGTATAAATTATTGAGCTGATTCGGTAATTAAGAGCAGAAGTGGAAAAGGTCTGAAATACAGAGATAGTTTTGTCCCCCCTTTGTCCAGAGAGTATCCAGCACTGTGCCAAACCTGAACTTAAACACCTCAATGGCACCATAATCATCATATATGGAAACTGTTTTTATTGTATGGAAATGTATAAATATTGTGGTGCTAAAACTGTCATCATAATGTCACATGATTATAAAACAAGTGCAGACAAGTGTAAAAACTTTATTGCTCATTTATGTATCCATAGTGACTGTGTGAAATTAGATGTCACTGAATCACAGAATATTGGATGACAAAACAAAGGAGGTATCAAGCAGGACACAAAGAGGCGAGAAATTTGAAAGCAGCAGAATGAACTTCGGCAGGAAGTTCACCCTCCACATGGGAGAAATACACCGAAATATGAGAAGGGATTTGTGCAGATATGACAGATACAATCTGCCAGTACAGGATGATTCCAGACAGGACGGAATGCAGGATGAAGCGACAGACAAAAGATGGATATTTATCTCTTCACACAGTCTCTGTTACTTACGTTAAATGGCTGGGCTGTTTGTATGTTAATGCATTAATGGTTCTTGCTGGTGGAACTTCCCAAACTGTCGGTTCCCAGGACTCGCTGAATGTGACAGAATATTCTCTGTGGTACATTACATATTGAAATGTAACCATATTTTCAGATTTGGAATTTCAATCCCATGTGAAATGTCTCATGTAACTCCTATCTGTGCCGTTATCAGAGGTGACTGAAGGTCTGTAGCAGTGAGAGAACAGCCTTGCTGGGAAAAGTTAGGGGTAAAGCCAGTGAAGTTTGTCAGTCTCATCGCCCACTAGTTGCCGGTCCTGGCTGGCCTAGTGCCTGCTGATACAGGAACCAAGTATATGCTGGCTTCATCATCCCCCAAAGAAGCGAGTCTGCAGGTTGAAATGAAGCGACTGCTCGTTGTCTCACGAATCAGAGAAATCTCGTCGTCATGGCTGCGGCCTCCTCAGTAACCAGGTGGTGTAGCGTGCACGTAGAGGCGATACCTGCTGACACTGACCATGTTAGCCGATATTTGCCCCATCCCAGTTCTGCCTCACCTGGTTTCATTAACTTGCTTACCTTCTTGACTTTTTGTGTAATTTGTGTAATCAGGCAGTGTAGTGTGGTGTAGAAATACCTGCTGACACCGCAGTCCTCAGGGCCTGCAGGAGCAGCACAAATGAGGATATCTGAGCTCAGTGTGGAAGCTGCTGTGATCTTGTGGGTGTTGTGAAATGGGAGCCAGATCTTTACCTTAAAGGTAAAAGCACCTTGGCTTACCTCAGAACTGTGGTCCTCATCCCTGGTTCTGGAGGGCCACAGTACATCCTGGTTGTTGTTTTCACCTGAAATTCCGCAGCCAGTGTAGACCTAATAAAACCAGGTAAGGTGAGTTAACTTGATTAGTCGTTAAGTACTGGGTAACACCCAAAAAAAATACAGCTGCTCAAACTGTGGCCCTCCAGGACCAAGAAGGAAGACTGTGGGTTTAGAGTACTGAACTAAACTTGTAGGCTTCAGCAATGGCTCTATTTGGGAAATGAAATAATCGGCAGTGCCATCTTTCTCAGCACTGTATTCCCCTGTGTGTGTGTTGTACTTGGCTTTACACATCACTATATAAGGCAGTAATACCAGGTTATGGGTGACATCAATTGGATACACACCAAAGATAGTCAGAACCAAACACGTGCTGTGGGTGACAGCGTATCCTAGCTACCCTGCAAATCCAGTTGTTTAGGTTCAGAAGGTTTCTCTGTGGCGTCACGTTCAGCAGGTGCTCTGAGATATAAATAGGGAGAGATGGAATCCAGGGCTTTGCCAAGAACCAAAAAAAAAAAACAAAATCCCAAAATTACTGGAGCATGAAAGCTTTGTTATGCACTCTTTTTAAGACAATTTAAGACAATTCTCTAATATTCCTAAATCCTTCTTTGAATACAGTTGTGTCCATTTCCATTTATGGGTGATTTGCTGGTGTTTTGTTTGGCATTTGGCTGTTCAACACCAGACTAGGTGGGATTGAGAGTTGGAAAAGGGCCACTTTATTTTCCATGTAGTAAATTTACTTGGAAGTTTAAAAAGCATGTCAACGGATCACCCCACAAGCCAAAACAGTTTAGAGCTTGTTTCATCCAAAACACAGATTGAGAGAAAGAGATAGAGACTGAAAAAAATAATGTCCACATGTGTTTGCGAGAAATCTGAAAGATTAGACACTTGAAAGACTCTTGAGCAGCACGTAGGCCGAGCTGTAGACATTGTAGACCATGCAGTTTGTTCTTGGTAATGTGATCCTGTTTTTGACAAACAAATCATTTTCAGCAGCAAATACAAAAACAGATAATCTGCGAGAAAACAAGAGCATGCACTTTTTAAATGTTTGGTCATATCTTGAATAATTAAAGCAGAAGTTGTAAGACGTCTGTAACGTGCTTTTTATTCTCTCGTACACAATTTTTTTAAAATCAGGTCAGGTCTGAGTACCACAGATGCTCCAGATCATTGGGGTAGCCATGGCAGCATGAGCAGAGTCTTCCAAAATGGTCAAATTTGTCCTTTTTGAACCCAAAAATCTCACAATTTAGTGATGTGTTTTGAGACGTTATAAAAAATGGTGGCAAAACAAACAAGGACACTTCTAGACAGACATTGCGCAAAAATGACACGGGGGACTGACGCAAAGTAAACGGTGCATAAATGTTTGATTTACATAGCGACCCAGAGGGGTATTTGACCCTGTAGATGTTTGAACTGTGGCAACTTATCTGAACCGCAATTGCATTTAAACAAAGAAAAGCCTTGACAAAGAGTCAAGAGAGGAAACCAAGGGCAGCAGTTCCCAGTAAGGATAAAGGGTGTGCCTGGTGGTGTCTGGTGTAAGACCCAAAGTCAAATTAGGAAAAAGAAAGGGAGAGAAATTGTATATATATTTTTTCCAAATTAAATGTAGCCTAACACATGTTTGGCAACCGGAGAGACATTACTGCTTTAGCTGTTTATCTTTTCATTAGGATATTTGTTTTTTTGGGAAATTATTTGTTCATGGCGATGAGATGTTTTGCTCATAGCAATATCTTTTTTTTTTTTTAGTGTTTATTTTTTTGTACTTTGGCAACACATGCTATCGAAACAGAGCTGAGCTAGCCACCCCAAATAAAATGTGTGTAACAAACTCCTGTGGTTTTAAGAATGCAGTCTGGGAAGGCCTAACACCAGCCTCTTTCCTTAATTCTGTGAGGATGTGTGTCCTACCTGCTGGCCTGTTTTTATGTCTTTTGTGTTAGGGGGAAGGATTACCTTTTCTTTTTAAATCCCCTCCCTTTTTTTCTTCACCCCAAACTTTACCAAACTGGGTCGCCCAGTAAGTCTCTCCCTGTAAGCTGAGGAAGAGGAAACCGTGAACACATAATTTTGCCAATATTACGATGAGCCCTCACTTATTTCCACACTGCAGATGCACCAGCAGTTACCTGCTGCCTGTGTCGTCAAAGGCTGCTGAAGTCAGCATGCGCTTGGTTTGTGTGTCTGCAGGTGCCCATGTGACCAGAGGGGGCACTTGAGAGCACCTAAACTAATGAATCTTACCGATTTAACCCTGTATCATTCTCCAGCCAGGCTGTGGCAGGCTGGGGACCCTGCGTTTGTGTCCCGGCCAGTACGGTACGGCTGGGAACACGGACACTCAGTTTCGGGGCCCACACCTGCTTCCTGCGCACATGTCTTACTGCGTGAAGCACCCCGAGGCCCGGGATAGGGTGATCTTTGGTTCTCTCCTTCATACGAGTGGACAGCAGTGTCCAGTGTGTACACAGCTGAAGGGCAGAGCCTTCCTTCGGGCTCGTCAGGAAGAGATTGTGAGTAATACGATAACTCGGCCCAGTCTGGGCACGTCATTTTTTCAACCCCCACTTCCTTCATTCTCACAGTGGGGCCGCCCCGAGGTTTACGTCCCAAAACCTCTAGATGACACACGGCTGATCGGAGATCCTCGTCACACTGCGGCTTCTGATTGCTCAAAGGCTGCGGCGGGCACATTCAGAGCCAGTCTGACTCTGAAATTCAGCTTTCCTCTCAGAGCTGAATCCAGCAGCACTTGATCTGCTTCATAGCAGTGTTCATTCCAGTGTTTGCTGCTGATGATTCATTTGATGATCAAAATACATCTGATAATCCTGCTCTAGAGGAGCCATCACATACATTTAAAATCATGGAGGATCTACACACAGTGAAGCCTATAGACTTATTTCCATTGTGGTCCTCACGTTTCTCATTGTGGTCCTCACGTTTCTCATTGTGGTCCTCACATTTCTCATTGTGGTCCTCACGTTTCTCATTGTGGTCCTCACGTTTCTCATTGTGGTCCTCACGTTTCTCATTGTGGTGCTCTTTCTAATCTGATCATTTATGTCACCTGACATTTATTCCAAATTTCATGACAAACTCATGAATGGCACCTGAAGGCTGGTCCTCTGTCCCCATGTGGTCAGTGTGGTGTAATATGGGAATGAGTTGGCACTGTCGTGCCCAGAATACAAACACATTAATTGGTGTAAATAAAAACCTGCATGCAAATTGGCATTCTGGGAAGAGTTTCTCACTGTTTTACTTTGTTTATGCAGACATGGTGGTGTTTTTTTTTTCAGAATATTCCCTCATTTTAATGAAAAAGTAAGCTTTGATCACGATAAGGAAAACTGTGTCAACATGGAACTGATTGTGCTTGGGGGTGGAAAAACACAGAGGTCAAGGGAAGAGATCGGGGGGGGGGGGGGGGGGGGACTGCAGTCCTGGAGGTCCAATGTGGAGGCTGGTGTTTGTGTCAGCCATTTACTCTGGCTTACTGTTTATAAAAGCTTCATTTAAATTTTCAGCAAGGCTACCGTGTGCAGTCTGCTGCTTTATATCTCACATCCAAAATTTCACATCAGAGCGGAGGTGGGCATACAGTAACTCCAAAGCCCATATGTATTAATGGTAATAAGGCTAATAGGTGGGTATACTGTCTGAGGAGGTGGGCATACTGTAACTCCAAAGCCCATATGTATTAATGGTAATAAGGCTAATAGGTGGGTATACTGTCTGAGGAGGAGGGTATACTGTACCTCCAAAGCCCATATGTATTAATGGTAATAAGGCTAATAGGTGGGTATACTGTCTGAGGAGGTGGGCATACAGTAACTCCAAAGCCCATATGTATTAATGGTAATAAGGCTAATAGGTAGGCATACAGTAACTCCAAAGCCCATATGTATTAATGGTAATAAGGCTAATAGGTGGGTATACTGTACCTCCAAAGCCCATATGTATTAATGGTAATAAGACTAATAGGTGAGTATACTGTCTGAGGAGGTGGGCATACTGTAACTCCAAAGCCCATATGTATTAATGGTAATAAGGCTAATAGGTGGGCATACAGTAACTCCAAAGCCCATATGTATTAATGGTAATAAGACTAATAGGTGAGTATACTGTCTGAGGAGGTGGGCATACTGTAACTCCAAAGCCCATATGTATTAATGGTAATAAGGCTAATAGGTGGGCATACAGTAACTCCAAAGCCCATATGTATTAATGGTAATAAGGCTAATAGGTGGGTATACTGTCTGAGGAGGTGGGCATACTGTACCTCCAAAGCCCATATGTATTAATGGTAATAAGGCTAATAGGTGGGTATACTGTCTGAGGAGGTGGGTGTACTGTAACTCCAAAGCCCATATGTATTAATGGTAATAAGGCTAATAGGTGGGTATACTGTCTGAGGAGGTGGGCATACTGTAACTCCAAAGCCCATATGTATTAATGGTAATAAGGCTAATAGGTGGGCATACTGTAACTCCAAAGCCCATATGTATGAATGGTAATAAGGCTAATAGATGAATATACTGTCTGAGGAGGTGGGCATACTGTAACTCCAAAGCTAATATGTATGAATGGTAATAAGGCTAATAGGTGGGTGTACTGTAACTCCAAAGCTAATATGTATGAATGGTAATAAGGCTAATAGGTGGGTGTACTGTAACTCCAAAGCTAATATGTATGAATGGTAATAAGGCTAATAGGTGGGTATACTGTAACTCCAAAGCCCATATGTATTAATGGTAATAAGGCTAATAGGTGGGTATACTGTACCTCCAAAGCCCATATGTATTAATGGTAATGAGGCTAATAGGTGGGTATACTGTGACTCCAAAGCCCATATGTATTAATGGTAATAAGGCTAATAGGTGGGCATACTGTCTGAGGAGGTGGGCATACTGTAACTCCAAAACCCATATGTATTAATGGTGATAAGGCTAATAGGTGGGCATACAGTAACTCCAAAGCCCATATGTATTAATGGTAATAAGGCTAATAGGTGGGCATACAGTAACTCCAAAGCCCATATGTATTAATGGTAATAAGGCTAATAGGTGGGCATACAGTAACTCCAAAGCCCATATGTATTAATGGTAATAAGGCTAATAGGTGGGCATACAGTAACTCCAAAGCCCATATGTATTAATGGTAATAAGGCTAATAGGTGGGCATACAGTAACTCCAAAGCCCATATGTATTAATGGTAATAAGGCTAATAGGTGGGCATACTGTAACTCCAAAGCCCATATGTATTAATGGTAATAAGGCTAATAGGTGGGCATACAGTAACTCCAAAGCCCATATGTATTAATGGTAATAAGGCTAATAGGTGGGCATACTGTAACTCCAAAGCCCATATGTATTAATGGTAATGAGGCTAATAGGTGGGTGTACTGTCTGAGGAGGTGGGCATACTGTAACTCCAAAGCCCATATTTATTAATGGTAATGAGGCTAATAGGTGGGTATACTGTCTGAGGAGGTGGGCATACTGTAACTCCAAAGCCCATATGTATTAATGGTAATAAGGCTAATAGGTGGGTATACTGTCTGAGGAGGTGGGCATACTGTAACCCCAAAGCCCATATGTATTAATGGTAATAAGGCTAATAGGTGGGTATACTGCCTGAGGAGGTGAATATACTGTAACTCCAAAGCCCATATGTATTCATGGTAATAAGGCTAATAGGTTGGTTCGATCTACATCCCCTGAAATTGTGGTGGGTGCCTGTGTATGTGCCTGTGTCCTCAGCTACACTGCTGGGCTTTGTGGGAATTTGGCAGTGCTGGATGAGGGCGAATGAGCTTGCAGAGTGAATGCGTAAGCCCTGTCCACGTGGCTCCGCTGAGCTTTCCCCATCTCTGCAAACCGGGCTCTGACCTTTGACCCCAGGGCTGGTGGTGGTGGGGTGGGGGAGGGGGCGACCAGTGGAGGAGGCTAACGGGGTCCGCTGCTCACTTTCCATCCAGTGATAGCCTCCTCTGCAGAACCGACCGCTCTGAGGGAGCGCAGGCCACAGAACTGCGCAGATATGCGCAGACAGCAGATCTCATTTCACATCCTATCAACTGGTGCCCAATCAAACAGCCTTTAGTTGTTTTAGGGGCAAAGGCAGTGCAGTCAAAACAGGCTTTCTGAAGTTCAAAAGTTTCCATTTAATGTGAGATAAGCAAACATGTTCTGCGGACTGTGTTATTTTCATCGTAAAACAGAAATAGCAGAATAGCATACATACTTAAAAGGACTAAAGTGGGATTTGGTTGAATTGAATATGCCCTTATTACAGACTACGTTTGTTTGACTGAGTCTCAGCCCCAAGACATTAAAAGTCACTGATGTACCTGAATTGCATAATGGTTGCAAAAGCAACAGGTGAAACTTACAGGTGCAAGAGCCCTTTACACTGTCCACTTCTCCACGGAATATTTAGCCTTGAGCACTCCAAAGAATGTCCCTAAGTATTCAGTGCAAATGAAGCTAGCTGTCTGTTAACTTCTGTGAAATAGTTTATCTGGAAACCAAACTGGAGGTGTATCACATTGTTTCCCAGTTGTGTGAAGAGATAGTAAGTGCTTGAGTTTCTAAACAAAGCACAAGATTCCTGAGGGGGAACGCCAGAAATTTACAACATTTGTTAACGTCTTTGCTCCTGTTTTAAACTGAGACAAACACATCTGCCCATGGAAAAGGGTGGAGAGGGTCATGGGAAAAGAGATGGACTAAGTTATTCCTAAATGTCAGTTACACAGGATTTAAACAGACCGCCTGCAGCACTGAGGCTTGAAAAACAAAAACAGAACCTTTCTCCCAAACAGCCAGGATCTTAGCCAGCCGTCCGCTGTGCAAGCTTACGTCAGAAGTCTCAGAGTTAAGAATTCCCACTCAGGGTGTTGTGAACTGGGCCTATACCTTGCATGACTCCTCAGGTGCCGCTGCTCAGGACATAGAAGCCAGAGTTTTTTTTGTTCTTTTTTCCCTAGGGTGCTTTGCACACGTTCCCGTGCCAGATGGCAATCTCCCATAAGTGAAGTTAATCTGGGGTCAGTTGCCTGTGTTGTAAAATGTCTGCGTTACTCAGTCAGGGCTAGGGTGGCCTTGGGAGTGCCTGCTTGTGGGTAATGATGTTCGGTGTGGAGTATCTGCAGGGCTGAGTGGGGGCTACGGACCCGCCCCTGCATTTCTGTCAAACATCCTGTCTGAGAAATGGCCCCTTCCCCACCCCATTAGCCCGCCGATGCACAAAAGCAGGGGAGGGGAGGACTGTGTTTTTCTGAGAAAGTCCAGACCGGGTTCTGGGGCTCACGGCCTATTTTTCACTCATATGAGCAGTGCCAGCTTCCACTGGCTCTCTCCCACCCTGACCCTGAGAGCCGTGTGTCAGCTCAAACCGGAGGGGAGAGACAGGGCAGCTGTCAGGGCAGACAGGGCCTGAAAGCCAGGCCTTTAATTATGCATCTGCATGCTAGAAAAGCCTCTACTCTCCAAAGGTGTTATAGTGGGATAGTGTTATAGTAGTATTGCATGGTGTCGTGTTATAGCAGTATAGTGGAGTATCATGTTATAGTAATGTAGTATTGTTATAGTAGTATGGCGTAGCATAGTGTTATAGAAGTAAAGTGTAGTATAGTGTTAGAGAAGTATAGTGTGGTATCGTGTTATAGGAGTATGGCATAGTATAGTGTTATAGTAGTATAGTGTAGTATAGTGGTTATAGCAGTATGCCACAGTATAGTGTTATAGTAGTATAGTGTAGTATAGTGGTTATAGCAGTATGGCACAGTATAGTGTTATAGTAGTATAGTATTGTGGTTAGGGGACCAGGGTGCTGATGTACCCTTGAGTGAGGTACCTCACCTGAACTGCTCAGTAAATATTGCATGCTAAAGGAGTGAGCTGTGTGAGTAGCTCTGGGTTAGAGAGTCTGTGCTGAATGCGCAGTGAAAGAGTGCTGCTGTCGTGATGTTTTGCATTCTCTGAACCAAGGCTCACAAGGACCCTCACTCCCACGCACCAGCCAGCGTGTCCTTGTTTGGTGCAGGAAAGGGGAGTGTGAGGGTGCAGTTTTGGGGAGGTCGGGAGGGGGAGTTCCAGTGGGAGTAGCGACTGTCAGGTGCTTGTTGAGAGACAGCAGCTACAGCATGTAGGAAGATTATGGGGGCCCCCTGCTCTCGTCCAGGCCTCAGTGTTGGGGTGACTTTTCGGGGGGTGCTGGTTTTGGGGTACCTTTCTGACATGCAGTGGTTAGGAGATTATTTTGCAAGTTTGCTGCTTTGGGGCTCTCTGATGTTTAGGGGAACCCCGTATAGGAGTGTCATTGTGTGTCAGGTTTGGGGAAAATCTTTCCAAAGTCCAGTCTCATCCAGAGTGACTCACAAAAGTTTATATAAAAAGGTTTGGACAGCAAACAGAGATGATTGTCCCTCTGCTCTTTGAAGACTGCTGGTCCTGGGTGAATGTGCACACAGGTAACCCTGTGCAGGTGAGAATCCAGGATATCATAATGTCTCCCCTAATGGTTACGTGCAAAAAAACCAGGACCCACAGGCTGCTTGGCTCGCTGAAGAGAACGGCCCTGTGTAATGTCTCTGGTGGCAGGTCTGGGCTCACCTGGCAGCAGTGTGTGTGTGTGCGTGCATGTGTGTGAGTGTGTGTGCATGCATGTGTGAGTGTGTGTGTGCGTGTGTGTGTGTGCGTGTGTGTGTGCGTGCGTGTGCATGCATGTGTGAGTGTGTGTGTGCATGCAAGTGTGTGTGTGTGTATGCGTGTGCATGCACCCTGTTAATACCAGGGGCCCCAGCCATACCCCTGCACCACATATGCAGCCTGGGGCCTTCTACCAAGCCTCCCAGGGGGTTGGCGGACATCTGGGCCGAAGCGTGGTCCCGAGCGTGGAACGTGGCGAGCGAACCCAAGGTGTCTGAGCTCAACATCATGAAAAAGTGAGTGCAAAGTTATGGGGTGTGGGTGCAGAATTTATGGAATTGATTTCACGGTGCCGAGACCATACCCCTTTTCGGGGCCCTGGAGACGACTCCATCTGTCCGCCTGTCCTGGAGGACCCACAGCTGGGTCTGACAGAGATTAATGGTGGCTTGAGGCTGCTATACGATTTACAGTGAGCCAGCTGGAAAAAAATAACGGCATAAATAAAGTTCATTCAGGCCCTTCAATCCTGGCTTTTGGGCTCACAGTGATGCAGTTCTTCTTGCAAGACCACCCCAATACTTGATCCACCAGCAGAAGATGAATGAGCGGTCAAATGTCCCAGTCATGACAAAACTTTCATAGAGCTTCTGGAAAACACACATTCGTTATTTGGAATTGTGCTGTCTGTAATCTTATTGGTGCCCTCAAATTTCTGAGGGTGGATTCACTTGGCACAGAACATTTTTGTTGATAAATTTTTACCGAAGCTAGCGAGCTATATCATTACCAGCAATGGCCCAAGGGCCGCCTTGGTGACGTGTTTTAGTCGATTAGTTCACATTGCTGGACTCCATTGGTATAAACCTATATTTTTATCTTCCTTGACCCCTTTTGGTGTACTTAACAGTTAATTAAGACTGGAAGTGGTTCCTTTGGCCTCCAGTCATATCTAATTAAAACTTTGTGCAAGATAAGCTCTCTTGACTAATTATAATGTGACTTATAGACTTGACATTTCCATTTTATTTTTATTATTTTACAACTTCAGTGCTTCATTAATAATATGTTTTTCCATGTCGGCCATGGTAACATAACTTGCTATCTTTACAGGAAGTTGATCTGAATCAGACCCACTTTTCCATTCACTGGGACATATGAGCCAAGAAATATCGGCAGATCATATGCCGATTATATTAATATGAATGACATTACGTTTATTATGTAATATATAATGGAGTAAAGTAAAACAAAGTATTTGTGCAAATAATGTTAATAATTAGATGACTATCCAAAAGACAGGCAAGGGGTTTAGTGTCATTGGAGCAGTATTTAGCCTCAGCAAACTCTCAGATGTATTTGGATATGGAAATATTTCTATATTAAGAAAGGAAAAGCTGAATAAGACACAAGCCTCGTCAGTATATTTTTCTGTGATAAAAATATCATTTTAAAATTGAACAAAAAGGAAACTACATTTGAAACTTAATAACTTTAAACCTGTAAAGTTTTATCTCCAGGAAAACGATGGTAAACCCTGCCCTCCTTTCTTCATGTAAGCCGGGCTCAGACTGTGGAAGTTCATGTTGACATGCTAAATGATGTCATACGGGTCAGGGAGGGCTGTGGTGGGGAAGTCAGGACCACCAAAGCTAATTACCTTGTGACCCCTGTCAGGAGTGACCTCTGACCTCTAGGGGTCAATAGGTGAGGAATTATGGAGTGCTAAATTAAGCTGACGCAAATTAGGCCAGCTCGTTTAGCTCTGCAGTGGGAACAACCCTGCCTTTCAACGTGGCTTGTGCTGGTCAGTCAGCCGGAAGAAGTCCTCGCAGTATTTAGCAGGTTTTGTTTTTGTTATTCATAGACAGTACAGAGATGAACTCTGTGGCTTTTTAAACAGTCGCAGTGCCGCGCCGCTCCACAGGGCTGGGTGCATTTCAAACGGTCCAGGAAGGGCACGGTCCGCTCGGTGGTCAGCAGCCTGCAAATTCGCAGAACTAATCTGAAGGAATTTGGAAATTCCAGAGTGGCTTTGTGCGCGGGACTGTCGTTGGGAATGGCGGCTCGGGACCATGGGAATTCAGAGCTGTGCGCGGTCACTTGAAAGCTCCAGTTTTCTGTGTGGAGGCAGTTCACTCGCTCAGTCGCACACAAATATCGGGCACTGTCTGTGCTTTGCAGTAAATTTTTTATGGACAGTTTTTTATTGCCATCTCCAGTATCCAAACTTAGGGACTTCAAAGCTGTTCCCAAGACAATGGTAGCGGAGCTGAGAGCAGTATCTGTTCACATGTCACATGCTTTTTCATTGCACAAAGACTGCAAACTTAGTGTTCATGTTAAAAGTTTAATGATCTGGAGCCGCTAAGAGCATAGTTGGCGAAGTGACAAATGCTTCTTTTTGTTGAGAGATTTTCTGCTTTAAACTGAGTCGTTAATGCCTAGGTTATATTTCATTAGTTACTAATCCTCACTTTGATTTTATCTGCTCTGCCCCCAACATTTCTGCTTGTATGTAGGCTTCACTTACGCAAAATTAAAATGAGTTTTTGTTTTATGTTCATCAATAAACTGTTCACGTTGAATAAATAAATTTTACATTACCTGACATATCATCATATCAACATGAATTGCTGATAGTCATTATGTGTGATGTTAATGTTTATTTAACTGACAGGTCTGATTTGTATGTTGCACATCTGGTTGTACTCTAATAAGCATAATTAAAGTCGGGTATGTAGAGATGGCTGGGCCTCCTGTTGGAGGAAGGAGGAATGGAGACGTGGCTTGGAGATTTTTTGATTGGCACAATTATTTTGTCAGCTTCCACTTTTGAAACTTTCAGGAAGTTCACTCGGAAAGGATTCCTGTTCTGGGACGGTTTAATAACAGGATCACGGAGAAGCCGAATATCACAAACACTGATAAATCGCTGTTCCACACGTAATCTTCACATTGGTGGCGGTGGTTATCTGATACAGTCCTGAAGTTTGACATAATTGCGTTATCATGTGACTAGATGTAAGATTCCATTTCTGTTTATGTTACCGTGAGAGACGACCCGCCAGAGTGTGAAAGTATCGGAGATCTGTCAGGCGCTACCTGTGAAAATAGCCTAGAAATCTCTTATCAAAAGCACATTTGACAAACGATGTGTGGACTGTGCCTTTTGCCAAGTGTAGATTCCACAACAGATATTGTTCGTAGTGTAGACACCCTTAGATGAACTTGCGATGACACAAGGAGGAAAACCTTGGTGGGGGGTGGGGGGTGGGGGGGTATGATGCTGATTTCGCAGGTGTCACAGGTGTCCTGAAGATTTATATCTTCACTGTGGGGGGAACGGAAACCAAGTGAACTGCACCCCTCCCCCCAGCCACACACACACAAACACATATACACACACTCACTTACACAAAGCACTGTAATGGCAGGTCAGGTTAAGGATGGTGTACTTTCCCTCTGTTTCTGTGTTTGTGTTTCTGTGGGTATGTGTGTGTGCATGAAATGTACGCAAGAATTTGTGTGTTTGCATGTGTGGGCATGTGTATGTAAATGGGTTTGTGTACATGCATTTTTGAGTATGTGTGCACATGTGCATTTGTATATTGTATTCATTCATGAGTGTGAGTGTGTGTGTGTGTGTGTGTCTGCGTGTGTGTGTGTGTGTGTGTGTGTGTGTCTGCATGTGTTTGTGTGTGTGTGTGGATGCATAGTAGTTACAGTTGCATTATGTGCCAGGAAAGTGAAGGTAAAATAAGGGGGTCAAAACCCCCCACTTAGTGAACCCACCCTGCATCTGTGTCTCTGTGTTTGTTTAATTAGACTGGCGTGACACGCACTCGCTCCTTGTTTGTTTGTTTTCAAATGCGCCTGTTTCCCAAAGGCCAGTGAAAGGGTCTGTTAGAAAATGCTGACCTTCCTCCAGGGCCCTGCAGTTTGCCTGGCTGGCATTGACTTTCATCAGCCTCTGTGCTGATTGGGCCATGCTGCAGCAGCCAGCGTGCTGATTGGGCCCTGCTGCAGCAGCCAGCGTGCTGATTGGGCCATGCTGCTGCAGCCAGTGTGCTGATTGGGCCCTGCTGCAGCAGCCAGCGTGCTGATTGGGAGATGTAATTGGTAAAGGCTGGGTCATTATGACTGCAGGCCCTCACTGCTGGAGGCCAGGGTGCAGGCCACCTGATGACAGACAGACAGACTGACAGACAGGCAGGCAGACAGGAACTGGTGGTGAAGAAATAAGCAGTGATAGTTGAAATAATTAGGTTTTATGATCCATTTCAGTCATTCACCTGTGTGAGCCAATCAAAATGGCTTCTCTCTCCACGGCAAAGGCAGTCATTGGTCCAAGTTATTGAGTCATTGGTACTGTTATGGTTGCCCCTTCCATTTTTCTCACCATCATAAGATTATCTGTGACGAGACTGGTCTCCAGACTTTGGTGGTGGCAGTACTGTGCTTGCGTTTCACCTCAAATCGATGTTTTGTATAAGGCAGTGGTGAAAAACAGAACTAAACCCATGTAATGTCAGATAAATGCAGGTCTCCACACTACCCAAAGTGCTGAAACGCATTTACAATTTCAGTTTTTAATGGCTCCTCCATGCCTGTTAAACACGCTTTTTCATGAGCCCCTCGATGCAGATGTTTCCTCCCATTGAAATGTGTGGGACAGGCTAAGGGGGGGGGGCGGGGGGGGGCAGCGCCCCCGTGACAACAAGCCTGCAAATATTTGAATATTTACACATTTACTGACCGCACATGTGCAGGTTCATAAGAGCAATGGCAGTCGGTATGAAAGAGTTTTAAACCCTTCTACTGCTACACCTGGGGAAACCGTACCTGCAGTACAACCTGAAGGAAGAAGCTTAAACTAATTGAAAAGAGGGTGGCTGAGAGGCGGTTTGTGCGCGGGAGCGTCCTGTCGCGCGTCGGGCTCTGGCGTCAGACGCGCAGCGGCTTCCTCATGTGGCTCCAGAGCGCTAAAAAAAATGGTGAGTATCGCCAGCCCCCGTTCAGCGTCGCTTCAAAGACGGGGCTTATCGACGCGCACAGGTGTGTGCCGCCACGCGCGGGCTGAGTTCCGCCCGCTAAGCCGGCGGTTCTGCCGTGCGTGTCCACCGCTAAACCAAATACGGGGGAGCAGCTGTGTTATCCGGATTAATGTGCCTGAACTCGCTTTGTAGGCACCTCCAACCCCCCATTAACGACACCGCTTTGGTCGGCCATAATCAGTGTGTTGGTTACGCCTTCATTCACTTCGCTTCCTTCCCTTCCGGTGCTTGTGAAGGCAGAGATCCCACCCAGACCTCCCTCCCTGCCTGCCTCAGGCTCGGCCTCAAACTGTGGGGATGCTGCGGGGATGAAGAGTAACTTAAATCAAGCACTGCTAACAGGACGACGTGGGTGGGTCCCAGAGCCAGTTTGTGGCTGGTCGGTCCCTCTGTTTGGGGTCTGAGGGTTGAGAAGTGTAAAAAATTGAGTCCATTTCAACTGCTGTTTTGGTTGGTTGTTCCCCAATTTAATCAAATGCCTATTTTTATAACGGAGTAGTCTGTATGTGTGTTTGGGCCGTTATGTCAGATCAGTAATGTCTCTCTGCATTTACATTCGAATGATGGCACATCATTGATAACTGTTTGAGTGGAGAGAGATGGTGCAGCTCAAGCTGATTGGCTGAAAACCTGATTACCCACATGTCCCAGGTGGTGATGGGGGGAAACAGCAGGGACCATGTGATTATACCTGTCTGGAATTAGGCGTTTCCTGTTTGCGCTCTGTGTTTAATGAACTCCATAGGTCATGTTGTAAAGGCTTCTGATGGCCTTTTTCCATGGCTGTTTGAATCTTCTTTTCCTAACATTTACGCTGCCGATTTTGAATAAAAAGACAGGAAACTGAAATGTGCGCACTGCTGTTGCAGGTTGCACACCTCACCTGCATTCTAACCTGTGCACTGCTGTTGCAGGTTTCACACCTCACCTGCATTCTAACCTATGCTTACATGCTTCTGCTCTCTGTACAAATTACTTTCCATGTTACCCCAATTAACGTTGGCTGAGAAATAAAGGATGTTCCAGATGAGTAGGCCGTCGTACGAGGAGGAGGATGAGTAATGAAGTCGTCCTTCCTCCCTCCTATCTGTGGAGCTCTGTGTTTGTAAAGCTGGTGGAGCGGGGGAGGGGTCCGAGCTCATTACAGCCTGCTCAGGAAACGCAGTCTGCCAGGCGTGGTCAAGGAGCAGAGTCCTCCTTCAGTTTTCTAGAATGCTCTTAATAAGACACTTCGGACGGCCCTCGTCTATGGTTGGGATGCAGCTGGCATTTTGGCAGGAAGCAGTAGCAAATCTAATACTTCACAAGGACATTGAAGTGTTCTATAATATTCAATAACATTTCTGAGTGGTATGTTTAGGTAGTTTTGTGCCTTACAAGGCCATACATGTGGTAATATGTAGTTTTTAGGAGGGCTCACTTTCTTCCCCTTGCATTGAAAAGGTTCTGTAAATGGCACAGGATTGCCTTGCATCGTTAAGAGTAGGTCTGAGTTTTGAAGGCCTGAATGACTCATACGAACATCTCATATCCTGTAGTTCTAAACTGGTGTTGCACAATAGTCCAAAATTGGGAAACCGACGTCAGTGCAAGTATTAGTAATTTGACCGTAAAACTAAATTTTCTGACTCCCAAAATGATTTCCCATATGGTGTGACTTTTGCTCTTGAGTACATTGCAAATGTGACCCAGCTACACTGTTCACAAAGTTACCGAGCACATGAAGGGTTGTTACTTTCCTCGTTCTGTGGAGTCGTGCGTCATTGCTCTACACTTATTTTTTATGAGTATTTGTTCAAGTAAAATTAGGGAAGTCATTTTGGCAGGAATGGATATTTTAGCTACCCAGGGTTCCTTGGGTTTCCTGTCACATTAAGTTTTCCCAGCGACACACAGGCTACATGCGGCTACACCACTCCTCCAACTGTAAATAGCAGCTAATTAAATTGTCAGTAAACTGAATTAATGTTGCATTGCGAATTTACATTTTTTTTTAGCTAAAAGGGATTTAAGTATTTAAAATATGTATATGATCAGTGTCTTAGTCCATACTCATAAAGTAGAATGTCAGAGTTGAGAGAACTGGTCTAGGATCAGTTTTGCTTTTCAGCTCGTAATGGATAAGGTTAGGATGTGGACAAGGGGACTCCTGAACCTAGATCAGCACTCTTTATACTAAGACACTTTATGAATACAGGCCCTGACCTAAGACCTGTATTACATTTTATCTCATAATGGATAACATTAGGATTTGGACAGGGGAAACTGATCCTGGATCAGTACACATTCATAGATATTGTATAAATTAGGGGCCTTGGCTGCTGCACCTCTCCTGATCTCTCCCCTCTTGTCCTCTCCCCCAGCAGCCATTGACTGTGTGGTGGGGCCCTGGGGCAGCTGGACCCCCTGCAGCGCCCCCTGTGGGGTGGGCAGTAAGGAGAGGACCCGGCAGGTCACCGTGCCCCCCAGGAACGGGGGGGCCCCCTGCCCCGACCTCAAACAGCGCCGGGGGTGCTTTGGACACAGCTCTGACTGCAGCGCTGCCAAAGGTAACACACACACACTCACACACTCTCACACACACACACACACACACACACACACACACACACACACTCACACACTCTCACACACACACACACACACACACACACACACACACACACACACACACACACACACACACACACACACACACACACACACACACACACACACACACACACACACACACACACACACACACACACACACACACACACACTCACACACACACACACATACACATACACACATCCAGACCCAGTCTCATCTCCTGCTCTGCTGAAAGTAACAGCGGATCTGGGCCAGAGTCTTTCACAATATTTTCGAGGCACCCCCCCCCCACCCTCCCCTCCCCCCAGGACGCCATTTGTAAAAGAGAAGAGCCAATAAATATAACATATCTTCCCATCTACAAAAACTACATGAGACATATTTATTGGAATCCTCTAAGTGAGTCATCTATTTCTTATAAATATCGTATGTCTTTCTGGGTCACCTTTGTCATGGCCTCTGGGCCCCCCCCCTCTCCGGACCCTTGATGACCGTTCAAACACAACAGCTGCTAATATCAAAGCCCCGATCTGTAGCAGCTGTGCAGTCTCTCTTCTCAGAGCCAAGTCGCTGCGCAGAACAAGTCTACCTGACGCTCGGAGAATCAACATGGCTATTAAAGGCTGCCTCTGTGTGCCCATTCCATAAGTGTGTGTTTCTTAGCTGATAACACATAAAAATGGAATGCCCTCTGCCTTTTTGGTTTTTTCCCTTGTCCAGATGGTTTTGCCTCTGCAAAGGAGTGGTTTTATTTGAATTAATGTACTTTCTGAGAGATGATACAGGTATCCAGTGTGCCTTTGTCCTTTTGTTATCTTCAGTATGATTTTAATCCTCAAATGCCTTCTTGTCCTCCAGAGGTGGCCAAGATCCTGCCCGATTCGTTCAAGAGGAACTTCAAGGACCCCTGGAGACGACCTCACATGCTAATGAAGGAAGAGAAACCCAGGTGAGTGGATAGGTACAGTGCCACAAAAACATGTCCAAACACCAACCAAACACTGAGCACCTAACTGATTACTGATAGACATGTTATTGATCTTCTCTCCATATCCTGGCATTATTGAATGTCACATAATTGAATTGTTAACCAGAATTTCTACATTTGTGTCTCTTTTTTAGATATTTTTTTTTACTTCATTCTACATTCTACTTTATGATTATGGACAATATGTTTTCTTGTGCTTTTGTGTCTTATTCATATTTAACTGTGAAGTGTTCAACTAGAACCACAGTTTAAGATGGGAATCACTGGACTTAAAAATAAGTAAAAATAAGATCAGGATAAGGAATCTCAAAATGGAGATCTGACTTATTTACTTACTTTTCCTCATTTGGTCAAAGTTCTTAACAGGGACATAATTCAATTTTCTTGACCTTATCATTCCCATAATTATAACTGATTTTGAATGAAATGTTTTCATGTATTGAGAATTCAAAATAAGGATGATCTTTGTGGTTAAGTTCATTAGTTCAGGTCTCCATGTTGTATTGCAGATTTTTATTATTAAGTAATTGGCCTCTTCGCTGTAGCCTCTGGCTCTAAATCCGGAATAATTAGAAACTGCTGTGCTACAGGCACGTGACAAAGCCCCTGACGAAAGTTTGGACTGAATGAGGGCTGCGTTGTTCCTCCAAGGAATACCATGACCCACACACACACGCACACAAACCCACACGCACTCACTCACACACACATACACACACTCACACACACACACAGACAGGCATACATGTACACATACACACACACAGACGCACACACACACTCACTCACACATACACACACACAAACAGACACACACAGGCATACACATACACATACAAACACACAGACGCATGCATACACATACACACTAACACACACACTCATACACATACACACACGCACATACACACTCACTCACACACACACACTTACACACACACAATCACACACACTCACTCACACACACACAATCACACACACACTCACACACACACACAACACACACACACTCACACACACACTCAGACACTCACACTCACTCACACACACACTCACACACACTCACACACTCACACATACACACACACTCACACTCACACACTCACACACACACACACACACACACACACTCACAGACCTGCTGGCTCTAATCCATTGGCATAAAATGCATATCCTGACACTGTGTGTGACTTTGATCTGACCCAGTTATGTTAATGCAGATCCCCTCGGTCCCAGTGCATGCTGGGAGGGGGATCCGGCACAAGGCCATGGTCCGAGCCCGCTCTGCGCCTCTGCGCAGATTAAACTTAACATTCGATATTCTTGTTTTGACTAACCGTGACGCTCCGGAGCGCCTGGTGGCATTGTGCTGTCTCCGGTCGCCCCCGCGGTTGAATGACACATGAATGCGCCCCATTAGCCAGCGGTCCGGGTCAATCACCTGATTCTCTACGCATCTGCCAAGGTTCGCTTCCAGGCCCATTCTCCTGGACGGGACAGGACCGGTTCTCCAGGACCCAATCAAAGGAAGAAGGGCGAGCGCTAAGCCGTCATGGATGTTAAAATGCCATGCCTAATTCAACTGAGTTAGGTGTCTGCTCTGTGTGTGCGTGGAGTGCCCAGCAGAACAGTATACAAACCAGGCACCCTGAGAGATTATCCACCTGGTACCATACAATCACAAAGATGTTTTACACTTTCTTTTTCACTCTAAATCCCTGACTATAAACTTCAGAAAATGGTTTCCCAGACTGTGCAGAGAAACCGTGCAGGCAGTTTGTAAATACAGTGGTTCTGCAAAGTCTGCCAGCTGCAAGTGTTTATGACTTCTCGTGTGTGAAAAACCACCAGAGAAAATTGTTTTTTTCCCAATAATTAAGCTGAGCTCTGCTCTAACAGGTACCAGTTTTAATTAAAAAGTAAAAAGCCACTGAAAGCTGTAAATCAGAAATTCTACACCTTATTCAAGCTCAAATTACGAGCTGGAATCCCCTCCCTCCTCAGTGTTTCAAAGCAGCTTTTTGTGAAATGTCACCGGTCGTCTTGCTATTAGCAAATTACTAACCCCTTCCAGAAGCTTCTACCGGTTAAGACCATGGGGTTACCAGGCAACAGAGGAGCTAATTTAAAGTGTGGCCTTGTTAGAGACAAAACAAACAGTACAATCAGTTTAACGAGACTCTCTCTCTCTGTCATTGACTTGGTATCCTTCAGACACATTTGAGACACAGATAAACTTGTCAGTCAAACGCCCTACCATGTGTTTCCTCCTATCTCCTCCTCCAGGCCGCACATTCAGCACTGTCTGACCTTAGGACACTGACGTAAGAACACTCTTCAGCCTCAGGACAACAGCTCAAATTTTGGCTTGTATTCACGGGTGTAAAACGCGGGCTCAGTACGACCACAGCATCTTCAAAATCAGCACGGCCTGTCTTTATTTCGTTTGGTTTTGATGCCATTGAACTGCAGACCGATAATCATCAAAGCATCTCTCTTTAAGATGCTTGATTGAAGGTTTCGTCCCGTGTTTATTGTGTCCAGAAATATGTCCTGCTGTTTCACGTCTGGATGCATTAAAGACTGTGCTCTTGCTTTGAGCACATCTGTGCTAATTTTAGCTTGTCTTTCCTGAGATGTAAGCAATCCACTTGGCTCAGCAGACTTTTAGTGCGCTTTTGAGCTGAGCTGAAAACTATAACGTGCGTCACACTTAAGAGAAACCAAAGCAAACGTGGGCATTTTAAAACAGAAAAAAGAAACCACCCGTCCTAAGAGGGAGTGTTCTCAAGTGTGTTCTGACAGTCACAGTAGGTTTATGATTATTGATGACAACACTTATATAATTACAGGGTGAATGTGGAACCTGGGTTTGCTAGGACTCATTCGTTTTTCTTTTGCATTTGAAAATCTTCTTTTGAAATGAGTATTTAGTAAAGTGTGAAAAGGATTTTGGACATCTTACAATTAATTTGATACCAGAGATGCTGGTATCATTTGTGTCTAGTCCGACATTTTTTAAGATATAGTTTTATTTAATAAAGGCATGGTTCAAAATTCTCTACTAGTTTTCCCGGGGGTTAGATGGGGTCCAAATGACTGCAGAGGTCTGGAAATGTGCGATGACATAAAACAGAAGCAAGCTGCTCTTGGTCTTGAGGACTGGATTTGTTATGTTTGTAGCTCTCCCTCAATCCTCATTACATGATTGAAGTCTTTAATTCCATAGGAAGTCAAATCGTTATGATAACGCGTGCAAATTCATTGCTTGTTGAAAGCTGGCTGGAAAAAAAAGCAGGTCCATTCCAGCAACTGAGAAGCACAGCTGTCAAGATTAGCACGCTCACCAGAAATATGAACATACTCCTAAACCCCAGATGCCCCCCCCACCCCCCAGAGCTACCAAAATACCAGCTGAGAAATTTACACATATTGGCCTTGAGCCTGGAACTGCCATAGTAACAAAATAATTCAATAATCAACTCTTTAATATGTATGTGATCATACTTGCGCAGCACACTTGTTGATTTGATATATTACCCAGCTGTCTTGGTGAAAGCTCTGCACTGCTGTGTTCCACTGTTAATATAATATAACATATAGACATGTATATGTACAATTGACATATCCTAGTGAACTTAAGATGAATAGATAGCAACAGAAACATCTTAAAACTGATTTAGAGGTCTCACCCTCTTAATGTCTTTGCTACTGTCTTGATTCTGGGCTAATATGTTTAAACACAGACTGTATAGTGTCTACTACATTGGCCTTAAATACCTTTAAACAAAACCTCCTGTAGCTAATTGTGTTTGGCGAACCCTTCCCTTTCTCTAGACTCAAAATGGCAAAAAAGTGGGAAGTTCCTGTAATGGCACCACGGTTTCGTGTCAATTATGCAACAGGCGACGGTTCAGTGCATCTGGTTTGTCTGAGCCTGGTTTTTTTTTTTCAATGATGTTTCAGAGAAGGGCGGATGACCCTGTCCGTGATGACAAACAGAACACGGCGTACTCTGCTGCAGGAGTCCGATCCCAGAACGGTCCAGATTACTGAGGTTTTACATCTGGGTCTGGACCTAATCTCACCGCCTGACTGTGTGTTTTGGCAAAGGTGACGCGTCCTCTGTTGTAAAAGTCTGTTTTAAAAGAGGGGGACGGAGCCAGCCAGCGCACAATCTCATCGGTCACACAGCTGTGGGCCGAGCTCTCCGTGGCTGTGCGTGTCTCCCGGCGCGTAGAGATCACACGCACGCGGTCTTTGCGCGGCTCCTCATCTGCGGGCGCTAACAGGTCAGGAATCCTGCTTTAGCACGCCTGTCTGTCCCACAGAACGTTCCGTGTGTACGCTTTGATTTAAACCCCCGTGGAGCTGCAGGCTTCACGTATGTGGAGATGTTACCTCATCATTACATTTCTGTCTGCGTGCTTCCCCTCAAACGTCATGAACTCCCCCCCAACGCTCCTACCCCCCCCACTTTGAACTGCCACAAGCGGAAAGGCTAATGCCAGAAATAAAATTGCATTTAATTGATTCATTATGATCTGCTATGACTTGGACTTCTCAGTTTGACATGAAATGGAGGTGACTGGCTGGCTCTGAGACAGCCCAACGGGAAAGGTGTTGTGTTTTTAAAACATCCTTGGGGATTTAGTACCTGGCCGTAAAAACACCATGTTTGGTGATAAGCTTAGGTATATTCCAAGGAGAAGTCATGTTGATCCCACCTGTCAAAGATTTAATACAATGAATCACAACATCTGAGATGCTGGGCTTAGTAAATCAGAGATTTACTGAATCATATTGGCAGGCAAATGCATGTGTCTGCTCACGAGCAGTGTTTAAAAACATGCACCCCATGCTAGTGTAGAACCACCAGAACCCTCCACTGCTTGGATCACTACCATGTTTCAAGCTTTATGTTCACTGTCTGTGGTTGGGTTCCAATAATGAAATCTATATGGCCAATGGGCAAAAATAGAGGACAAGAATAGAGGTGGTAAATAGACCTTGACTAGAGAACTCTATGGTAAATGGGCCTGTGCTGAGAACTCTATGGTAAATGGGCAAAAATAGAGAACTAGAATAGAGATGTAAATAGACCTGACTAGAGAACTCAATAGTAAATGAACCAGTGCTGAGATCTCAATGGTAAATGGGCAAAAATAGAGAATTCTATGGTAGATAGACCTGCTTGGAGAATTCTATGGTAAATTGACCAGTGCTGAGAACTCTATGGTAAATGGACCACCCTTGCTCGTCTCCACATAGGCACTGATTTTGTCTTCATTTCCACTTATCTTATCATGGGTCTTATCAGAACCCAAACAAAGTTTACTGCAGCTCCTCTGGACAAACCACAATGGACAAAGAGCGACTTTAATCCCTTTAACGTCACAGAGGAACACCCTTAAAGCAATTCTGTTTTTACTGACATGAAACCTGCAATTAAAGTCAGACACTGTCCTGATGAAAGCCAGCAGACACTGAGCGGGGATAATGAGTAGCCGAGCGACTTCAGACGCCGAATTCACCATCAAGGCCGTATGTTTTGATAAAAAAAGGGCCATGGACAGTGACATGTGACAAAGACACAGCAAAGGAGATTATGAGATGAAAGCGAGTGCTGTTTTGTGTTTTCCGACATTGGGCTTGTTGTCTGCCGTGGCCATTTTTGAATTGCGTCAGAGCGTTTTTGACAGTGTTCTGGGTGGTGCTGCATCCTAACATTTTGTTATGCCAGATACTGTTGACCGTGCATTGAATATGTCTGACAGCATTGAAGTGCTGGTTCAAAGTTATACATAATAGGCATTAAATTCTGATTGATGATGAATGTACTTGATGTTTCTGGAGCTACACAGCATAAAGTACATTTTCCAGATTCAGCAGAAAAGGCGTAAAAACCTGAGGAGATTCATGTGTTTTGCTAGCTTGTGCATGGCTTGGGACAGATTGTGTTTACACTGACCAGTTGTGGCCTGTTCCGGGCGTTATTTACACACCTTTCTTTCTCTTGTTCCTCAGCTACTGTGTGCAGCTGCGGGTGAAGCAGGCTAGCACCCCCTGCAGGCTGCACCTGTGGAGTGCACAGCTGGTGAGGGAGCGGTCCGTCTGCACAGAGTGCCAGAGTGACGCCATGGGCAACAAGGACCGCTGTGTGGGAGAGGGACAGGAGGGCACACGGTACCAACACCCCGCTAACCATTAGCCAACTGCCTGCCCACTGCCTGCTTACTGGCAGCCTACTATTAGCCTGTGGTCTGCCAACTAGCAACCTGCTTTCAGCCGACTGGTGATCTACTGTTAGCCTGTGGTCTGCCAACTAGCAACCTGCTTTCAGCCGACTGGTGATCTACTGTTAGCCTGTGGTCTGCCAACTAGCAACCTGCTTACAGCCGACTGGTGATCCACTGTTAGCCTGTGGTCTGCCAACTAGCAACCTGCTTACAGCCTACTAATGATCTACTGTTAGACTGTGGTCTACCAACTAGCAACCTGCTTTCAGCCTAGTGATGATCTACTATTAGCCAACTATTAGCACACTCTAAGCCAAATATTAGCCTTCCATTATTCAGCTATAAGCCAGCTATCTACCTACTATCTTACAACTAACAGCCAGCTATTAGCCTATTGTCCACCAACTGTCTACCTACTATCTACGAATTAACAGCCTACTATGAGCCTACTGTCTACCAACTATCTTCCAACTACCGACCAACTAACAGCCAACTGTTATCCTAATACCGCCCTACTATCAGTCAACCCTCACACAATGATGGCAGTATTATCCTTACAGAAATATCATTAACTGAAACATACTGAAAATATATTATAAAGATCAGAACAGGTATTGCATCACATTATGTAACAATTACCAGCTGCAATATATAAATATATTTATTTAACTTTTACTCTACTTATCATTATGATTTCCAAAAATTCCAAGTATTTACCATATATTGCAGTATATATCAGAGTGTAACCCTGATGGTGCTGTCACTTGGTCTCATATATGAGTGTTTTTTTCCTGATGAATCCTGTCCCGTGTGTGTCATATCTGAGCATGTGTGATATCTGAGTTTGGGTCATATGCATTTCCAGGACTTTCTGGACTGCAGCTTCAATTCCTGGCTGCCACGGGTCGTGGGTTCAAGAGTCATCCTCAGAAAACTGCCGGTGCCCTCTACACTCCCTGCTCTTTGTGTAGCCCCGCCCCCCAACCCCCTCGCACGCGCTCACACGCAGGGAGTCCGATGTGGCGATGCAAGTGCCTTCCAGCCACCACTGACTCCGCCTCAAGAGATGGGAGGAAGAGAGGAAAAATTCACTTCCTGTTTCCTGCCACTTTCATTTCCATGTTCTACCCTCACCTCATACATCACTTCCTGTATAAGCACACAATCCACGTATACTCAGCTACTCAGCACCTGTCTCTCCCAAAGCACAAACACATCCACACAAGTCTTTTTTGTAATCTCTGAGACTTTGTTATCTACCTCCATAAATGCAGCTGCATTGAGACATGCATATATGTATAATATATAAATATGTTATTTTGGTTTTATTACATTTTCTACTTTTTTTTGTTTTTATGGATTTGTAAGAACACTGAGGATGGCAACTTTTGTCAAACAGTATGTCAAACGGTAAACCACCTCCGTGTCCGAATTACATAGAGATCTCATTTGCAGACACCCCCAAACACAAACACACCCCCCCCCCCATGCAGCCCCACCACCTGGATGCTCCAGAACTGGAGTTGGGTGGTCAAAGGGGGGGGCCCTGTCCCCTGCAAAGATGAAAAGGCAACAGCAGATACGGCCCCAGCTCTCAGAATTCCAGTCGGTCTGCATAACTGAGCTGAGCGGCCAGGGTAGCGTCTGTGTATTATCGCGGCGAGGCACGCGGCCGAAACCCGCACCGCGAATGTTCCAGAGAGCTGGGGCCCCGGCTTTTGCGTTTAGCGCTTATTGCTGATGCCGCCGGACCTGTAAATTAGTGAAGATACTGGCAGCGTTCCAGCGTGCTCTCCGTGCCGCTCACAAACACAAGGGCGATTGGCTGACGCTACTCTGACACCGGGCCAAAACTCTGATTGCTCATTGCTTGGCCGACGGTGCTTGCCCTCACTCATTTATTTTTTATATTCATCTAATGTTTTCACTCAATTAGAAGGCATGTTGAGATCAAAGTGACACATGCTGGGGGGGTGGGGCGGCACTGAGATACTGTCCGCTTCGAGGGGCTTTGTGCCAGATCGAGGCTTTCAGTGGAGTACAGTCATTTTTTCACTTTCGCACAAAAAGTGAAAAGAATCATCATGATGTCATCGCCGATCTATGAAATGGGGGGAAATTGAGGAAGGCATTTTGACTTATTACTGAAAGTGTCATGGCCGTATATTTCTTGCTGATTAAAATAAACACCAGTGTGATTTGATCTCTTTATTTCATATCCCTGTCTCAGCTTCCAGCGCTATCTGTAAAGGCAGAAGCAAGAATGCGGAGAGCAGCCAGTGAGCACAATTCTTGTCCATACACTTTGATTCTTGTCGATCTCTCAACCCCTCGATGAAAAAGCCATCGTGCCGCACTCCGATGCTTGAACTTCAAACGGGTGCTGTAGCTCAGGGGACAGAACTTTCCAGAAATCGTCCAGATTCCAGGTTCGAATGTCCAATTATTAGGCTCACCGATCCTTGAGAAGCAACTGTGTCTTAGCGCCACACGCTGTTTACTTTCACCCTTGGTGAAACAATGACCATAGTTCCACCGCATGTCCATGTCATGGCCTGTCACTTAATGAAATTGACAAAATATAGAGAAACGTTTCCTCTATATCAAGTGGATTTACTTGAGATACATTCAATTACCTATTGAATGTTTCATTTTGTCTCTCAGTTGATAGTCATTATTGTACCTTTTATTTTTTTATTATCATCATTACTATAGCTATTAATGTTAATATATTCCATAATGTCTATAATTGTTTACCTATTTTGGGCTATCCGCTTGTCTCCGCTTAACCATAACCATATATTGACGGTGTACTTCTGTCATAGTTCCTCTTTGCAATAAGAAAAGGGTTAGATGGGTAACAATAGCCAATGGCTATTAGATAAGATAAATAATAAGATGGTTCACACTGACTGGGTCAAGATCACAACCCCTCCTCATTAATCATAAATGACAAAATCAAACATTATTTCTGGCTAATGTCCATATAAAAGGGCTGTTGGGAATTATAGTCCCAAACTGCTCTGATCAATCTGTATGCTTCGAGCAGGTCAAAATACGATTTGAGGAAGTATTTTTACTCAGTTTTTAAATCCACAGTTTTTGTCCATTGATTTTTGTAAATTTGCACAGCTTAGTTTGGTTTATAGTCTGTGGTGTGGTGGGGGTGCTAATATATGTCATAACCTTAATAATTCCATAATTCCACTGCGTATAGCCCAGTTTTCACTCAACTCAGAGCGGCACTATGACTCCTTAGCAAATACAGAGCTTAGTGCAGCTTAGTTCACTCAATGATATTAGAGACTTTTATAGTAAATAGCAGTATTCATAATAAAGAATGGTGCTTTAAAATAACCCAGGGATGCCAGTCTTGTTAAGGGTCTGTAATATAAAACATTTTTAATATTTATCTGAGAAGCAGGAGTGCTGGTCAGTGTAGAAGCAGCCTTATGAGGACCGTTTGTTTTTCCACTGCCTGCATAATTGTTTGACCCAAAGGTTTTACGATGGTAAAAATGTAATATATAAGTCCACCAGTCTGTGCCTCACTAACATTAGAACACAAAACTTCATTGATCACAAAACGTTCTGTTTCCAAGATTCCACACCAAAAGAGCTGAACTCAGGAAAATGCCAATTTTAGTGAAAGTAAGTAGAAAAAAACAGCAACGTAACTAAAGAGATTAAATGAGGACATTTCAGGGATGTAATCACAAAATATTGACGTGAAAAAGAAGATTGTACAGGTTGTGACTGTAAGCTTAATATATGTTTTAGTGCCTCCAAAGTGATACTTAACAAATGTAATTTTCGGCTCCATTGTAATTTCACATTTTAAATTTAAATTTAGATGTCATTTGAATGTGAATGTTTCTCATGATGAGCTAACATTTGCTAACTTAAATCCTTCTTGCAAATTCATCCTGCTACAACAGCATGGTACAATCGCATTTGTTCAAACAGCAGAATAATATGCTGCTTCAAAGACAATCATTCCAAGCACAAAGGAATTGTGTTTGAATCATTTTATGTCCTACTGTGTCACACAAAGTTATTGCCCTTTATTGAAGGTTTTTTCCTGAAGAATCAGTGGTGGTTATTCACTAAAATGTATAAAAACATTCAAAAGAAGTGTATATTATTGGTTTATTTTTCTCATTAAGCTTGTGTACCCTTCTCTATGAATATATGGTTGTACATGTATGACTGACACTGACGCTGACGCATGCAAGCGGCCACCCCACACCTGACCATGCAGCTCATGCCATTTTATATTCAATAAATAAAAGTGGTAAAACACCCAACATCTCTGTGTGAAATGGGTTCTTCCTCTCTTTCATACAAAGCTCTGTATAATACCTCATGCTTTGTAATGTATCCCAATCATATTACTTTGTTCTGTTATTTGTTCTTCAGTGTTACAACAGAAAATCCTTTACAATGTGACAAATAAGGAACTTGTTACTTTGACAATCTACATAAGGCAATAATACACGTCAGTAGAATGCATTGTATATAAAATGAAGCTTTTGGAAAAATAATATATTTTAGACAAATCAGATTTGGCCTAAGACAGTAAAATACCAAGTAGAAACATACTGTTGCAATCAATCAAGTACATACATCACGTACATGACTTATTACATACTTATTACACGGTTAAACAAACTTGCCCTGAACCTTGTTCTTTACAAAATTCCAAGTTACATGCGTGTACAAAATCAACCTTCTTTATTAAATATGTCGATTTTAGAGCCCTTTGGCAACACATTATAAGATTTGATAAACGTTACTTGACATTAGCCAAAATGTCTTGTCCTAAATGTACATACAGTGCATGGATTTTTTTTTACATGAATTCTAGTAATATTCGCTGTGTTCACTTTTTAAAGGAAATTTTATGTTAATCGCCCGACATTTGTAGAAATGGCTGTTCATTTTGGCACTTCAGATTTCTCTTATAAGGAGGTGCCGTTCTGTGAGAGCATAGCAGCTGTTGACAAATGTCACAAACTGGTTCTCTACATTAGCGGCACAGCTGTGTATATTTTCGTCTTGTTCCTTCTCACAAATTACCTCCGAGTAAGCATTCCGTTATGCGTTTTCTCCCTGGACAGCCATGTCCTCAGACGCTGTCCAGACTAAGCGCACTGTCGCGGTGCTGTAATTACAGTGCAGCGCCGGGGCGCTCTGTGTGTATGCACACACGCACATCCATCAACAGGTATTTTGTGACATTCTCGGCATTCCCCGCGCCATGGACTCACGCGCGCCAGGGGAATGTTGCTGAACATCAAGAGGCTTTCAGTGCGCCGGTGTTTTGGCCCCCGATGTCCTTTGAAAAGGTCTCCGTCTGAACTTCCAGACCGAAGCAGGTGAAAAGCGCCCGAGGGCACAAAAAAACATCTGCCCCGGTTTTTCAAGGATTACTTTAACGAGCATGTGGAGGTGAGGTCTGACGGCCTTTTAACGCCGTGTTAGGATATTTGTCTCGTCCGTGTTGTAACGTGGGACAATGCTACGAGGAATGCTTTCTAACGATTGTGCGTTAAACCGCCAGTCTCCAGCTCCAGACAGAAGAGACGTTCGCTGTTATTGCTGGATAAATGGGAAATTCCTGACGTTAACAAAAGAGTATGCGATTCTGGGGCTGCCCAGTGCGACTGGATCAGACCTGCCACATGTGCTGTCAGTGCTATTACCAGGAATGTACCCAGCCAAAAATGTTTGGTTGCTAGAACCTTCCCAGAAAGTTAGAACAAATTTTCCCAGGATGTACATTTGTCTAAACTGATGTCCCTTCAATGTTATTTACCAGGAATGCTTTGTTACCTTGAAAGAACTTGCTTGGAATGCCATAATGTTCTGAGAATGTTTCTGGAATGTGTACATTATAACATTCAGTCAAAACCCATTAAGAATCTGGCCAACAGGTTTCATTGTTACTCCAATGTTCTTAGAATATTTTGTGTTAGCTGCTAAGACAGGTGATGGCTACTACTATACCAGAGGCTTAAAATGATACTGTGCTAACTGCATACAGGAAGACCAGTTTCCCTAAAAAGATGACTGTTGATTTGAACTCCATTTGTTATGAAAAGGTACATTTTGATTTCAAAATGAATGTATGTGGTGTCCTGGAAGACCTTGTTTGGCTGTTTTCCATTCAGGCTTGCAAATAAAATTTACTGCTAATATATTTTAGATAAAGCTGTACTCATCACTCTTGTGATGATGTAGGTTTACTTAAATATCTCCTTTAGGAAGATAAAATGAACTTATGCTGCATTCTGAGATAACTTAATTTTGTTGTGTTTGACAGAAAAGATCCCTTCTGCGAGTTTGCATGTTGTTCAACAAAGTACAGCACTGCAATCATTAGGGAGCAGAGTAAAGCTGAGAGAGACAGAGAGAGTGAAACAGAGAGACAGGGAGAGGGAGACAGAGAGAGAGAGATAGAAAGAGAGGGAGAGTAAGACAGAGAGTGAGACAGAGAGGCAAGGAGAGTAAGACAGAGTGAGACAGAGAGGGAGAGTAAGACAGAGAGTGAGACAGAGAGGGAGACAGCGAGGCAAGGAGAGTAAGACAGAGAGTGATAGTGAGACAGAGAGTGAGAGTGAGACAGAGAGGGAGACAGAAAGGCAAGGAGAGTAAGACAGAGTGAGAGTGAGACAGAGAGGGAGAGTAAGATAGAGTGAGAGTGAGACAGAGAGGCAAGGAGAGGGAAACAGAGAGAGAGAGAGGAAGAAAGAGAGGGAGAGTAAGACAGAGAGTGAGACAGAGAGGCAAGGAGAGTCTGCGTTTGTAGAGGCCTCCAGCTGATGAGATTCCCCTGAATTTTCCATTCCCTTTCGCTGCAGAGATGTAGCTCGTTAGCTCCCATCAGTGTCCTATCAGCCCCGGCCGCTGCTCCAGTGTTCACATGTTGTGCAAACAATTAAAGGTTCATTTATCAGTGCTCTACGGGTGGGCTTTCCTTCCCTTCGCACTGCCCGGCCTGGAGCTGGGGCGTGGTGCTGTTTCCCATGTTACTGTGTGTGAACAGAGCGCTGCAGTTAGCCACGGTGGCCCATAGCATCAGCCGCCCTCCCTGGTCCCTTCAGTGGATTCTGCAGTCAGTATGCCATCATACTTACAGTCCCTCACATACACACGCACCCACACAGACCCAGTCCCATTTACTGCCAAAGGCAACAGGGCATATGGGCCAGAATCCTTCACAATATTTTCAATTTGGCACCCCCTTCCCCTCATTCATATACTGTATACAAATTCACACTCACTCATGACTTCCTCTCTCTCTCTCTGCTTCACCCTACCAAGTCAGCGTAACTCTTTTTTTTCCCGCTGTGGTGTGCATAGGTGTTGTGGGTTTGTGTCCCCCATCACCCCTGGCTTACCCTCTGTGAGCTGCGGACAGGGTCACCAAAAGGCAGGAAGGCGCGTCTTTGGCCCGGTGCCTGATGGGGCCTGACAGCAGTGGATTCTGGGATTATCGGGGCTGAAAAGAGGGGCATTCCAGCGCGCCCGCGCCTTTGTGGATGCTGGGGCCGCTGTTTGCTTACATGAAGACAGCTGTTCAGAGCATCGCTCTGTAGGATTCCCAAAACCAACAGGGTCACTTCCGATCGCTGTTTGTGCCCCCTCCTGACCCCCACAACACCCCCACTCACAACCTCGCACCATCCTCTATACTCCTCACTAAAACTGTGTGGCTGCATCCTGTGGGGGGGGGGGGGGGGGGGTTGTTTTTGCCATGATTTTGAGCTGTGAGGATAGGCCTGTGATGGATCGCACCACTGTAACATGTGGGGGGGGTGGGGGTTGGGTCACTTGGGCCCCCGCTGCGGGATTGGTCCAGCCCTCTGCCCTGGCAGACCTGGGGCCCCTCAGGGCCTTTGTTCTGGGGCAGTGACTGAATGGCTGAGCGATGAGAAATGCTGCCTGCGGATTTGCGGGCCGCACCAGGCCAGCACGCCCTGCGCGGGGAGTTGATTTAGTGTGTGTGGGATGGCAGCCTAGGGCTGAAGTAATGCATATCTGAGTGAACTCCGTACATGTGTATTCTCTGGGATAGGATCCAGGGCCTGGCCCCACCCACACCCCCTTTTTACACCATAAACCCGAGCAGCGCAACTCCAAACCCCACTGGGCCGGTGTAAATGCCGGTTCTTGGTATGTTTTAGCACTTAAGTGCTTCATATAAGACAGCGTTTGGCTAAAGAGCTCCCAGACTCCCATGTTTCCCATGGCATAAACTGGCTGTTGATTGATAGGAGACCATAAAAACCAGCATATATCCTGGCTACTCAATAATGAAATGCCAGTGGTGTTAACCTCCCCCCTTCATGCATGCACATACACACACACACACGCACGTGCACACACACACACACACACCAACCTCCAGTTCAGCTACAAAAAACGCAGTTGCTACATGGATCCTCAGTGATTCTGAACAAATGGGTCCTAATTGATTAATTTGCTTTAAAAATCGTGGATGCAACAGAAACATGCAAATTGCTATACAGAACACATGCTCCAGTACAAAGATTATATTTGTAATCTAAACTAAATTAAAGTTAAAGATACAATGTGAAAATTGGCTTAACACTAATGATACTTATGATAGATATTGGCTACTCTCCAGTATGAAACAGTACAACTTTGCAACTTTGTTTTGTTTCCTTACAAAACAAGTGGCATTCCATTCGTGTGTCCATAGTGCACACCAAAGCAATTGGAGGCGGTAAGTGCCACTCTCTCTTCACAGCGTTCATTGTCACGACATGAACCAGCTGTTGAGCGAGTGTCTCTCCGCGCCCTGCGCCTGTGCGCATTCTGCCCTGGCCGCTAATGAGAGCCTGCGCTCCCCGCTATCTCCGCGACCAGGTGGCCTAGAGCGGAGGAATGATAATGACAGCGCCGGTCATCCTCGGAGAGAAAACCACATCTGCTGAGGAAAAATAACTTACCGTCACAGCAAGAATTAAAAACACTGCCTCAAACGCTGCCTGAATACTTGCACAATTGCGCCATCTAATGGTTTGTTGATCCAATCGCGAAGTACATCGGACAAGTTTATATGCGCAAGTCACTCTTTAGAGTATTTGTGCAATAAAAATTACTTAAATTCACAAATATATATATATTTATCTTGGGACTTTATTTCCATATTTATTATGGAACTCTTTTTACTTTAAATTCAGTTTGGATCTCCCAGCAGGACAATTATTCAGCTGACGTACTTGTGACGCAGTTGCAATCACGTGATGGCACAAAATACAGAAAATAATTTCACCCAAACGTGGTTTTAAAAATGAGTTTATTGACGCCACATTCCAGTTTATCTGCTGAACAGCTCCAGGTGATTTGAGCTTCTTTCACTGGGACAGTGTGTCACAAGGCATCACAATTATCAATATCTTAAAATGACCCATCAAGCACTGAGTGCTTACAGAGAACAGGCAGACCTTCAGGAGAACAAAGTGTATGTTTAGACAGTTCAGACGGACCATCCTCAGATGGTGCTGACATTTGTGAAAACACCCCCATGACTCCTCACTAACCACAACATTTCTGGCCTTTGACTTTCCCTTACGTTCATAGCGCACAAACTGATAACACCTCTCACCTGGATGAATTCAGCTGCTTTGTAAAGGAGTGTCGCAATCTCAAAGACTCTTAATTGCAGTGAAAAACTGCACTGCGATACCGTGCAACAGGAGAGGCGTTGCACCAAAATGGCAGCGATCCTTTACATATATGTCAAACCAGAGAACGTGAAGCTGAAGATGTCACCCATCCATCCTTCACTCTTTAACCAATGGGAGCTCTGACACAGAACTACGGCCAATCATAAAGCGTATGGGGAGGACTACAGTTACTGATCTCACCAAATTAGTGTCCATATACTTCACATATTTCAAATCAATACATTGGTAATGGGATCCCATCCTTCCACCTAACTCCACGGTGAAGTATGAGTCCGCTTCTCATTGTAAAATAGATTTAACAAAACAAAACAAAACAAAACAAAAAGATAATGGCAGTTTTGGAGTTATACAAGAAATTCTGTCATGTACTTCACATTTGGAGAAATTTATGATAATACAAATCATCCAAACAAATCTTCATGGAATCAGCACAAGAGAAGCCAGCGATGCAGTTTTGTTGCATATGCACAATAAGAAATAAAAAGAGGACACAGACTGAAAACGTGGCACAGCTGAATCAGTGACATAATGCAGCTGCTCCTAACTCTGGACTCAGGCTTGGTGGGAAGCATCCCAGAAAGGCTTTTGTGTGACTGAGCTGCAGAAAATAAACACAAACACCATGTGCACCCAACGTAAATAGGATACTTTTCTGTATAGGCAACGGAAACGGGAAACTCAGAATCCCCTTACACGCTTCGAGAGGGTGTCTTTATTTCATTGCAGAGGTGTCTATACGGCAACCGCACACACTCACAGTTACCAGCACCCTCAGATTCTCCCGGCTCTAGATCCGGCCCTGCTGTGATGTTCATGGACGCTCCCTGGACAGAGTGCGAGAGAAAGAGTTTGCGTGGCTCAATGAGGAGTGTGTGCGTGCATCTACATGTGCCTGGAAATGGTACGGTAAAAAGGGTAAAACTATAGGTATTGTATATTGGGATTCAGCAGCGGTTTGCATCTTGAATGCAGGAGGAGCAGGTCCAGGATATGGCGCTTTGTTTATTTCAGGTTCTTGAGCTGCTGGTTGGTGCTGTTGATCTTGAGGTCCATCCGGTCCACTTTGCCCAGCAGGTTGTCCAGAGACACGTCCTGGTCATCAATCTCAGCCTGCAGACCGAGTCCCAGATTCTTCAGCCGGCTCAGCCCGGAGCACATCTCATCTGCATCCAAAAGCCAATCACAATGTTACACATCACATGACCAGCACTCAAGATCCAATCGCAATCTCACACATCGCAGCAATGGCACTCAAGAACCAATCACAATCTTTAACATCATGTCAATTTACATACAAGTAAACAACACCCTTGTTTCAGACATTTAAATTGCATTTACATTTTGCATTCAGCACATACTCATAAAATTAATTTTCCCCCTACATAAAATCAATTTATGCAACTTTATATTAACTTAACTCATAAATACCTTGCTGAAGCATACTATCACAGCGATCCATTTGGGAACCCAACCAAACTTGTAATACAATGATACTGAACCACATTTGGGACAAAAGGCCCATTCTCATCACAGCGTCTCACCCAAGTTGTCGTCCAGTTGCTGGTGGGCGGCTCGGAGATGCTGGTTTTTGGAGTAGCCGTTCTGAGAGGAGGCTGGGGCGTCTGACATCGACCCTGAAGCGCCAAATCCTGCACGACAAAAACCACAAATCACAAACCACCACAGAGTCAGTACCACTGAACACAAACACCACAGGGACAGAGGAATTTCTGGGCGCAGATCTGACTGTTGCTTTGACAGACAGAGGACAGAATACCACATTACAAATTATTGACTGGTAACAGTTATTCCAAGTTTTATTAAACAAGCTACCTTAAATATCTGTATAAACACATCATGTCAAATGAGGGAATAATTATTGCAGAGCTAAGAAGGATCTCATCAGAGCACTGATTATGTTTATATAAGCAGCATTCAGAATAAAACATTCCCTTTTTCAGTGTCCTGCTAGCTTTGGACTCTCTTGTGAACAGCTTGACTTGGTTAATGAATGGAAAGTCTGCTTGATTTGGCTTAATGCTGACCTCTCCCTATCAGCGATAATAAAGACTTTGATACTGATAAGATGTGATTGTGTACTCAGTTCTCAGTTTGGAGTGAGATCACACCGTGTTTACCTGAAGTGTCCAGCTTCCTCAGGTTGGGGTGGCTGGCCTGGTATTTGTGCTCTTGCTCTTTGCTCTCAGACAGCGCATTCTGCAGTCTGGAAATACAACCAGCCAATCAAATTAGCTAAAAATGACAGATAAAAAAGACAATAAAACACAACAATGCTTATGTAACGAGGAAAGACTTGCTGGAGATTTCAAACCAAGGTCCTCATTGGCTGCTGTGCTCTACAAGAGGTACAATGAGCTAAAGACAAAGGTCCCTGGTCATGGTAACCAATAACATTCTGCTTCTCAAGGGGTGATGTCATAGTTGGAGGCAAACTCTGATGTGCTCACTCACATTTCCAAACATGACGTCATTGCTATATGCAGCCATACGATTTGGGAGGGGTTTTACTTGCTGCTGGGCTGGTACACTAGGACCTGATTGGTCAGGGTGTTGGGGGGATTTTTGGGGAGGGTCTTACTTGCTGCTGGGCTGGTACACTAGGGTGGTTGGGGGGATTTTTGGGGAGGGTCTTACTTGCTGCTGGGCTGGTACACTAGGACCTGATTGGTCAGGGTGTTGGGGGGATTTTTGGGGAGGGTCTTACTTGCTGCTGGGCTGGTACACTAGGACCTGATTGGTCAGGGTGTTGGGGGGATTTTTGGGGAGGGTCTTACTTGCTGCTGGGCTGGTACGCTGGCGCCTGCTCTGTCAGGGGCTTGGTTTCTGGTTTGGGTTTGAAGTAGTTGGTGATGCTGCCCCACACGCTCTTGATGCTGTTGATGTGGCGCTGGCTGGTCTTCAGGTCCTCGTCCATGCCGTCCACCATCCGCTCTGCCCTCTTCAGCGCCTCGCCCTGGCGCATCAGCTCCTGCAGGGAGGCCAATCAGAGAGAGGCGGCACTGCGTCACATCCTATCACATCAAAGCGATACCTCATCAGAGTCAATGTGATGTCATCAAGTTAAGGTTCATAAGAAAATCACTTGTGAAAGTGTGGACTCCTGGTCACTGAAATTAAACGACTTGATTAAAAAAATGAACAACTCCAAAGCAAAAGCAAATGGAAATGGGACAAACCTGTCATATGTTAAAGTATTTTTTAGGGAGAAAAAGATGGCAGAACTTAACCACATGTGTTTGACAACATTAAATGATCAACAAACTGGCAATGAAAAAACCAGCACACAGGGGGTCCCCCCAGTTCTACACCTTAGAACATCTGGCTTAGAGGACTGAGGTGAGGGCGCTGTCATGCCTGTCCAGGGGCTCTACCTGTGTGTCCAGGTGTGTCAGCATAATCGTATTGGTATATTTATGCTGCCATGCTTGATTTTTGCATGACACAAATTTCCCCATTGCAGCAGACAAGCAACAATAAACAAAAAAACACTGTGTGACCTTGTTTCTACTATAAATGCTACTATCACTACCACTCCAACAACCGATATACTCTTTCAATGTTTGCACACTGAATGGAACAGCTCAGTTATTGTGAGTAATACTGCATTTCTGGGAAGAACAGGAATTTCTGCCCATGTGCAAAACGTGACGATCTAATCAACTGATCTGTAAAGTACCCTTATCACACAGTGACCTCATTGTTACCCACCAATCAAACCTGCTTGCACAGCTTACACCCTCAGCTGGCCCATGGCTGGAGGGACAAGAGCTGGTAAGAGCCACTGCTGGTGAGGCAAGCCAGTAACTCTGAGATATGTGCAGGGAACCATGAAAAGTACCAATGCTGCACTACAAAAAACAAATGACCCATACAAGTACTTAAAATACCAAGGCTACACATGGGTGAATTGTGACACTTCAGAATTATTTTAAGTTTCAAAAAAAAAAAAACATATCATGAAGGTTTGGTGAGGAATATGGCACAAGACTTAAGGGGCTTCTAAACACCTTCAAAGTTTAAAGAATGTTCTGAAATGTGGTTGACCATGTTTTTTTCAGCCTGAGGCAGTTTTGAATTAGAAAATAGAAAGGGAATAGAAAATGGGAAATTCAAACAAGGGGTTAAAAGTAACTGTGACCAGTTAGCCCAGATGCCGACCGCAAGTTGCTTTGGGGGGCTGACTTCCTGCAGAATTTCCCCTGCAACAGAAAACGTACCGCCTACTCTTTCACTTTCCACTTCGCAAAATATATGTCTTCACCGCATTTCTGTTATGACATAGGCGCATTAACAGGGTTGTACGTGCATCTAGGGCAGTGCTTGTGTCACACAAAGAAAAACAAATCGATCCAACTAAAGGAATTCAAGCACTCTGCCAAGTAGGCCTACTGTTGCGGCAAACAGAAACATATTAGGGATTAACGCCACAGGCATACAGAAAATACTGCAACATTAACACTCCAATTGTATATGGGGACACTTCAAGCGACATTTGTTCATGAAGAGGAACTATTTAGCTAACACTAACTGTTGTCCCATCAAGAGTGTTAAAGTTTCAAAACCAAGGAGAGTACTATACCCTTCGGACGCCCTTACCTCCGCAGTGTCTGTGCCCATTTTCTCAGACTCGTATATGAGGCCGAGGGAGCGGTGGCTGCTGTCCACGGCGGACTGCGCCGTCCGCATCACCTCCTGTTTCAGCCATCTCTGCCGCCTCTCTGCCTCACTCAGGCGGCTTTCCTTCGAGTCATCGTAGCCGCCACCACGGCCGAAGTCCTCCACCACGTCGTCATCGTCGTCATCGGCAAAAGGATTGTGGGTGTTGGGGTATGCTGACATGACTCCTAGTTATAGCTGGACAGTTTTCGTACAGTTAATTTCCCAACTGTTCTTACACGTCCAAAAGACATCCAACTAACGTTATTCATCTTATCTTGCCTAGCCACTGACGTAAGTCAGCAGTACAACTATCATCTGAATAACTAGCTTATCATTAACTGTCAAACAGCAACAACACAACTTGACATTTCACATAGCGGGCATGGCAACAGGTTTATCCCGAACAATTAGCTGTTATCGTTTCACCGGTAAAACGTGTTTTATATATTTCATCATTTTGCTGCTGACTCACCCTAAACAATACGTAGGATTTAAGTGCTCAGGATAGTATGCAAGCTAGCCAGGCAAACGAGCTATGCTACTACCGTCACACATCACTGCTAATGCATATCAATACCAACAACCAAAAACAATTTAGCCTGCAATAGCGATAGTTAGCCAGACGGCTGTCCACGAACGATTCATTTTGGCTGTTAGACTAGTTAGCAAGAGATTTATCAGGAATACTTAGCTAGGTCATTTGTAACATACTTATACGTTAACAACGTTACTTTACTTACATTACAACCCGCACCTCCACCCGTTATGTCGAAGATGGACGTCCTGTGCTGTCGTTTTGTCAGCTGATTTTCCCCTGCGCTGTTTCCTGTCCCGTTTTAGTGACGCAGAATGTGCTGTAGGACCCCCGAAATTTCATTGGTTGCACTGGTGCTGGCAATTGCTAACGTTGGCTATTTAGCTTGCTCAATAATATTTATGTGCACTATTGTTAGATCTTGTATAATATCCGAATAGACCATCAGAACAAATCATATTTACCTTTTATAATTACGTTTGGGACATCTGTGCTGTCTGTTTTTGTTTGCTTTCTGCGAATAAATTGCACTGCATCTATATTGGACCAACAGACTTCCCGTAGTTATGTTGTTTCCTTGTCCACCCAACTTTTTTTTAATCCATTACCCCTGTTGCTTGATGGGGAGGCAAACATGTCGGCGAAAGGGGGAGGAACAAGAGGGTTTTATTTTAACACAGTTTTATCTCTTGCTCGATCACTGGCAGCACACCGACCTGCTCCGGTCGACAAAGTGAGTAGTCGGTTGTTTTATTGAAATTTGGAATATATTGATGAAACGAGAATTCCGCGGTCTGCGCCATTGACAATTGTCTGTGTGTAAGACCACTAATTCACCCACCCATAGTCGGCTGGCTTGGTTACGTGGCTACGCTAACTAAAACAGTTTTGTTGTATTGTTATAGAAAGTGCCAGCTATAACATCCAACACTGTGTAATAGCTAGCTGAACGGTTGTTGTAATTGTATCTTTAAATGCATTTTAATGTTCACGTCAGACTATCTCTTGAAAATAGAGTTCTTTACCCAGTACTATAAAGTAAAGAATTAACCTTCGCTAATGTTCACTAGCTGTGCACTGATTGGGTTCATTGATTTGCTAGCTGTCAAATTCTGTCACTGACAGCTGAGTGAATATTAACCTAGCGGCAATTTAAGAAACATGATCACAAACATATAGTGTACATGTAAACCAGTGTAGATAAGATAGTCATAACCAACATCGGCTATTCTGATTTGGTTTGGCAGGCTAGTTATTTTAGTGAATGGAGTATTGCACGGTTGATCCCAAGTAAAATAGTGCACCAGCTCAGTGCGGTAACATCTGCATACTGGAGAAAAAAAGTGTACCTTCGTTGTTGCTCACTTACACCTGTTTGTTGGGGATATCAAAGCAAACAGCTTTTGTTACCGCTGTGATTGTCGTTGCCATTTTGTAAACACTTCCTCTCGCAACCAAGGTAGTTATCAAAGTAGCCATCTAGCTAACGTTTGTTAACTCATAATTATGCCGTTTGCTTTCTAGAGATAGGTACAGGTAGCTAATTGTTATTCCGTTTAATGCTTTTCTGGAACTCGGACCACAATAGCCATCAAACTAGCTAGCTTAATGAACTGTTCATTTTGTGTACTCGTTGATTTTGTAGGCGCATAAAGTCAGTGTGAGCAACAATTATTAATTTACCTAACGTGAAGTCAGTCACCGTGAGCTCGCAGCCACTATTCCTTACTGCTCTGTCAACACGTTCCGATGCGGCATGTAATTTCAGTGAGGTACGTTCTGCCTGAAGCAGAGCAAATAATGATTCTTCTAAGACTTGTGCCCCGAAGAGGATATTTTTCATTGATTTGAATAACCGCAGCTCATCTTTATGTGTTGCCGCTGCAGGTTCAGAAGCTGCAATGTATGTGCCCCGTGGATATAAGAGGCGTCTACCAGCTGGACGAGCGGCGCAGGGATGCAGTGATAGCGCTTGGCATTTTCCTGGTGGAATCGGACTTGCAGGTAAAGGGTTTAACACCGGGTATTAGCGTATTCAGGAAACTAAAACGGCTTAACCACTCAAACTAGTATGGTGAGAAATTACATCTGCCTGCTGTAAACCAATTAACGATGTACTGAGAAGTAACTAAGAAGTAGAGAGTGGAGGCAGTAATCTTTGTATTTTTACTAGATATGCATGAAAATATTTTCACACCTTTGCAAGGCGTTTGAGAGTTTTTCTTTCTTTCCAGTGCAAAGACACCATTGTTCCATATTTACTGGGTCTGCTTAAAGGGTTACCGCGGGTTCAGTGGATTGAGGAGAGCACTGGAAGAAAAGGGCGAGGTAAATAAATCTTCTTATGACGTTTGCCATTTAAACCATGAAAAGTAATCAGTTTCCTTGGGATTAGCATATTCTGTAATTTCCTCTCCAACGTTTGTACAGTTTGTGTAATCTGGTTTTTCTTGTACGTCCACGAGTATGCTGTACTCTCGTTAAACGGACGGCACTGGTGCTGTTTTTGCTCTCGGTCACGCAGAAGCCCTTCCAGTCGCGGAGAACTTCAGCTTCTGCCTGGTGACGCTGCTGTCAGATGTGGCGCAGAGAGATGACTCCTCACGGGGCCAGGTCAGCTCCGGTGGTCCCCCTCAGTCACACGGTTCCATTTCCCCCTGGTTGTTGCACGTTTGAAAAAGCCCAGCCTGTTTTGCAGTTGTTCCTGAATAGAACCCGATGCATTTATATCCTATTTTGTGCAAGTGTGAAAATCCCTAAAAAAAGTCTGTGTATTTGGCTCTGGGTTTGTTGGCACCGAGGCCAGGCTCAATCACAAAGCAGTTTGCAGCACAAAATGAACTTCCCATCTTCTCTGCCTTTTTAGATTTTGGAAGCTGTTATGGATGTCATGCAGGCTCTTCTGGAGATGTGCCAGGCTCCAGAGAACCATGATAAAGGTAACAAACCTTAAAAAGGTGTGCTGTGCATCCATTTCAGAACAGCATGCAGAAATGTTTCATCATAGAGACCCACATTGTTGAAGGTTTAAATGAAGACAGAGGGAACACTGGGTTCCAGGACCCAAAGAGGAGCAGATTTTTTCAGATTTTTACATTGTTTTATTGCTTGTGGGTGCAGAAATTTCACTCTGGCTTCATTTGAGATGTGAGCTGTAATGTGTTCAAAGAAAGGAGACACACTTATGCTGTTGTCTTGCAGAGTACCTGTGCAGGTACGCAGTTCCATGCCTGCTGGGGGTGACGCGGGCCTGCGGCCGCTTCAGTAATACGGACGAGTCACTGCTGTCCAAGCTGTTTCCCAGGGGTGGCCAGCAGGTCCTTCACGTGACGGACGAGATGGAGGGCGTGCGGCGGCGCTCTTTCAACGACTTCCGCTCCATCCTGCCCAGCTCCTATCTCACAGTCTGCCAGGGAGACACACTGCGGCGCAAAACCAGCAGCACATCTAATCTGTCTCAGGTCAGCTGCGCTCTTTTCCCTCCTCACCAATAGGGGGCTACACTACTCATATCAGGCCATATGGTTGCTCTCCATGTATGGAGGAATTGGAGATCCGCTCAGAAAATAGGTGGAGCTACTGTTAGCTGTCATTCAGTGACTTTCAGATAATCAATGGAATCTTCTCTTAGTGTGCAACAAAGCACAATCATTGATCCAGATGAGTGATTTGCTGGTAAACTGGTGGTAGCTCCACCCATGTTGGTGCCATGGTAACCCACTCTCCCATCAATAATTCTTTTACAGAAGATCTGTATCTCTCGAGCTGGGTTTTAGTGTCCAGTCTGGAGGGTTGTGGTGTTGTCCTGTTTTTATAATAATACAACAGAGTCTTTACTTGTATTGCAGATATCCAGCAGTACAACACAAAATAATAAAAAAAAATTAAAATATTAAAATTATGACAAGAGTGATTCTGAGAGATAAAAAGGATTAAAGTAATGACTATTAAAATAGTAGTATTGAAAGTATTAAAATTGACAGCATAATGACAATGAAACCATAAAGCCTGTATAAAATCCCAGGTCTGTTTCAGGACTGTAGGGATTAGTCTAAGTCACAATTTAAGTGATGAAATTTGAGTAACCTGTCGTAGCCTTTCTGTGTGATGAACCCTGTGTGGCGCAGCCTGCAGTCTGTGATTGAGATTTGTTCTGTAGGTGAGCCCAGATCGCGCAGGCCCGTCTCCAACCTCTGCGTCAGGTCACTCCGCACAGTATTTTGAAGGTAAGCCAATCAGCGTGAAGGATGAATTCATGTGTTTTGGGTTGAATGTTGAAAATGTCTCTTGTTAAACAACCTTGCACAAAAAAACTCTCAGACATCAAGCCGTCTTAGAACACTGTGGAAGTCAGCTCATTACATTGTCGGCAGTTGTCAGTATCTGTCCAAGATTTGACAGTATTTTGAATTCTTTGAGCACTGTTTTGACAGTCACATGATCACAAGGTAATTGATTAGTTGCATTATGTTTAAATGATTTATATTCATAAATGGTGCATCATTTATGTGAAAACTCAGGGTCTCTGTTATAATATACAGCCACACAAGCGTCACATTCTTGCTGTGTGAAATTGGCAGCACATAATTTTGACATTACATTACATTACATTACTGTCATTTAGCTGACGCTTTTATCCAAAGCGACTTACAGTTGAACATAAACACAACAGACAATCACTGAAGTGAACATGCTCTATTTTGACTATTGCACCACGAGGCAATTGTGAAGTAGGCGATTTGTAATGGGTGACTCATCTGCAGTGTGGAAAGAGGCGAGGGCCAATGGGCACAGAGTCTGAGGAGTCACATGACCACAGCTTCCTCCTCCTGGGAAGGAAAAAGCTTTTTTCAGTGGGCTGATATATTTGTCTTTGGCTGGGAAAGGGGAATTTATAAAAAAAAGACGTTGAACCAATCTTTTTTTAAAATCTGTAATTCTGCAGACTGGATATCGCCTTCCTCTCGCCATACACTTAATATATTCCCCAATTTTATCAGTTGCAGTTTTAATAGAGAAGAAATTTGGCAACGTGACTTGAAGGCTATGTAGTTATGTTTGTGAAAGATTAAAATTTCTCAAAGCATTACATTTCCACATTCCAATGGGCTCAAATACACAACCATAACACAGCCCGCATGGTGCAGATTTATGAGTGAGGGTACAGACAGGCATGCTGTAGCCTGCTGGAGTGGGGATATGCAGGGATATTATGGTAGATGTTTTTCATAAGGAGACCCAGACCTGAAACATCCTAGCAAACCACTTATAACTACAGGGTTTTAATGTTACTGCAAGGCAGATATGTCAAGATTTTCACTCTTATAATAGAATGCCATAAGCTCTTATCCTTAACAGTTGTATTATTAGTCATCATATCCATGTAGTAATAATTATTAGATAATTATTATATAATTACAAAGATATGTAAACTGACAGTGCATAAAACAATTAAATAGAAACATTTTAGTAGAAAGTATTAGAGAGTCAATGATGAACAAAGTTAAAAACTAGTAAAAACAATGCTTATTAATGCAGGTTTTAAAGGAGGTCACTGAAGCAGCTGTTGCACTGGAAAGCTGTTTGAGTCTGTGAGCTCTCCTTGGGGTTTTAACCTAGACTCAGAAACAGCCAACAGCACTTTATCTGCAGATCTAAGTGGGTGATTAGTGTTGCAAGGCGTCAAATGCTCAGGGATGTGGGCTGGTGCCAAAGCCGCGCTTCGCTCTGGGAGCAGTTTTAAAATCTGCTCTGAGCTCTGCCAGGAGCACGTGCAAAGAGGCTGAACTGACGTGATATGTGCTCTCTTATCGGTCCTCGTTAGCAGGCTAGCTGCTGAAACTCGTTTGTACTGTTTGCACTAAGGAGGTCATTAGAAACACAACCGTTACTTGAACTTGGGGAACATTTGCAGGATAAGGGCTGAAATAGACAGGCATACTCTTGAGTTGGGAGCCTTGGTTTTGTGTTTGTTTGAGTGAGAGTTCTCCAAAGAGGTTTGGTGACATGATGAGAAGTGGCACTCTTGTCACACACACATTTTTATCATACTGCACTGTGTGCGCTATATCTGTGTAAGTAAGCTAAAAGGAAAAATTCTACTCTGAGCGCAATAAAAATCTTTTCTACTGTTTAATTCATTGTTAACCCCTGTTTAATGCTTGTGTCAGGGACCACTGGTGAAGTAATTCCGGTGTTTTTGCACCCCTCTTCTCATCGGAAATCTCCCTCCCTCGCCGCTCGCTGGCTTCCTCAAAGCCTCGGTCTTTCGCCCCGCTGTGATGAAAGAAGGAAAAGCCAATATCTCCATCTGTTCATCAAAGCAAATCAATCAATTAGTCTCTATTTTTATACAGCTCTGCTTGCTTGCAGGTTTCTCTGCCTTTGATTTATAATGGGCATTTTTCAGAGGGGAAACAAGAAAAAAACAAGATAATCAAGTTTATCTTGAAAAGACTGGAAAAATGTCCCAAGATGCCTAAAAAGTTGATCAAGATGAGCTCCTGGAAAATAGTGAGGTGCATGAAAATGGTTCAGTAAAGATGGAGGTACTGGAGGAAATCACCCAGCTATTTTAAGGGATGATGGGGTGATGGTGGTTTCGTTGCGACCAGCTCTATGTTTGGGGTGAAGAACGTGCTAACGTGCTAATGGGCCTCTCACTCTCTCCAGGCTCGTACCTCCCTGATGGCAGCGCGGTGGATCCTGACTACTACTTCTCCACCATCAGCTCCAGTTTCTCTATCTCTCCCCTCTTCACCGGGAGCAACAGCAAGGAGTTCAACATACCCCCGAATCTGCTGAGGCTACTGCTACACCTGGTACAGAATCCACTACTGTCTCTACTGCTGCTCTGTTACTCTATCACTGCTCCTGTACTGCTCAACTACTACTGTCTCTACTGCTGCTCTGTTACTCTATCACTGCTCCACTACTACTGTCTCTACTGCTGCTCTGTTACTCTATCACTGCTCCACTACTACTGTCTCTACTGCTGCTCTGTTACTCTATCACTCCTCCTGTACTGCTCCCCTACTACTCTACTACTGCTGCTCTGTTACTCTTTCACTGCTCCTGTACTGCTCCACTACTACTGTCTCTACTGCTGCTCTGTTACTCTATCACTGCTCCTGTACTGCACCACAACTACTCTACTACTGCTGCTCTGTTACTCTATCACTGCTCCTGTACTGCTCCACTACTACTGTCTCTACTGCTGCTCTGTTACTCTTTCACTGCTCCTGTACTGCTCCACTACTACTGTCTCTACTGCTGTTCTGTTACTCTATCACTGCTCCTGTACTGCTCCACTACTACTGTCTCTACTGCTGCTCTGTTACTCTATCACTGCTCCACTACTACTGTCTCTACTGCTGCTCTTTTACTCTATCACTGCTCCACTACTACTGTCTCTACTGCTGCTCTGTTACTCTATCACTGCTCCACTACTACTGTCTCTACTGCTGCTCTGTTACTCTTTCACTGCTCCTGTACTGCTCCACTACTACTGTCTCTACTGCTGTTCTGTTACTCTATCACTGCTCCTGTACTGCTCCACTACTACTGTCTCTACTGCTGCTCTGTTACTCTATTACTGCTCCACTACTACTGTCTCTACTGCTGCTCTGTTACTCTATCACTCCTCCTGTACTGCTCCACTACTACCGTCTCTACTGCTGCTCTGTTACTCTATCACTGCTCCTGTACTGCTCCACTACTACTGTCTCTACTGCTGTTCTGTTACTCTATCACTGCTCCCCTACTACTGTCTCTACTGCTGCTCTGTTACTCTATCACTGCTCCTGTACTGCTCAACTACTACTGTCTCTACTGCTGCTCTGTTACTCTATCACTGCTCCTGTACTGCTCCACTACTACTGTCTCTACTGCTGCTCTGTTACTCTATCACTGCTCTTGTACTGCTCCACTACTACTGTCTCTACTGCTGCTCTGTTACTCTATCACTGCTCCTGTACTGCTCAACTACTACTGTCTCTACTGCTGCTCTGTTTCTCTATCACTGCTCCACTACTACTGTCTCTACTGCTGCTCTGTTACTCTATCACTGCTCCTGTACTGCTCCACTACTACCGTCTCTACTGCTGCTCTGTTACTCTATCACTGCTCCTGTACTGCTCCACTACTACTGTCTCTACTGCTGCTCTGTTACTCTATCACTGCTCCTGTACTGCTCCACTACTACCGTCTCTACTGCTGCTCTGTTACTCTATCACTGCTCCTGTACTGCTCCACTACTACCGTCTCTACTGCTGCTCTGTTACTCTATCACTGCTCCTGTACTGCTCCACTACTACCGTCTCTACTGCTGCTCTGTTACTCTATCACTGCTCCTGTACTGCTCCACTACTACCGTCTCTACTGCTGCTCTGTTACTCTATCACTGCTCCACTACTACTGTCTCTACTGCTGCTCTGTTACTCTATCACTGCTCCACTACTACTGTCTCTACTGCTGCTCTGTTACTCTATCACTGCTCCTGTACTGCTCCACTACTACTGTCTCTACTGCTGCTCTGTTACTCTTTCACTGCTCCTGTACTGCTCCACTACTACTGTCTCTACTGCTGCTCTGTTACTCTATCACTGCTCCTGTACTGCTCAACTACTACTGTCTCTACTGCTGCTCTGTTACTCTATCACTGCTCCTGTACTGCACCACAACTACTCTACTACTGCTGCTCTGTTACTCTATCACTGCTCCTGTACTGCTCAACTACTACTGTCTCTACTGCTGCTCTGTTACTCTATCACTGCTCCTGTACTGCTCAACTACTACTGTCTCTACTGCTGCTCTGTTTCTCTATCACTGCTCCTGTACTGCTCCACTACTACTGTCTCTACTGCTGCTCTGTTACTCTTTCACTGCTCCTGTACTGCTCCACTACTACTGTCTCTACTGCTGCTCTGTTACTCTATCACTGCTCCTGTACTGCTCCACTACTACGTCTCTACTGCTGCTCTGTTACTCTATCACTGCTCCTGTACTGCTCCACTACTACTGTCTCTACTGCTGCTCTGTTACTCTTTCACTGCTCCTGTACTGCTCCACTACTACCGTCTCTACTGCTGCTCTGTTACTCTATCACTGCTCCACTACTACTGTCTCTACTGCTGCTCTGTTACTCTATCACTGCTCCACTACTACTGTCTCTACTGCTGCTCTGTTACTCTATCACTGCTCCTGTACTGCTCCACTACTACTGTCTCTACTGCTGCTCTGTTACTCTATCACTGCTCCTGTACTGCTCCACTACTACTGTCTCTACTGCTGCTCTGTTACTCTATCACTGCTCCTGTACTGCTCCCCTACTACTCTACTACTGCTGCTCTGTTACTCTATCACTGCTCCCCTACTACTCTACTCCTGCTGCTCTGTTACTCTATCACTGCTCCCCTACTACTCTACTCCTGCTGCTCTGTTACTCTATCACTGCTCCCCTACTACTCTACTCCTGCTGCTCTGTTACTCTATCACTGCTCCTGTACTGCTCCCCTACTACTGTCTCTGCTGCTGCTCTGTTACTCTTTCACTGCTCCTGTACTGCTCCCCTACTACTGTCTCTACTGCTGCTCTGTTACTCTATCACTGCTCCTGTACTGCTCCCCTACTACTGTCTCTACTGCTGCTCTGTTACTCTTTCACTGCTCCTGTACTGCTCCCCTACTACTGTCTCTACTGCTGCTCTGTTACTCTTTCACTGCTCCCCTGCTACTCTACTCCTGCTGCTCTGTTACTCTATCACTGCTCCTGTACTGCTCCCCTACTACTGTCTCTACTGCTGCTCTGTTACTCTATCACTGCTCCTGTACTGCTCCCCTACTACTGTCTCTACTGCTGCTCTGTTACTCTTTCACTGCTCCTGTACTGCTCCCCTACTACTGTCTCTACTGCTGCTCTGTTACTCTATCACTGCTCCTGTACTGCTCCACTACTACTGTCTCTACTGCTGCTCTGTTACTCTATCACTGCTCCTGTACTGCTCCCCTACTACTGTCTCTACTGCTGCTCTGTTACTCTTTCACTGCTCCTGTACTGCTCCCCTACTACTGTCTCTACTGCTGCTCTGTTACTCTATCACTGCTCCCCTACTACTCTACTACTGCTGCTCTGTTACTCTATCACTCCTCCTGTACTGCTCCACTACTACTGTCTCTACTGCTGCTCTGTTACTCTTTCACTGCTCCTGTACTGCTCCACTACTACTGTCTCTACTGCTGCTCTGTTACTCTATCACTGCTCCTGTACTGCTCCACTACTACTGTCTCTACTGCTGCTCTGTTACTCTATCACTGCTCCTGTACTGCTCCACTACTACTGTCTCTACTGCTGCTCTGTTACTCTATCACTGCTCCTGTACTGCTCCACTACTACTGTCTCTACTGCTGCTCTGTTACTCTATCACTGCTCCTGTACTGCTCCACTACTACTGTCTCTACTGCTGCTCTGTTACTCTTTCACTGCTCCTGTACTGCTCCACTACTACTGTCTCTACTGCTGCTCTGTTACTCTATCACTGCTCCTGTACTGCTCCACTACTACCGTCTCTACTGCTGCTCTGTTACTCTATCACTGCTCCTGTACTGCTCCACTACTACTGTCTCTACTGCTGCTCTGTTACTCTTTCACTGCTCCTGTACTGCTCCACTACTACTGTCTCTACTGCTGCTCTGTTACTCTATCACTGCTCCTGTACTGCTCAACTACTACTGTCTCTACTGCTGCTCTGTTACTCTATCACTGCTCCTGTACTGCACCACAACTACTCTACTACTGCTGCTCTGTTACTCTATCACTGCTCCTGTACTGCTCAACTACTACTGTCTCTACTGCTGCTCTGTTACTCTATCACTGCTCCTGTACTGCTCAACTACTACTGTCTCTACTGCTGCTCTGTTTCTCTATCACTGCTCCTGTACTGCTCCACTACTACTGTCTCTACTGCTGCTCTGTTACTCTATCACTGCTCCTGTACTGCTCCACAACTACTCTACTCCTGCTGCTCTGTTACTCTTTCACTGCTCCTGTACTGCTCCACAACTACTCTACTCCTGCTGCTCTGTTACTCTTTCACTGCTCCTGTACTGCTCCACAACTACTCTACTCCTGCTGCTCTAGCTATTCCACTGCTCCATTACGACTCTACTACTGCTTGTCTTTTACGGAATACACTGTAGCTTAAATAAACACAATTCATAAAATAATGATGAAATAATATATTTCATTGTGCAGAACATTCCAGTCTTACTGCACAAAGTTTAATACTGTAGTCAGATATAATTTTACTATAATCAAAATAATAACCAGCGATTATGGAGAGCAGAGGTCAACATGATGACGTAAGAATACCAAAGATATTGAGGTGGTTAGAGATTAAAAGCAATGGAATAAAATAATTAATTATAGCATTTAAATGAAATCCATAAACAATAAGCTGTATTGGGTGGAATGGCCTGTTTTTAACCTTGTATTCTTATTTTTCTAAAACCACTTTAAAATAATAAATGGCAAACAGGAAGAATCTCTTTATGTGAAAATACGGAGTTGAAAGATTGTAAAATATATTCTAGTACAAATAAAAACAAGATTGAAACTACTATAAAACAATGCGTAATTATCCAAAACTGAAGTTTCCTAACAGTACAATATCATGCAGGTGAAGCAGTTTGTTTCTGAGTCTTTCCTGAAAACTCTGGATTCCACCATGGCTGAATTTACAGAGGTGAGTACTGTCAGCTTTTCACCTTTGTCCTCTCCTGTGCTCAGAGGATTTCCTGAAGAACACTGACATCACGGATCCGTTTCTTTTGCAGATGAATCCGGGCGTGAGCCTGTACTACAAAACCTTCAGTGACCCTCTGTATGTGGACATGTTTAAAATGCTCAGAGACACCCTGTACTATATGAAAGGTAAAAGGGCTGCCTGGGGTCACTCACTGTGGGATAAATTCTTGTTTTTAAAGTCACTCACAGTCACTGCACAATTGGTGGTACTGCCCCCAAGAGGATAATTCCCAAAGTGTACATTTTTAAAAACTTTCACTTGCATGTTATTTAAGCAAATTAAAGTGTATTATATAACAGTATTAGTTAAAAGAATAAAGACAAACTGGGTCGAGATTATTGTTCTGTACCTCATTTATGACAGGCCACCTTTGATTAATCCCTGAATTATTGTTTTTATGAGATGTTCTCATTTATATCCAGGTAGTTTTGCAGTTATGTATCATTACTTGCGACTTTAAATTATTACAAATGATTTAAAACATAATGTAAAACAATACAGTATGTGTTAGTTCTGAAATATTTAAGTTTTTGTCTTTTGTTTTTCTAGCTCCATTTGCTTTGGTTGTAAAAGGCTGTAGTAACCGCAGTAAATAAAAGGTTCAGGCTTGATTCAGGTTACTTGAATGAGAGCAGTATCTTGGGGCAGCACGTGAGAGATCTTAGCAAATGTGTCAGTAAGTGGATGTTCCAGTGGGAACCGAGGAATTAATTAATTACACTTTAATTAATTTCCTGAATCAGGCTTGGATTGACCGTGTTTCCCTGAATTTCCTTGCTTTTACCCGTTTTCTTGCATTTCCCTGTGTTTACCTGTATTTCCCTTATTTTCCCTGTGTTCTTCCTGCTTCTCCATGCTTCTTCCTGTTTTTCCCCGTGCTTCCCTGTGCTTCCCGTGGTCAGACCTGCAGACGGCGTTCGTGAAGGAGGTGCATGACTTTGTGCTGGAACAGTTCAGCAGCAGCCAATCAGAGCTGCAGAAGATCCTGCATGACGTGGAACGGCTGCACAACGAGCTCAGCCCCCTCAAGCTGCGTTGCCAGGCCAACGCCGCCTGCGTCGACCTCATGGTTTGGGCTGTCAAGGAGGAGCAAGGTACGCTGCCACATTGCCATGGCAACGCCCAATCTGCCATAGCAGGGAAGGGAGCAGTTCCCTTAGTCTGGTTTATATGTGTCACATTCTGTCTTTCCAAAAGCACTGAACTCAACGATAGGCCCAGTGACTCATATCTATACTGTCTGTCCCCAAGCACTGAGCAGAAAGACAAGGTTCGCCCGCAGGTATCTGTGGGCTTAATGCTCAACATACACGGGAGACTGACTTATCTTTTGACTGTGCTTTTGGCGTCAGTGTATGTGCATTCGGTTGCCAGTTCATTTCTCTGTTTTTGCGAATTTAACCCCATTAAGTAATTCAAGGAGAAATATCTGTAGCCACTGCACCAGTCCACACTTAGCATTATAAATACCACTGGAACGGAAGTTCTGTACCTTAGCCTACTACCGCTCAGAACTGAGGAAGTCTTTCCTGCAACACATAACATTACAGATGTGGTTTTATACTTTTGCTTACAAAACCACGTCTCTTTAAGCAAGCCCAAATGCAGGGATCCCACAGTCCCTGAGATTCCTTGAACATTTAATTTGAGGAAAAACCTAAAATTCAATCAAGTCTTGATAGTTTTTGTAAAAGGTTTTGTATGCAGACACTGTTCTGAGCTCCTGCTCTCTCAAAGTTGGGCAAATCCTGTCTTCTGTTCTTCCCTGTGTTCCTGTATTTGCATGAAATCTGCTCAACCTTGGGGCGATTAATTAAACATTTTTTACGGTACTGTTATGAAATATGCTGCATTGGACCCATTGGTTTGGGGAAATTGAGCCTTGAAGGTCATTGAAAAGTCCTTCAGCTTGATGTTGAAGAAAGTGTGAGAACACTGCAGAAATGTGGGCGTACTCCTTTCAAAGTGAGCTGCACTGAACCCCTCCCTCCCTCTCTCTCTCTCTCTCCCTCTCTCTGCTGTTTACCTGATCCAGGTGCAGAGAACCTCTGCACTAAGCTGTCTGAGAAGCTGCAGTCCAAAACCTCCAGCAAGGTCATCATCGCTCACATGCCCCTTCTTATCTGCTGCCTGCAGGTGAGTCCCCCCCCCCTCCCCCCCCAGCCAGGTATCGCCATGGCAACATGGGCTAAACAGTCCCCAGCAAAATAACACATGTGACACACTCAGAGCATGTGAGTTCAGTGTATGCTTTAAAAATGTGCACATTTAAAAATATATATATATTGTACTTATTATAGAAAGACAGCACTTTATTTATGGGTTGTAGATTAATTTAATATGTAGTTTAATATTGCATTTATATTTATTAATCTTTCCCCAGGGTTTGGGTCGTCTGTGCGAGCGGTTCCCTGTCGTAGCACATTCTGTCACAATGTCTCTACGTGACTTCCTGGTCGTGCCCTCACCTGTTCTGGTCAAGCTCTACAAGTACCACAGTCAGTACAGCACAGGTGAGTCTGCCCCACCCTCTCACCTGTACCACAGCCAGTATACCACAGGTGATTTTGACCCTCTCATGTTAACCTGGTCCACAGTTTAATGGAGGGTATAAATTTGAACTGTTGCATGCTCATTCCTACATTTACAGAAGTAAGAGCTGTGATTCAGTCAACATTAGTCCTTAAGTTGGGCTGACTATGAAATGCAAGTGTTCATTTTTATCCTCACCGACACAGTTTGGTGAATTCAGCAATCATAAAATTCATACCAAAATGGTATCATTGAGGATAAAATTGAACAATTGCATTCAATAGTAAGCCAAAGCTAATCACAATTGATAACTGAATCCCAGTCAAGATTACGTTACATTACATTGCAAGCATTTGGCTCTGGACGCTTTTATCCAGAGCGAATTACAACTCAAAGTGCGTAAGTCAGGGATGATAACGCTAAAAGTCCTGAGTGTCAAAAGGGAATCATAAGCTTAGACGATAACCCTGCGAAGGACCTATTGATTAATAAGATTAATAACAGAAAAGGGGGAAGCTAGCCTCAAGCTACTTCTCAGGGAAGTACAGTGTGGATCGGGGACATGCACACCTCTGTGCTATTGTTGCCCGGGCAACGGCCCATTTGCCCTCTTTTGGCTAAGCTGCCCCTCTGAAGGATTTTGGTAGCTGGGATTAGCCATTATTAACACTCATAGAGCACTGATGGAGCCACTGCCCCTCTGAACGTCTGAGCACGTCACTGATGTGGACAGGTTTAATTGGGTCGAAAGAGATAGTCCGTAAAACTGTGTTTGTGCAGAGTATCATTCACTCAGAAGCTGAGACGATGGCTGACTGACGCACTCTGATCATTGTTATCCCCCTGCCTCTATCCGATCCACTCCCAAATCACCATGGCTCCCCGTCTGCAGGGGCCGGAGATATCAAAATCAGCGTGACCAACGAGCACTCCCAGTCCACACTCAGTGTGCTGTCCAGTAAGAAGGGCCAGCCCTCCATGTACGAGCAGCTGAGAGACATCTCCATCGACAACATCTGCAGGTGAGCGCTCTCCTCCAATGAGCTGCCTCCTCCTGCAGTCCAGCCCCTCCCACACGCTCCTCTCCTCCAATGAGCTGCCTCCTCCTGCAGTCCAGCCCCTCCCACCCTCTAGCTCCAAATATGCTCCATACATTTAGCCCCTCCTGTACCCTGCACCAGTCATATTCCACTTCTCCACAGGTGTCTGAAGGCTGGACTGACCATGGACCCTGTGATAGTCGAAGCTTTCCTCGCCAGCCTGTCCAATCGCCTTTACATCTCCCAGGAGAACGACAAGTGAGTCCCGGGGTGTCGTCCTGTTCTACACGTACTGTTTTCCCCTGCAGAGGTGCTGCCAGCAGATTTAATATACACCCACAGTCCTGTTCCAGATTCACTGCAGTGATGGTGATGATGGTGATGAGGGTGAAGATGACATCCAGATTGATGATGAGTAATTTAGTTATTATGATGCTGATGACGATATTGATGAAGGTAGTGATGATGATGATGACGATATTGATGAAGGTAGTGATGATGATGATGATGATGTTCCCCAGGGACGCTCACCTGATCCCGGACCACACCATCCGTGCGCTGGGGCACATCGCCGTGGCGCTGAGGGACACGCCCCGCGTGATGGAGCCCATCCTGCAGATCCTGCAGCAGAAGTTTTGCCAGCCCCCCTCCCAGCTCGACGTGCTCATCATCGACCAGCTGGGCTGCATGGTCATCACCGGCAACGTAGGTCCTGCCCTGATTCAGACTCACTCCTGTACCGATACTCTCACCACTCTGATTCAGACTCACTCCTGTACCGATACTCTCACCACTCTGATTCAGACTCGCTCCTGTACCGATACTCACACAGCTCTGATTCAGACTCGCTCCTGTACCGATACTCACACAGCTCTGATTCAGACTCGCTCCTGCACCGATACTCACACAGCTCTGATTCAGACTCACTCCTGTACTGATTCTCATACCACTCTGATTCAGACTCACTCCTGTACCGATACTCACACAGCTCTGATTCAGACTCACTCCTGTACCGATACTCATACCACTCTGATTCAGACTCACTCCTGTACCGATACTCACACAGCTCTGATTCAGACTCACTCCTGTACCGATACTCACACATCTCTGATTCAGACTCACTCCTGTACCGATACTCACACATCTCTGATTCAGACTCACTCCTGTACCGATACTCACACATCTCTGATTCAGACTCACTCCTGTACCGATACTCACAAATCTCTGATTCAGACTCGCTCCTGCACCGATACTCACACAGCTCTGATTCAGACTCACTCCTGTACCGATACTCACACAGCTCTGATTCAGACTCACTCCTGTACTGATACTCATACCACTCTGATTCAGACTCACTCCTGTACCGATACTCACACAGCTCTGATTCAGACTCACTCCTGTACCGATACTCATACCACTCTGATTCAGACTCACTCCTGTACTGATACTCACACATCTCTGATTCAGAGTCACTCCTGTACCGATACTCACACAGCTCTGATTCACTCACTCCTGTACCAATACTCACACAGCTCTGATTTACTCACTCCTGCACCGGTACTCACACAGCTCTGATTCACTCACTCCTGTACCGATACTCACACAGCTCAGAGACAATGTTAAGGGTAAAAGCGGTCTCCTAGACACATTGCTGAATGTGCAAATGACTCCTATTAACTCTGATCCAAGTCATATCTTTTGATTCATATTCCTTTTAGATGATAGGGAACATTTTCAAGGCTGGAAATGTGATTAAAACTGAGGTTTTGTATAGAAAATGCCCTCCAGGAGTCAGTATCTCTCCTGATACAGAGAAACCTTAATTTCTTAATTACCCAGAATGCCTGTCTGCTCATGAGAGAATGCAGCTCTTTATGTAAGGAAACTCTGATTCACGGTCAGAGTTACTGAAACTCATCTGCTCTCTAGTGCATTGAAGTTGTTACATGATATGCAGTGCTTGCATGGATTTTGCATGGGGGTTGGTCATACTTCGGTTTGTGTTGTTTTTCCCCACTCCAGCAATACATTTACCAGGAGGTGTGGAACCTGTTCCAGCAGATCAGTGTGAAGGCCAGCAATGTGGTTTACTCTGCCACCAAGGACTACAAAGACCATGGATACAGGTCTCACTGCTGCTCCACTTCCTCACACTCTCGCATGCTTTAGAAGAACTGCCTTGTTCGTTCGCTAGCACTGTCCCTTCAGTTGGCTCAAGAATTTCTTTTTGTTTGGTGCTTGTGTTTGTGTGTGCGTATATGCAAGTATGTGAGAGGCCGAGGTTTTGTGTATTTGAGAAAGAGACTGTGAGCATTAGTGCGCGCACGCGCGTGTGTGTATGAGTGCATTTATTACATTTTTTTGCATTTTTAACACAGTGTTTAAGTTTTTTAACGTGAAGTTTGAAAAGGAATGAAAGTAATGAGAGTGTGTGTTGGTGCAGGCACTGCTCCCTGGCAGTGATCAACGCGCTGGCCAATATCGCCGCCAACCTGCAGGGGGAGCAGATGGTGGACGAGCTGCTGGTTAACCTGCTGGAACTGTTTGTGCAGCTCGGCCTGGAGGGCAAGAGGGCGAGCGAGAGGGCGAGCGACAAGGGCCCCGCCCTGAAGGTGGGTCGGAGCATTGCACCCAAAACACATGCATACGACACTGTGCACATAACAACACGCACCCAACACATGCAACATACAAAACACACACATACACACACACACACACACGCGCATGCACATACACACTCTAACTAACCCACTGACCCTCCCCCTTTCTCACGCACACATAAGCACAACACACACACGCACGCACACGCATGCACAGCTACGAACGTCACACGCTGCACCTGCAAAAATGTACACTTTAAGCATTCAGCAGAAATAGATAACGATCCAGCAAATTTGCAGTGTCCCAGGACATCAGCCTGTCTGTGCGCGCCTGAATGTGTGACGCTGTTTCCCTATCCCCCCCAGGCCTCCAGCAGCGCCGGTAACCTGGGCGTCCTCATTCCGGTCATCGCTGTGGTAAGAGCATGAGAACGCGCTACGTGTTGTTTGGATTTCCCAACGCGTTTCCTTTGTTGCTGGGCTCACAGCGCTGAAGGTGGGGGGGGGGGGGCAAACAGCTCCGTGGGTGTACGCAGGTTCGCGTTGTTCTTTGGCTTCCGTTTGTTCTCTGCTGGGTCTGGCCCGGGTCTTTGGCTCCAGGTGAACTCTCTGAACTGCCAGTGTTGCCATGCTGGACTGACCTGATGCACACATACGCAGAGCAGCTGCAGGTATCTGCTCCGTCTCTGGGACCAGTCGTGCCTGCCGGCTTTCATTACAGCCAATCAGCTAAGTTTGCTGGAAGCCCTGCCATGACTACTTTTGCTTACCCTACATCTCACATGTAAAATAGCGCAGGTGTTAGCTCATTGCTTTTTGTATGCTCATTGAATTCTTAATTTTCCTCGAGTGGTTTAACTTCAGTGACTGTGTGTCAACACACTAAAAATATATAATACCTTTTGCTGTTAATGTAATTAACTAAGGAATATGACCCCTTTCTGAAAGAATTATTCCCCATATAGCAGGTGAAAGAAAGTGAAAGCACTAGTTTATCTGACTGATTGAAAGTCCGTAGATGGAAACACATTTGAGACGTAATGTTGATTTTAGAGTACAAATCGTCTTTCAAGACACAGCAGATTATGAACCCCTAAGTTAAAGTACAAATGAATACAATGATAAATAACACAGACACAATTCTGGGATGAAGACAGAACTCAAGGGTATTTTTTTGATGAGAGAGGCACACAAATAGTAACCAACGCTATGCCTGCATATTCCTGCATTGGGTGGCTGCACACATACAGTGGGGTCCAAAAGTCTGAGACCACACTGAACATTTTTTTTTTTTTACAAACCTTTTTCATGTAAACCTGGAAATAATCAAAAAGTTTAACGATTTTGAAACATTCAAAACAAAGAAGAAAAAAAAGTTATGACACCTAAAATGAAGAAGAAATATTATATATATATATATAAGATTCTGCATAATGTCTATGGAAAATTTAAGCAAATGTGTGACACTGACCCTGTCAATCCCTTTGTAGAAAAGGTCAAACGTTTTTGGGGCACTTAAAGGCCAAGAAAGTTTTGTGCACTTATACCATGTGATAACATTTATCATCAGGTTTTGCTCAAAGCTCCAGTGCACCCTGTCATTAAAGCAAAAGGGGGACATGTTGAAACCTTCTGGAAATGGAAAGACATTCTGGAAATTCATTTTTCAAAGATACAACCCTTCACTCAAATTGTTAATATAATTTGTAATTAAACAAATGTATCCAATTGTAAAAGAATGCAAAATTGAAGCTCTTTCACTCGTAGTCTCAGACTTTTGCACCCCACTGTACATACTTAACTAACATTTGAAAGCTGGACTGAGATTCCTCTAAAACTGGCAACATTTGTAACTGGATCCATTTTATTTTTTTCAGTAAATGTGCTCAAGTCAATTCTGACGTGCATTTAGTTAGGTTTTAACTATTGACAAATATTTACTCAGCTTGCAAAACAAGATGTTGACTCCTGAGGCAGTTAATATAAAGCTTCACTGACTCTGTTTTGGGGAAAGAATTGTTCATTTTTTTATTACAAAATCTTAGCAGTTAGTTTGTAAATGAACCAAGTTTTTATGAATTAATTTATTATTAAATAAGAGAGGCGCATTATGTTTTCTCCACAAAATGTTTTAATCCTTAGGCTCCCACATTTGCTATCAAAGGGAAAGTACATACATATTTGCATCTTATAAAGCATTCCAAATGTATTTGAGAATTTGTGAAAGTGTCTAAATAAGTTTGCCCTATTTACTTTCCAGTGCATGACATTCAATAGCAGGTAAAGTAGTAGCTATACCCTTGATAAGGCTCATGTTTATCATTGCAATACTGAATCGTTGGGTATCATATGAGCCCTGGGTCCTAAACTGACATGCTTAATTCCTCCAGCTATGACACACCTTTCCTACAACACAACAGGTGCTTTGGCTTGCATGACATAGTGGAGCCATTATCTGGCCTGGGCCATGTGTATGTGCATTCTTAGTAGTGCTGGAAGGAGAGAACATCAACAGATAACAAACAAGTCTGATCCCAGTCATAGGATTTACTGTGTGTGTGTGTGTGAGAGAGAGAGAGAGAGAGAGAGAGAATAGGGCAGGCATGTGTGCTACCAGTTAGTTTTGATAGGGGTGTGCGTGCTAGGATTAGCGGTTAGTTTTGGTAGGTGTGTTTGTGTGTATGTGTGTATGTGTGTGGGTGAGTGAGTGTATACATGAATATACGGAGCAGGCTTGTGTGTTAGTGGTTAGTTTTGGTAGTGGGGTGTGTTTTTAGTTCTGGGTGGGGTCCACCACCCGGCCCATAAACAGAAGGCAGTTGGTGCGGTGCTCGTAGATGAGGAAGATGAAGGGCCGGTCCACGACGAAGCGGATCTGGGCGGACAGTGGCATGAAGCCCACCTGGGTCAGTGCGGCCGCCTCTGTCCCCTCCTCGTTTACCGTGATTGTCCCCTGGTGCTTAAACTGCAAGCAGAGACGGAGATGGACAGGGAGCCCGTTAGCACTGTGCTGGTTACCAGCAAATTACAGGCATATCCATTCACACATGTCCCTTACCCAGTCAATGTTGATTTTCTCGTTGGTCATCCTGGAGAAGTCTCCGATGTCCTCAAACAGGTCTGTGATCCCCAGCTCTTTCAGGTTGGAAATGAGGTCATACGTTCGCTCCAGTTTAAATTTGGGGAACACTACCTCTCGTGTTCTGAAAGAGAACCAATCAGAACGGTTTCCTGGCAGTCAGTCAGTCAGCCCATTTTTACTGCTTTCCTTCTCGAGCTAACATCGTACCCTGCTTGAGTCATGCTCTTGGGCTATGGCCTGAGAACGACTGTCTCCAGACCAACTGTAAATCCCGATGTGATCATTTCTGTGACTAACAATAATTGACGGATGGAGGGATGGATCTCTTTAACTGTGGAGTTTGCAGATGAGATCCCATTAGCTCTGAACTTAACAAGAGGGGTGGGGCTGGGGGCTAGTCAACTGTTTCACCACAGACCTGCTGCCCCAGTGTTATATTTACATTTGGGCATTCAACTAACAGTTCAAGTCCAGGTGACTTTGCTTAAGTTTTTAAAAACAACCTACACAGTGTACTGTTGCCATGAGAACGGACCCAGGTGGGGTCATGTCCCACCCACGGGCCATTTTGTCATGACAGGAGACCCACCCTTTGGCCATGTTACCATGAGACGTTACCAGACATATCTGCTGTCCGGGTTGCTACAACAACAGACCTACCTGTTGGTCATGTTGCCATGAGAGCAGACCCACCCAGGGTCACATGAGATTGTCACCCATCTATTGTCCACGTTGCCAGTGATACCGGACCCACCTGTTAGTCATGTTTTTGAGCCACTTGCTGACCACAGTGGCGGAGATGTTCTGCTCCAGCGCACGCATGCCAGAGATCTTCTGCGGCACGGCCACCATCATGCTGACGTTGCCCACGTACGGCAGCTGCAGCACATCGCACTGCAGCTCGTGGTCCGTCGCCGCCAGGTAGTTCCCCTTGTTCTGCATCATGGGCACCCGCACCGTCTGCTTCTCCGTCACACGGAAGCTGCGGGTGTACGTCATGTCCTTGGGGAACTTCTGCTCCCAGGTTCCTGCGTGGAGACATTTTATTACCTCTCTGTTCCCTCTGCTCAGGCCTGGTTTCTAAGATGTGCCTGGAGCACTCAACCAGCAGATAGAAGTTTTTCTGAAGACTTGGAAAAAATCACCGGGATAAGACTGCCAGCACAGAACTGGGGACGGGATTTGACTTGGCAGTGAACGGTCCAGTCTGGTGAAGTACATCAGCTGTGGACTGAGAGGCTGTATAATAAAGCCTGCAGAGTCTGCAGCTGCAGTCTGGCAGCAGCTGAGAACCTTGCTCCTTGGCCCCATCTGAAAGACTCATTCCTTCCTCCCTCTCTTTTTTTGTACTTCCTTCCTCCTCCCCTTCCCTCTTTTAGTTCAATTCAGTCAATTTTATTTTTATAGCACTTTTTGCAATGCAAATTGTCACAAAGCAGCTTCACATAGAACCTGGGCCTGAGACCGCCTTAAACAAGCCTAAGGCAACAGCTGAAAGACAATGAAGTGAGTGCTTGTCTGACTTATATTTATTGTATTGTATTATAAATCAGTTGAATCAAAACAACAGTTGTAGTCGCTGCCCTGGTGCCTGTTGAGCATCCTTACCTTTAAAGTAGAGGTAGTTGAGGATCATCAGCACCATGTTGGGATCCACACTCTTCAGTGGCTCCTTGATAAGGCCCTTGGTCAGCTTTGTTATCCGGCGGTTGGCCTTGTCCAAGAAGCTCGGATCGCGGAAGTCCACGGACTGGGGCTCGGCGAAGTAGTAATTCTTGGTCTCGCCCCGGAATGCTTCGGATATCGCCACGTCTTTCTTGACGTAGAGGTCGCTGACGGCACGCAACGTGTAGCCGAAGTTCCGGCGGTAGAGGCGGTGGGTGAGCTTGCGGAAGAGCTTGTGCACAGTGAGGTCCTCGTAGTGCACGCTGGCGTTGACGAATTCGGCAAAGCCCAGGGCCTGATATAGCTGTTTGTGCGTCTCAGGCCCCGTGGCCAGGTCTATCATCCCCATGGCGATGGAGATCCCAGCGGGAGCCAGCAGGATGTTGTCGGTCTGGTTGACGTCGTTGCGCATGCTGCGGTATAGTCTGAAGCCGAAGTTGGCGTTGACAACGTTGAGGCGCTGGATGCGTGTCTGCCCGTGGAAGAGCCGAAGGAGCCGCGCCCGCCGCACCTTGGGGTCTGACGGCTCGGCAAAGATGTCCACGTCCGGTGCCGGTGTGGCGATCTCATCAATCTCGTCGCCCTCGCCGTAGTCGTCGTCTCCCTCCGCCAGAATCTTGTCAAAGTCGATGTAGTCCTCCTCCTCGTAGCCCTCGGCAGGGAGGTCGCTGGTGACTGTGTTCTCCTTGTGGAAGTCCAGCGGGATGGCCTCCATATCCAGCGAGTCACCCGTACCAAACCCCCGTGCGTCAGGCCCTGAAGAGGGGCGCTCTGTCTGGAAGTGTGAACTCAGGTCCTTCACTCCAGAGTGAACCGGATACAGGAGCAGACAGGAAACCACCACCAAACTAAGGAACCCCATCCTGACGAAGATTCTGATCACAGTAAAGAAGAATATTTTATTTATGTATTCACACAATTTGTATGATTGTGAGTTTCTTACGTTGTGTATCGTTGTAGCCGATGGTACCAAGCTGTGGAAGAACTCCAGTACTGCCCAGCATGCATTCCATGTGTAAAATTCATGTTAAATTTATTCAATATTTAATGGACTATCAAGATTGAAAGAGCTGTGTTTTATTTTTGTCACAGTCATACACTTCCTTACAGCAAATTTGGTTGCAATCCCTTTTCATAAATATTTTTTCTATTGCCCTATTTTTCCACTTGAAACTTTTACATATTTAGGAGTTTAAAATCAAATGGGTGAATAATTAGGCTCAGCTCTTCAAGATTCACTTTTAAGAAAAAACTATCCCCATTTTCTCAAGGCAAAGCTTTCCCTAAAGTTTTCCCTAAACAGCAACGGCGCATCTCTCCTACATATGTTAATGATTTTATTACCAGTTCACTAATACGATTTAGATGCACCGCTGTGTTTGTAATTATTTATGCGCTTCTTTCAGTGTTGTATCCCTAACGGTCTCGTTAGGACTTACCTGAGCTCTCGTTGATGTGCCTGACTGCTGAGCTCCTGTTTGCTAACTGGAAGCACAAACGGCTGCAGCGTAACAGCACTGAACTTTGATGTCTGTCTCCCAAAGCAAACACTGTCCAGTTCAAACAGTGTGCAGAAAGTGCCGTGTCAGTCTGAAATCTTTAACTCTTCCTCCATCAGTGGTGTGTGTGCTGCGTGCTTTGAGTATGGCGTCCCGTACCCCCACCCCCACTCTTCATATTAGATACCGTACTTATTCGTGTACAACACACACTTTTCCCCCCAAATCTTTAAATCTAAAAATTAGGGGTGCGCATTCTACACGAGAACCCCTTTTTCCCCCGGCCAAGTGCGTGGCCATTTTCGGGACGGTATAACCGGAAATAGGTTATATTGATTATGCTTTGGCCACACTTGGCTTCTTGTTTAGGTGCCAATTGTAAGCGGAGACGCAGACTCAATTAATTTGGGCATGCGAAATTCAATTACAGTTTTCATCAGCAGATGGTAACGTTACATAGCAACATAGGTAAGCTAACCTTATGTCCAACGATAAGATCGACATCGAAAGGTATGCCATTTCCGAACATGGTCATATGCGGCTTCTTTTTTATCTTCTCAACAATTTTAAAATATCTGCCAAACACGATAACTTAACGCTTTCCGGGGTCAAACAGCAGCTCTCTGATTGGCCAGACGGAGGCAGAATCGTGTATTCGAGAGGTCAAAATTCACTACAGTTGAACTCGGGGTGTGAAACAGAGCCCCGCCCCGCGTTAAGAGCAGGGCAGAAATCTGCTCCCTGAAGCGTTGACAGTTGACGCTACCGTCCATTGGCTTGAATGGAAATCGCGTTGGAAGTCAAGTGTGACCATATCATTAGGGGTGTAACCATGTACAAAATTCACGGTTCGGCATGTACCTCGGTTTTGGTGTCAAGATTTGGTACGCTCTCGGCACAGCAGGGAAGACAAAAAATGACGTTTTTGTCATTTATTTTGAAAAATGTAAACATTCAACAGTGACTCCTTGGCCACAATTCTGACTGCAAGGCACTCTAATATTGTCATTAAAAAACATACATAACGGATGCAATAAAAGCATGCATCACAAAAACACAAAAGTCAGTAATGCTCCATCGTAAGGATCCTCTGACCAGTTGATAATTTCAACTGCAGCTTGTGCTCGTTTGTACAGGCCAGGCACAACTGACTGACTGAAATGCACACGTGAAGGCACATTGCAGCAGAACTCAAGCACTTTGACCATATGCCTAAACCCTGTCTTCTCTACAGCCGAGTATGGTCGCACATCCGCAGTGATAAACCCTCCTATAGCATTAGTTATTGCTTTGGCACAGTCTGAATTAGCAGTGAGAGGCTGCTTGAATGCTGTGGGGAGAAGGACTCACCTTCCTGTCTGTTTTTGTCTCGTTCTGCTTACCAACTCATTCAGGTGATTCCGTCGTAAATTAAATGTTTTAAGTGTATCCACAGACATACCTGACTTCAGCTGAACAATGTCGTCATACAGTTTGACACTAATTGTCCATTTTCGCAGTAACTAACCAGGAAATCGTGGATCTAAATTTCATGGGAGGATCCTCCAGCTCTGGTCTCTCATTTGTGTTTACCATACGGTTGGCAGCAACACTACATGAGCTTGGCAAACCAGGCTAAGCCGACTAGCATCTTTGGCTGATAGACAACTAGTACACTGACAAAACTCTCCGGTTAAAACTCGCGCTGGTTTAGAATAATTATGTATTTTATTCAGCAATTATAATTCATCTTACTAAACATTCCTTTTCCCATACATCGTGACATGGCCTGCCGCTGCGATCTCCACGCCTGACAGCCTGACATGATACTAAGTAAAAGTCAGTGCATATTATACACGAGAGATTTTTCCCAGGATTTCATTGACCGTAATTAGGGGTGTGCATTATATACGTGCGTATTATACATGAATGGCAGCTGAGCAGCCAGGACAGGGGTGACCTAATCAGTTCCTGGTGGGCTGGTGTGTATGATAGGCAGGATTTTGTTTTCATCAAGTATTCTGGCTTAAATAGCCTATTAGCTTCATTCAGTGCCAATTCACTGGTAGATTAGATCTCTGTAAAACACATCAGACAGGGACACGAGGACTTCTGTTGACATTCATGGGCTTATTGATAACTACAGGCAAGCAAGTACATCACCCAAAGCAGTGGCTTTCTGCTTCAGTTCTGTGTTCCTTTGGTTCAGTGTTCCCCTCTGTATTGCTGGTTTGTCAGTAATGCTGTACTGAATAGCACAGTTTTTGCCCACCTCAGACCTCTGTGTTCTTGTGTCTCCCTTCCTCAGTTGACCAGAAGGCTGCCACCCATCAAAGAAGCCAAACCCCGGCTGCAGAAGCTGTTCCGTGACTTCTGGCTGTACTCGGTGGTCATGGGTTTCGCAGTGGAGGGCTCAGGTAGGCCAGATACTCAGTTCCTAAGGCCCAGTGCAGATAGAAAGGCATGTTTAGCTCAGCATGTGTTGATGCAATAAGAAATAGTTTTATTAATTTTCTAATGTAGCTTCCCCACATTGACCACTGTGTAAATCTGCCACTGTGTATGATCCCATGGTGTTTGTGTTAAGGTCACACCAAGGTCACAGGATGTTTTTTTAACAAGGTCATTCCAAGGTCAGAGGGTGTATGTAAAGGTGACGTGGGCTCTCCCTCTCTCCACGGCAGGGCTTTGGCCAGAGGAGTGGTACGAGGGCGTGTGTGAAATTGCCACCAAGTCGCCCCTCCTGACGTTCCCCAGCGGGGAACCGCTGCGCTCGGAACTGCAGTACAACTCTGCCCTGAAGAACGACACCGTCACGCCAGTAAGAGCCCGCCACTGGCACTCTTCGAGGAACGGGCAAAAACTTGGTTGAGCTGAGAGTATGGTTGAGCAGGAGATGTTGAAATCTTGGTTTATTGTGAAATGTTGAAAGTTTGTCTCAGTAGGAAGGTTAGAGAGATTCATTTTGTGGGAAATGAGAGTTTTGTTTAGAGGGAAATGTTTAGAGTTTGAGTAACAGGAAACATCGATCTTTCATTTAGGCTGGAAACATTAATAGTTTGGTTTAGCGGTAAATGTTCAGCGGGAAACATTGAGGGGTTGTTTTATCGGGACACATCTGCTGTCCTGCAGGCCGAGCTCAACGACTTGCGAAGCACCATCATTAACCTGCTTGACCCACCCCCTGAGGTCGCCGCCCTCATCAACAAGCTGGACTTCGCCATGTCCACCTACCTGCTGTCTGTGTACCGGCTGGAGTACATGAGGTAAGGACCCTGAGGACCTTGGGGCCTGGGGACGCATCCTAGGGGCCCTTATCTGAAAGGGAAACACTGTCTTCCTCTTTAAGTTCCTGGTTGTGACTTCATCTCTTTCTTGTCTCTGTTCTAGAGTGCTGCGCTCCTCCGACTCTGACCGCTTCCAGGTGATGTTCCGATATTCCGAGGATAAAGCCATCCAGAAGGACAAGTCAGGTAGGATCCACAGTGCGGGGAAATCTGTACCGAGTTGGAAATAAACAACATGCAAAACTTGTGTATTGGAAATGAAGGGCACTCTGACATGGATGTTTGATCAGTCATTTATTGGCCATTTTGTTTTCTGTTTTCACCCTCAATTTTCTTCCTTTTTGCCCTTCTCAGCCTACCTTTCCCATCCGTGGTGTGCACAACACAACACGTAACTGGCTGATGGGTCCATAAAATTAACCAATAAGAAAAAAACATGCAAAGAGGTGCTATAAACATATGGCAAAAATGGTGAAATAATGGACAGCAATTACAGCATAAAAAATAGTCAGTGCTGGAGTATTAATTCCCGTATAGCTCCACGCAGATGTAGATGTGTCTAAGGTGCACCTGTAGCTACCCTGTCTGTGTCTGTCAGAGAATGGGGCCACCATCTTAAAGCTGCTGTCTGTGCTGTATCTCTCTCTCCACCAGGCATGATGCAGTGTGTTATCGCTGTGGGCGACAAGGTCTTCGACGTCTTCCTCCAAATGATGGCGGACAAGGTGGGTCTGCTGGAAAACATGGCATGGCTTTGGGTTGGATGGGGAGGTACTGTAGTGTATATTTTGGAGCTTGGCTTGGAACTCTGTGGTTAGGTAGGGCACTACTGTTGAAACCTTGAATGAGGTACTTGACCTGAATTGCTTCAGCTAATGCCCAGCTGTATACATGGACTGTAGGTAAAAGTTTAAAATGTAATCCGTGTAATTCATTGTCAATAAGACTCATAACCAGTTTAAGTACCTGAATGTAAATGAGGTAGATTATTTTTCTACCATCTGCTGACTTCTTTGTCCTCTTTTGCTCTCTGTTTCATCCTCTTTTTTCTGTTTTTCGTTCCCTCTCTGTCACTGCTTTGCCATCTCGCTCCCTGTCATTCACAGCCCAAGACCAAAGAACATGAGGAGGAGCTTGAGCGACATGCCCAGTTCTTATTGGTCAATTTTAACCACACCCACAAGAGGATCCGGAGAGTGGCTGATAAGTACCTCTCTGGTCTGGCTGAAACGTGAGTCATTTTATCAACTGGAACCAGATTTTATGAAAAAGTCCGTAATGGCATACAGTTAATAAGAGAATTATGAGTTATTTATATTTTTAACCAAGCCGATTAGGACGGTTTTTTAAGTCATACTGAGCATTTCTGATGACTCCTTGATGATGCCATTTACAGTGGGTGTCTCAATGTTGTGATAACATTACGTACAGAGTTGCCCTGCTTTACTTTCTACCTGCTGCTGTCCTTGGTGCTATCTTGGGCGATCAAACACACCTAAGCATGCACACACACACACACACACACAGGTATTAATTGGGTTTAATGTTTAATCTTGACCTTAATTAAAGCACACATGGTCCCTGGCTCCCAGATTCAACATGCCCTACATCCTATAAATGAACGTGAGTGATGTTATGATTAATAAGTCCATTTCCTCTGTGTCTCTCCCTCCCTCCCTCCCCTTCTGTCTCTCCCTCTATCCCACTCTCTCTCTCTCTCTCTCTCTCTCCCTCCCCCTGCTCTCAGATTCCCCCATCTCTTGTGGAGTGGAAGAGTGCTGAGGACGATGCTGGACATCCTGCAGACTCTGTCCCTCTCTCTCAGTGCTGTATGTATCACAGCTCCCGTGGCACTCTCAGTGAAGACCCTTATTGCTACTTCTGTTGCTTAAGAAGGATTCTGATGCCACCCACTAGAGCACTGGAGCAACACAGCCTGCTGTGATTGGTTGTGTCTCTGTACTTGTTCTGAGGGATTTTCATGTTTCGTGTTCTTGTATTGCTGTGTGCTACAGAGTCAGTACAGAGGATTTTAACTTTTTTTTTTATTTATTTTGTTTGTTTGTAAGGGACCATGTACAATATTAAACATTAATGTTACCATCTGATGCATGGTACCAGAGTAAGCCTCAGGATAATTTCCAGTTGCAGTCCCCTGGCAGGTTACAATGAAAACTTCCACTCAGTGACAGAACAACATAAAGCAAGCTAGACAGAAAAAACAGAGCACATAATGCAATTCACATACAATAACATATCACAAACACACACACACACACACACACACATTTTAACTTGTTCTAACATCTTGGAAAAATTTTCTCTGAAGCTGTTAGAGTTAAACAAGCTTCAGTTTCTTCATCGGTGCAGTGGTTACCATACCCACCCTGTCAGCTGAATGCAGTTCTCATGCCTGATTCACTGTGTAGAAAGCTGTAATTAAGGGTTCCCTTAATTACATCTACAGTTTGGTGTCAGCTGCTCTCCTGTCAGTGTCTCTTTAGCCCTGATTTCCCCAGAAATAGGAGTGAATCACATCACAGAGGTGGAAACTGTGCTGAATGTGAGGTGCCATGTCAGAACCACCTCTTCAGGACCAGTCAAATGTGTGTGTGTGTGTGTGTGTGTGCATGCATGTGTGTGTGAGTGTGTGAGTGTGTGAGTGTGTGAGTGTGTGAGTGTGTGTGTGTGTGTGTGAGTGTGTGAGTGAGTGTATGTGAGTGTGTGTGTGTGAGTGTGTGTGTGTGTGCGTGTGTGTATGTGTGCGCGTGTTTGTGTGTGCGCGTGTTTGTGTGTGCGTGTGTTTGTGTGTGTGTGTATATGTGTGTGTGTGTGTGTGTGTATGTGTGTGTGTATGTGTGCGTGTATGTGTGCGTGTGCGTGCGTATGTGTGCGTGTGTGCGTGCGTGTGTGTGTGTGAGTGTGTGCGTGTGTGCTTGCGCGCGCGTGTGTGTGTGTATGTGTGCGCGTGCGTGCGTGCGTGCGTGCGTGTGTGTGTGTGTGTGTGTGTGTGTATATGTATGTATATATGTATATACACACACAAACACATAGTAGAACCGCTGTATAAAGTATGAAATATGAACAAATCTGGAATCCTGAGGGAATTACATCTTTGAACATTTTGAAAACAGCATGAAAAATACACCCATTTATCGAGTATGAATGCTTTTGAAGTCTTGCATTGAAGTAGGCTTATTTTTTTAAAATGAGCTGCTGTTATTTTGTTGCTGTAAACTGTATTTCAGCTTAATAAGCCATGACCAGAGCAAAAGTATCTGTCCATAAAGGCCTTTAATTTGGTCTGAATGTGTTGGTATTCCACGTCGTTGCTCTGGTGATGGTGTCCATGGTAACCGTTTCTCTCTCTGCAGGATATTCACAAGGACCAGCCGTACTACGACATTCCGGACACGCCCTACAGGGTCACGGTGCCCGATACGTATGAGGCCAGAGAGGTACGGCTGACTGCGCACTCCACATCTTTACTGCGCGCCATGCGCAGTCGGTAATGCCCTCAGCGATGTCCTGAACACAGGGCTCAGTGCATCACAGGGCAGCAAAGCTCCGCTCTGCAGACCAGCTGCATTTGTGCTGATGTTTATTATGTTTGCTGTAGCTGTTGTGGTTGCGTCTTCCCAGCAGCTTTGTACACCAGTGCTGGCTCTCTCCCATACTGAACCTCAGTACAATATCTTCACCCAGGCATGTTTTACAGTGTAGTTCAGTGTCAGTGTGTGGAACAGAGGCGTTATGGTGCTCTCTCTGCGTTTAGAGTACAGTGAAAGACTCTGCTCTCTCTGGGTTTAGAGTATAGTGAAACACTGCTGTCTCTGGGTTTAGAGTATAGTGAAAGACTCTGCTGTCTCTGGGTTTAGAGTATAGTGAAACACTGCTGTCTCTGGGTTTAGAGTATAGTGAAAGACTGCTCTCTCTGGGTTTAGAGTATAGTGGAAGACTCTGCTCTCTCTGGGTTTAGAGTATAGTGAAAGACTCTGCTCTCTCTGGGTTTAGAGTATAGTGAAGGACTTTGCAGCGCGTTGTGGTGAGATCCTGAAGGAGGCCATGAAGTGGGCGTCTTCAGTCACCAAGTCACACCTCCAGGTAAGGCCCCACACACCTATCCACACACCTGTCTCAACCTGTACAACTTCTACTGAAGAAAATTGATTTAATTTGTGCCATCTCCCACAGCCATACTCATACAGTCCTGAATTTCTTTCCTGTCCTGATGAATTCATATGCTCTGAATAGATGTTACTGTCTTGGGGGTCTCTATTGCCGCCATGTGGTGATTGTTTTTAATGACACGTAAGTGAATTGGTTTGACATTCTCCTGCTCTCTGTCCTGGCTGTAGGAGTACCTGAATAAGCACCAGAACTGGGTTTCAGGCCTGTCTCAGCACACAGGCCTCGCCATGGCAACGGAGAGCATCCTGCATTTCGCTGGGTACAACCGACAGAGCACCACGCTGGGGGTGAGTGGAGCTGGGGGTTAGAGAGAGCACTCTCGCACACACATGCACACGTGCACACTCACTATGTTACACACTCACACACACACAGATGTGCACACACACTATCATATATACTCATACACACATGTGCACACACACACGTTCTCACTTACTATAATATACACTCACATACACGTACGCTTGTGCACTCACTATCATATATGCTCACATACACACACGTGCATACACACGCTCACATTCACTATCATATATACTCGCATACACATACACGTGCACACTCACATACATATACACACACGTGCACACACACACACGTGCATACACACGCTCTCATTCACTATCATATACACTCGCATACACATACACGTGTGCACTCACATACATATACACACACACACACACACGTGCACACTTGCTGTCATATACACTCACATGCACACATGCACACATGTGCGCACACACTCACACACACCATCATGCATACACATAAATAAATTCATAAACATATCGTCACCATAGTACACACATACACACACAGACATCAACCATACACACACTATCATGTATACACCCACTCACTGTTTATACACTCTCTCTCTCTCATGCACATATACTCACAAAAACTCACGCACGCGCGCGCGCACACACACACACACACATTCAGACCCTCACCCACACTAATTAGTGCCTCTGTGTTAAAGAGACACTGGTGGTCTAATCACCACCTGTAATGTTTGCTGAATGGAGCATGCTGGTGACCTGGTGCATGCTGGGAAGGGGTGCATGCTCAGATTTCAGCCTTTGCTTGAGTCACATGATTCAGTCACATGACTGTCAATTTCCAATAACCAGTCAGTGTGGGTGGAGGGCTGCTGTTGCCATGGTGACGGGTTACATGCATACCAATAAGTTTGCAGCAATGGTTTTTTCCAAAATAAATCAAGCCTGCTGTTTTTTTTTATACAGTGACAATAAAAAAAACATGTATGTAATATAAATAATTTAACTCAGATTTGAAGTAAGTATAACAGTGGCTTAAAAGCAAAAATTTGACCTGTTTTTACATTAAATGTGTTTATTTTGAATTGGTTGTAGTGAGCATGCACTCGTCAGACCTCTGACGGGCATAAAAAAAATCTGTTAAAATCTCCATATCCATGTAACACCAACTGTTAACCAAATTCATCTGTAACTGCTAGTTCATTACTTTGTTTCATTCGTCATCAGACCAAATGCCTGTGGTAGGTTTCATTTTCAAATACACTGACCTTGGATAAAGTCCTAAAACTCATTTTAAGCTTTTAGAAAAGGCACCCACAGAGAAGACCTGAAAATGTTGATCAAAAGCGTGGCGGTTTCAAAGATTCGCTCTCCTTTTGCGCAGTTTTCCTCTGATGGGCAGGTCCCAGGTAGGTGGCTGTTCACTCACCTGATAAATTTAGAGTGATTTATCAGGTGAAGTGTCCTCCAGTGGTCTCCTTTAGCGCAGTTTTGTTGTGTTGGAGCGCCCCCTGGTGTCTGTGGTTTCTGGTGATGCTAGTGTCTTCTCAAACAGCAAATGGCTGAGATTATCGGACAGCAGATTAAGGTAAGGGATCTCGCTAGGGATTAGATTACTGTCCAGAATGAAGAAGACAAACAAGATTCTCCTACTAATAGTGATCAGCGTTGTAGAGATGACAGTTCTTCAACTAATCACAACATTCAATCAGCGTTTGATCGCCCCAGTGTAGCTCTAGATGTATATGTGTTTGTACTGTGGTTGTTGCGGATAGAAACTGTTCGAATTTGGACACTATAAATACTCTCCCTTGTGTTGTTTTTATCTCTGAAATTTTTCCATTAATCCTGATCGAAAGTAATGAAATGTATCAATCACAATCATCTAAACATTTTTAATGTGTTAGACTAATGTGGGAATGTGCAACTCCAGACCTGGAGGGCCGCAGTGTCTGCAGGTTTAACTCCAGTCATGGAGGGCCGCAGTGTCTGCAGGTTTAACTCCAGTCCTGGAGGGCCGCAGTGTCTGCAGGTTTAACTCCAGACCTGGAGGCCCGCAGTGTCTGCAGGTTTAACTCCAGTCCTGGAGGGCTGCAGTGTTTGCAGGTTTAACTCCAGTCCTGGAGGGCTGCAGTGTCTGCAGGTTTAACTCCAGTACTGGAGGGCCACAGTGTCTGCAGGTTTAACTCCAGTCCTGGAGGGCCGCAGTGTCTGCAGGTTTAACTCCAGCCCTGGAGGGCCGTAGTGTCTGCAGATTTAACTGCAGTCCTGGAGGGCTGGTTGAACCTAATTTTAACTTTAGCCAGTCAACAACTTGAATTAAATGCATGCCAGTGCTAAATTACACCAGAAGTCGGTGCCTACACTGGCCCTCCCAGGTGTGAGTTGTGCAGTCCTGCAGCTATTGGTTAAACGGGATGTTTACCGTCCAATCAAATAAGACCAGGGGACTGTGGGCAATGACACCGGAGGGCAGTTCAGAATGGGGGGGGGGGGGGGGGGTTCATGTGATACTGCATCAGGGGTAGGTGTGATGGATTTACGGTGGTGGTTGGGGCTTTTGTTGTTTGGGGAGGGGGGGCTGCTTCTGCCAGTGTCGTTTGCCATCTCCATGTGTCCCATGGGTCTTTTGCATTTGTGTGGGTCATGTGTGTGTTTGTGTGTGTGTGTGTATGGGGGAGTGTTTGCATGCATGTGTGTGTGCATGGGAGTGTGATTGTGTGTGCGCGTGCGTGGGTATGTGTTCGTGTGCGTGCCTGTGTGAGCTTGCATGCAGGTGTGTTCGACCGCTGCTTCATCTGCCTGTTTTATTCCATCTCCCCCCCCCTCTCATTGTTGATGCCTTGATGCCTGTGACTGTGCTCCTGCCTGCCACGCCCTCCCTCCCCTCGCCCCGCCCTCTGTCCCGCCCTCGCCCGGTGGCCCCGCCCCTCCACCAGGCTGCCTTGCCGCAGGTTGGTCTGAAGCAGCGCTCTGGTCTCTCCTCTCCTCCACTGGGGCCTCACTGGGCTCCGCCCCCTCTGCCAGAACCCCACCCCTCCTCCCTCACAGAGCCCCGCCTCCTCACTGTCAGGGGGAGGGGCTAGAGTCATGGGGAGGGGCATAGGGCAGTCTGCCACTCAGCTGCCTCTCACACCCATTCACACCCTTCCCTGGTCTACATTTTCACAAACACTTTTTGAAGACATGTTCAGTTAAATGGTAAGCATAGTTATTATTTATATTCAGATTTGGCCGTGATATCAAAATGTACTTGGTGGGTTGAAATAATTTTCCAACATTAATCAAGTCAGAAAATTGCCTTTTATGGCCTAATCACTAAAACTTTCACTGGCAAGTCAATTTTCGGACTTGAGTCTTTGCAGAAGACCATTTTCACACTACAGGATGTAATATATGGATGCAGAGGTCAGAATGAGTCAATTAAACCTTTAAAACAATACTTAGATTTGTTAAAAATAAACATTTTCATAATTTATCAGGGTTATTTATTTGAATTTTTATAGAGAAGGCAGTTGTAGAATGATGGGATGCCTGTTCGGAGTGCGTGCGTATTTTAGCATGTCATCCCTGGTGTTAGTGTAGATGATTTAGAGTTGAAGGTCAAACAGATTTCAGTCAAAACACAGACTCTCTGTTTGATCAATGATCAGGAGTAGGTCTGCGGTCAGGGGTGGAGCATCCGTTGCTAACGTAGGCCTGACTGGTTCTCCTGCAGACTACTCAGCTGACCGAAAGACCCGCCTGTGTCAAGAAGGACTACTCCAACTTCATGGCCTCCCTCAACTTGCGGAACCGCTATGCTGGAGAGGTAAACTCATGCTTATCCTCTAGCGCTGTTCGTCTAGAACTGTTCCTCTAATGTTGTTCCTGTAGCACTGTTCTGTGGTTATGTTCCTTGTGCTCCATCTCTGTTCCTCTAGTCCCCTGTGCCTCTTTTCCTGTAGTATCCTGTGTTTCTGTTCCTTTTGTGGTCTTTGTTTCTGTAATTTGTTGTGAGTCACAAAATGGAGGCTTTGTATCCCTGCCGTGTCTGTCTATATCTTTGTGTCTTTGTACCTTTGTGCCTATTGTTTTGTCTGTCTGTGTCTCCTCCACCTGTGTTTACATATGTATGTGTGTGTGTATCTGTGGTTGTGTGTGAGCATGTATATATCTCCCCTTCTCTTTGCGCATTAGGTTGCAGGTATGATACAGTTCTCCGAGGCCACGCGGAGCAGCTCGGACCTAAACAGGCTCATGATTGGTCAGATGGAGGAGGCTCTGCAGGCTGGGCAGCCTGAGGCTTTTACCCAGGCCATGTTCAAGATGGCCGCCCTGCTCATCAGCAGCAAGGGTGAGTACCACGTCCGCCTTTTACTGTTAACTAACCTCCACCTGTCGCTCACGTCCACATTCACCTTTAACTGATCCCCACCTGTCCCTCACGTCCACGTTCACCTTAAAGTAACTCCACCTGTGTTCCAAACCCACCTTTAATTGCATTCCATCTGCGACCCAATGTACTGCAAACAGAACATAACTTACAAAAATGTATTTTATTCCACCTTCTTCAACTCTTTCATGTACAAGAAACCTCACCTAGATCCCCCATTCCAGGTCTGACAGTCATGCAGTGCTCTTAATTTGGTATATTTAATTGATTCTAGACTAAAGTAACCTTTACAATTTTGTACCAGGAACCAGTTTAGTTGCCCTGCTTTGTGCTTTATTTGTGCTCACTGTGTGTTCTCTCTGCTTCCCCCCACAGACTGTGACCCGCAGCTCCTGCACCAGCTCTGCTGGGCGCCGCTGAAGATGTTCACGGAGCACGGCATGGAGGCTGCCATCGCCTGCTGGGAGTGGCTGCTAGCTGCCCGCAACGGCCTGGAAGTGCCGGTATGCCGTTAAAACAGCCACGCGAGGGCTGTGCTTCAGCCGTCTGCAGTGCACAGATATTCAAGCAGATAGGAGCTGATTGGTCAATGCTGTGGTTATGGACAGGCTGATTGGTCCGTGCTGTGGCAGGTCCAGGCTGATTGATCCTTGCTGTGGCAGGTCCAGGCTGATTGGTCCGTGCTGTGGCAGGTCCAGGCTGATTGGTCCTTGCTGTGGCAGGTTCAGGCTGATTGGTCCGTGCTGTGGCAGGTCCAGGCTGATTGGTCCTTGCTGTGGCAGGTCCAGGCTGATTGGTCTGTGCTGTGGCAGGTCCAGGTCCATTCCTTGGCTTTCCATCCTCACGAGGGGCTCTGTGTGTATGTGTGTGTTTGTGTGTAGTTCATGCGGGAGATGGCGGGGGCATGGCAGATGACGGTGGAGCTGAAGATGGGGCTGTTTTCGGAGGCCAAGGTGGAGGCGGATCCCCTGGCAGCGTCGGAGGAGAGCCAGCCGATGCCCTGCCCCCCTGAGGTCACCCCCCACTTCATCTGGATAGAGGTGCATTACCCCTCCCAACTATCCACTTCCAAAACTACCCCACTGTCCCTATATAGACTACCCTACTGTCTCTATATAAACTACCCCACTGTCCTTATCCAAACTACTCCACTGTCCCTGTACAAACCACCCCACTGTCTCTATCCAAACGCGTGTATGTCTGTGTATGTGTGTACATGTGTGCGTGTGTGCGTGTGTGTGTACGTGCATGTGTGAGTGAGTGAGTGTGTGTGTGTGTGTGTGTATTCTCACACATATCCTGGCTCCCCTCCTCAGTTCTTGGTCCAGCGGTTTGAGATCGCTAAGTACTGCAGCGCGGACCAGGTGGAGATCTTCGCCTGCCTGCTGCAGCGCTCGCTCTCCCTCAGTGTGGGCGGCCCCCGCAGCAGCCTGAACCGCCATGTCGCCGCCATCGGACCCCGCTTCAGGTACAGCTCACCCTCCACCTCTACATGTTACAGGCTGGCCGTTTAACAGACGCTCTTATCCTCAGCACTTAGCAGTCTCTTCTATAGAGTATTCTTTTTGAATGTGTTAGATTTATCATTAGTATATTAGCTGAGTTAGTGAAACAATTCTTATAATTGATTAATCAGTTATGAGAATTTGATATCAGGAATGCTATCTTATGATCCCCCCCAGACTGCTTACACTTGGTCTGGCCCTTCTCCATGCCGATGTGGTAACCAACGCAACCATCCGCAACGTTCTGAGGGAGAAGATCTACTCCACCGCCTTCGACTACTTCAGGTATTAATGTGTACCGTGTTTACGTCTGTCAGCCTGATTGCCATTAATGCATAGTACCTCCTCTCACCAGTGCATGTACATTTAGGCATTTAGTAGGTCCTCTTATCCAATCACACAGTGACACACAATCCATTTATTTGAGTTTTCATGCCCATCTGCTGACACACTGTCACCCTGAGGTTCATTCCCAATGAGCCTGACCAGGCTGCATCAACCTTACAGCACTATGCACATAGATGTATGGTATTACGTGCCTGAACAGGTGTGTACTTTGATGTTACCTGAAGTATTCTTCAAAAACTAATATTTAATTAAAATAAAATAAACACATGCACTACCGGTGGCCACTAGTTACTGTGATGCACAACAACTTCTATCATTAATTGCCATTAAAAATTCTGCCAGAGGTGCCGTATGCTTCTCTCCACTAGAGGTCACCCTCGAGCCATCTGAAACTCTCTGACACAGTTCTCTCACACCTGTGTTCTCTGTCTGGTCCGTATGTGACCAGGCTACTGTCAGAGCAAAGCATGCTAAATATGTGCTAAAATATATATACACATATAATAATAATAATAGTAATAATAATAATAATAAACTTGCATAGCATCTTTCATGCATTATAGCTTATGCTGACAAATATACATTACATTTAGGGAATAAAGTACAGAATAGTGATAAGTGAGTCATCAAATCACACATTACCACAGTATTCCATAGAGAAACCAGTAATAAAATACATTTCAAAAATATACTGGAAAGGTAAAAGCCAGGAAATGGAAGAATACTCTATTATAAAATTGATAATTATTTGTATTAGTTAATTTGCAATTTTTTTATTTGCTTTGGTTATGTATTTATTTCCTTTGTTTTTAATTGGTAAAAGGAGTGAATAAAACTAGATAACAATTAAGTATAATGAAAAAGGCCAGTTTGTAAAAATGAGTTTTGTAAAAATGGGATTTAAGAAGGAATCTTTCATCTCTCAAACTCTGTAATATTGCTCAGTGTGGGATAAACTTTAATCTTTACTGTACCCCAAGGGAAGCTTGTCTTTTACACACAAGCAAGCACTGCTGTTTCTACAGAAAACAAGCATAAAAGAACCCGTCAACTTCGTCAGCTTTATCTTTGTTGGTAATTATGGTGCGTGTCTTTGTTTGGCTCCCCTCCTTCCTCTCCTCCAGCGTCTCCCCGAAGTTTCCCACGCAAGGAGAGAAGCGTCTCAGAGAAGACATAAGCATTATGATCAAGTTCTACGCCAGCATGCTGTCGGACAAGAAGTACCTCACTGCCAACCAGCTGGTACCACCAGGTTAGCCCAGTGCAGAGCGTCTCGCTAATGCACCTCATTTCAGTCAGTTCCCTGAAAATCCCCCTCCATGAGCTGAAGGTTTTCAGGGAAAGGCCTTGAAAACTCTCTTTAAATCCTCCTGGTCAGCAGCACAGTGACTCAGCTTCTCTCTGCCTTTTTAACCACCTGTCTGAAAACGGTAATTGGCTGTATTTCCCGCTAATTAGCGCAAAGCTAAGCTGCTGCTGAATCACGTGTGCCTTGGCTGGCAGCCATTCGCACGACCTTCACACTGCAGGCCTGTGCGTTTATAGGCAAGCATCTACTCAAGTGCAGCTTTTTCAGTTGGGAAACCTTTTATAGACAGTATATTTTGGCAGCATAACATAACATTACAGCTTGCTGTAGTGTTTGGTTCATATGTGTCCCCTTGGTTTGATACCATTAAAGTTTTGTATTCAAAACATCAAGGGGGGCACACTCAAAATCCCTCCAGCCCATCTCTGTAAAACATTAGCACTGCTGTGTGATGGTCTTTAAAATGTTATCGCAGCTGTTTGATGGGCGCTACCGCACAGTAGTGAGTGTGGTGAACATTATCCTGTGGTTTTAGGTTGAATTAGTTATTAAGCCAACTTACCCATAATTAGAATCATGTTTTTTACACGATGCAGAAGCTCAAGGAGAGACACCGCTGATTTTCTGGCATGTTGTGGGAATTCTCACAGTACTTTATGAGAATTGTCAGGAAACATGGGAATTCTCTTGGTGTAATAAGGGAATTATTTGGGAGTGTAGTGGGAATTCTTCAAGTGCATTGTGGTAAGTCTCCCAACACATTGTGGGATTCCTCCCAGTGCATTGTGGAAATTCTGCTGGTGAGTTGTGGGAATTCTCCTGGTGCATTGTGGGGTGTTTCTCTGCCCTGTGTGGGGATTCTGCTTTGTCGCCCGACACAGTTGTCCTAACTCTGGCTGTGTTTTTTAGCAGATAACCAGGACCTGTCAGTGAACAGCCTGTCGGTGATGACGGTGACAGACTCCAGAAACAGCCTGGATGTGGCGGTCGGCTCGCGACAGCAGGCCACGCAGGGCTGGATCAACACCTACCCACTGTCCAGCGGCATGTCCACCATCTCCAAAAAATCAGGTGCAGCTCCGGGGCCCGAATGGACCCACAGTCTGACCCAGTTCTGTGTTCTGGGTTCCACTGCACACAGACAGTCCCTGGAAACATTTCCATTCGTGTTTCCTGGAAAACCAATGGAAGGCCTCAGATACTCCTGTCTTCAAAAAGTCAGGGAAAATATATACATGATTTATTGACTTGATGCATATATTGTATGTTTTCCAAGTGTATTTGTATTCATTTTCACTCAGGTTTTGATTTTGCAGTGGTTTTTAATGTCGTAAAGCATTGTGTGAGCTGAGCTTTTTGAACTGCGCTGTGTGAGATTGAGTTGATGCAGTAACAGTGTGTCTCCCGCAGGTCTGTCTAAGAAGAGTAACAGAGGCACTCAGCTGCATAAGTACTACATGAAACGCAGGACTCTGCTGCTGGCCCTGCTGGTAAGAGCTCTCCCTGTGTACACTTAACACTGTGCAGAGTCTGTTTACACTTTACACTGTGCAGAATCTGTTTACACTTTACGCTGTAAAGAGTCTGTTTACACTTTACACTGTGCAGGGTCTGTACACTTTACACTGTGCAGAGTCTGTACACTTTACATTGTACAGAGTCTGTTTACACTTTACACTTTACACTGTGCAGTATCTCTGTACACACAGTTAACACTACATATTCAGTACACACTTTACACTTCACAGAGTCTGTGTACAATTTACACTGTGCAGAGTCTGTGTACAATTTACACTGTGCAGAGTCTGTGTACACTTTACATTGTGCAGAGTCTATACATACTGTTCACAATTCACTGTGAAAAGTCTGTACACACTTTACAGAGCCTGTGAACAGTGTTCACACTTCCCTGAGTCTGTAAATACTGTTAACACTGTACAGATTTAGACTTCACTGAGTCTCTACACAATGCTTTTGACGCACATAACACTTCTAAATACAGTCAGTTAAGGGTAGAAATTCCTTGGAACCATAAGATGTGACAATATATAGGGCATGATCTAAAGCGATCTAGAGCGTTATGGAAAGGCCCAGAATTAGCTGAACCTGACCAATCCCATATCCTCTTTCCCCCTGCGCTTTCTGCAGGCCAGTGAGATTGAGCGTTTGACCATCTGGTATAACCCACTGTCCACTCAAGAGCTGGCCATCTCCACCGAGCAGTCTGTGGAGACCAGCATCTCCAACTGGAGGTCCAAGTACATCAACCTGAGCGAGAAACAGTGGAAGGACAACGTCAACCTGGCCTGGACCATCTCCCCTTACCTGGCCTTACAGCTGCCTGCCAGGTACACACCACCTGCCTGCAGTTCCACCTCCCGCCTCACAGGGGATGCTGTAACAGTATGTGCTGATCCAGTTGAGTGAGGGCATGAATGGAATTTCCTGAGCCCCACTGTAGATGCAGCTACTAATCGCTCAGTCGTTGGCTTGTTTGAACAGAACACTTTTTGGTCCCATATTAATTAACCAGTCACGCTTTTTAGGTTTAGTGAAGCCTCCTTCTCTTATCAAGTGTGCCATAACATGAAAATCAAATCAAACACCTGTTTTTACACACTCGAAATGTGGTTTTGACCATTTTACAAAATTGAATTTTTGATTTGAAGCTTCATATTAGTTCTGACAGCCGTAGCACATGCAAATGCATATCTGGAATGGTTGCGTTGGGCGACTGCCTGTTTCTGCATGTTCAGAGAGAACGGATGTTAGGCAGGTAGAGGCTGCTCTGCAGCGTTGAAATAAAAATATGGAATGAGCGTTTGTGATTTTTTTTTTCCTGCAGTTAGATCATTATTTAAATAAATCAAACTGATCAGTCAGCATCAATATTTTACTCTTCGTTCTGAAGCAGATCATTTTGTACAGTACATTTTTACTCCAACGCAAGCACAGTGGACCATAGTAGATCCCACATTATAAATATCAGGCAATTTTTCAGAATGTACAGTAATTCACAAACAGTAGAATATTTGGTTTTTATCCATCATTTTTTTTAACGCAAACCTTGGTGCTGAGTGGTTTTTGTGGCATTTGCTGGTCAAAATGTAAACATGTTACGAATATTAATGTGAATGATGTGTAGTGGTTTCCACTATATAAAATGGCTACTGTGTGGCCCTTCAGTAATAGGTCAGTACTTAACTACTGTTAACTGATTGATTGACCGACTGACTCATTGATTGACTGATTGGTTGATTGACTGACTGACCCACTCATTGATTGATTCATTGATTGACTGATTACTTGATTGACTGACTCGATTGATTGACTGAGTGGTTGATTGACTGACTGACCCACTCATTGATTGATTGATTAATTGATTGACTGACTCGATTGATTGACTGAGTGGCTGGCATCTCCCTCTGTGTAGGTTTAAGAATGCTGAAGCCATAGTGACAGAAGTGACCCGGCTGGTGCGGCTGGACCCTGGGGCAGTGAGTGACATTCCGGAGGCAGTCAAGGTGAGACACCTACTTGAGCAATGTACAGCTGCACCTGGCCTGTGACTCTGTGCTCTGGTCAGGTCAAACAGCCTGGCACATGGAGCCTGGCACAGTTACCCTGGCTTAGGCAGCTAGCAGCTGCTCCACAAATGCCAAAAACTGGAGTGCGGTGAGACCTGCTGGCCACTTCCTCTCACAAAATATTCACTTTTACGGGCCTCAATTCTTATTTACAAAGCTGTTTCCTTTCCTATATGCCATACTAATTATAAGTAATTTTGTTGGTGACTTTCTTTGTGTTGAAATATGCCAGATCACCTACTGGTAAAGGATAAATAATAAAATAAATAAGGATAAAAAATAATTAATTTAATTTATTCACTTATTTTCATTCAGTGTTAACTTTATTTCCTTTACCTTAAAGGTATTTAAACTGTTTTTTGCACTCGTGGCAGCAGCTGTCTGGGTGTTACCACCCTTCTGAGCATGCTCCATAGCCCTGATAAAGCTTCCAGTCTCCCTAAGGGAAGTTGCTGTTTCAGTGGGGCCTTGTTTGTGTTTGGGCCAGACTCCCCCTTGTAGAATAATCAGTGTTACTTACTTCTGCCTGGTTTGTCTCTGCTAATGAGCACCTACCTGTCTGGCCAAGGTGAAGAGGGAAAGTGTTTTTTTTTCCATCCTGTTCACCTGTGTGTGCCTGTGAGGGTAAAAGTGTTAGAGCCGGAATGGCAACCCTGAGTGTCCCCCATTACCAGGTCCAGTGCATGCGAGAAGTGGGAAATGCTGTAGAGCCGGAATGGCTCCCAGGGAGTACAAACAGGGGGCTAAGTGCCACATCTCTCCCTGTTCCACAACATGCTGACGAGTCCTGCTACGATGCAGTCAGGCAAAGGCTAATACTTTCCAACACGCAAGAGTCTGTCCAACTATCAAAGGGCTGTCAAACTAAATATCTAATGGGCTGGTGAACTGACTTGTTTTTCTACAGCTGTCTGCTATTAATTTATTAGGACAGTAATTTGTTCAGCTTTGTTTTTTTGAGTAAAAAAAGATTCATTACAAATGAAGCCTGGTGATCCCTACGCAGGTGTCATCCTCTGCTATTTCAGCTTAGAGCCTTCTGAGAAATGTGTTTGTGGAAATGTTTACACCTGCTTATCTAATTGGGCCAATTAAGCTGGGGGAAATTGGCTGGAACTAAGTGGTTTGGAAAGCCACATGCAGAGGGCCCTGGAGGAGCTGAGCTCTCCGCTGTCACACTCCCAGGGTGTCAAACATGGCCAGGCTTTGCCTTTGAGATGCATGCGGCAGTCAACTGCTGTGCCAATTCTGGCTGCGCGCAGAACAGTCCTGTGACACAAATTTTCCATCGTACAGCACGGATGTTGGTTTACCACTACGTCGGCCTGCGATGGCCATGGAGGGCAGCGGAAGGGTTTTGCAGCAGGCTGAGGCGTGTGGCAGTGTGTGTGGTGGCATACCCTTACCTGGGCCTCAGATACTTCATAAACATCACCTGCGTGGACAGGAAGTGGAGTAACGTTTCTTTTTGTCTGTTTGTTTCTTTGTTCTGGTACAGTTCCTGGTGACATGGCACACCATCGACGCGGACTCCCCCGAGCTGAGCCACATCCTGTGCTGGGCCCCTGCCGACCCCCCCACCGGCCTGTCCTACTTTTCCAGCATGTACCCCCCACACCCCCTCACTGCCCAGTATGGGGTCAAAGTGCTGCGATCCTTCCCCCCCGTATGTACCTCCCAGAATGCACTGCTCTCTGTACATACAGTCCTCCTCCCATAATGCACTCTGCTATCAAACATACTAGCGTACTCCCACAAAGCAGTTTTCACTGTACATACAGGCCTTCTACCATAATTCACTTTGCTACCTCGCATACAGGCTTCCTCCCATAATGCACTCTGCTAACTCACATGCCTTTCCCCACAATTCACCCACATTTTTATTGACAAAAGCACGTCAAAAGCAAGCAAAGTTACAAATGCCAATTCAATCCAGGCTTACGGCTTGCCTTTGTGTATTTCAGTAGCGATACAGTGTTTCAGGATTCATTCTGAGAGATTTCATCATCTCTCTGCAGTAAAAGTATCTGCTCACTGTGTGTGAGAATGAAGTTTCATGACATCACAAATGGGTTGAGCTGCCGAATGTAACCAGTACCTGACCAAAATTTATCTGTGTTTTTAGCTTTTTTTTTTTTTTTTTTTTAAACGTTTTTGATTTCATAACGGTGGTCAGTGACTTGACAGGTGTAGCTCCGCCCATTACGGGGTCCATGAATCATCAGTATGTGTTGCCTCTTCCTGTGTCTAACGCGCATCACTTCCTGCTCCACAGGACGCCATTTTGTTCTACATCCCTCAGATTGTTCAAGCTCTGCGGTATGACAAGGTGAGACTCTCCTCAGGGCATCTTCACTTTTCGATTTCCTTTGAAAATTCTCAGTAGAACATAAGCAAGTGGCCCAGCCTTTGCTTGTATTTGTCCTCAAAATGAATCCATCGCTAGAGTGGTTTAGACAGTTCATCATTTCACATGACCAATCGGTTTCATCGCCAGGAATCTGCTGGCACCAATCAGATTTCAGGAGACCCTGGCCAAGAAAAGTTTAAAAACTTGCCCATATGTTCTACCTAACATTGATCGTTTGTAGTAAGAGTTTAGATTACGTGGCGACAGGAGGGGGTCCCTGAGACGGAAGGTTCTGGAGGATGGTCGTGTCATCAGCACTGTCACAGTTTCTGATTGGCTCCTGCAGATGGGATACGTGCGAGAGTACATCCTGTGGGCGGCTCAGAAGTCCCAGCTCCTGGCGCACCAGTTCATTTGGAACATGAAAACCAACATCTACCTGGACGAAGAAGGGCACCAGAAAGACCGTGAGTCCACCACCATTCGCCTGCCGCTGGGAGCTGGCCTGGGATCAGAGAGAGACTGTCCCACTGGCGGCACTAAACTATGCGTTTTTACCACATGAAACTTAGGAAGACATATTATGGTTCCTTAATGAACATTACAAAACAAGGCTTTTGTATTTACCCCTTTGTGCAATAAAAATGAGTGTGAGAAAAACATAACAGCTTATAGCTAATATTATAGTTACATAGTTTATAGCTGGTTTTTGCTTTTACCTTAAAATCCGTAATCGGTTGGGACCTGGGAAACTAGGTGAGAGTTAACTGTAAGGAAATAAGTTCTGAGAGTAACACAAGCAGCTCTCCTATGTTGGGGATCGCTGGTTTATAACGTCTGTGCTGAGTTGTGAGTGTGTAAGGAGTCTCCGCTGTATTCTGTGTGTTTAACATGGCTGTGCTGTGCTTTGTCCGTAATGTGCCTTTGCGGTGCTGTTCTCTCCAGCGGATATCGGGGAGCTGCTGGAGCAGATGGTGGTTGAGATCACAGGATCGCTGTCGGGCCCGGCCAAGGACTTCTACCAGCGCGAGTTCGACTTCTTCAACGAGATCACCAACGTCTCCGCCATTATCAAGTACGGGCAAGGGCACAAACCAGCACCTATCAGCACCCGTTAACATCCACGAATATGCCATATACTTATGTGACACTGCTGGCCCAGGCGACTGGCAACATAGGGATAGCTGTGTCATTTCATTTGCAGTGGGGACCATGGGGGTGAATATACAGCATATGCGTCTGACAGACTTAAACCCTTTTCAGGGCAAAACAATCTGCTTCCAACACTTAAGAATTATGTATGTATGTTTATAGGAACAAATGTAGAAAATTGTGCCCAGCTTACGGTTTGATGCACTGACAGTTTTATGTTTGTCTTTGCACCACCCAACTCACCTCGGTTTTGTATGACTGTTCACTGGCCGCACAACGGCTGCTCTCCCTTTTTCGTCCATATGTTCATCAGAAAGTATATTCATAAACAGTTTCCCTTTGATTGATTTCTTTTAAGATAAGGCTAACAATTACCGAGGTATTGCCTTCACCAGTGCTAACATGCTAACTCTTGTGCACCTTAAGTAAGGTTGTCAACATTAGACTCAACATTTATTTCTGATTGCATGATTTTAAGCAAGGCTTTGTGCCTTGCTGTCTTATGATACAAGATGTTGAATACCTTAAGTTGAAAAGGTTTAAGAATATACGAGCATGTCATTTTGAGAGCAGGCCATTTGCCCCGCTAGGTTTGTGATTCCCCTGCAGTGTGGAGAGTATTGGGGCCGTCTGTGCAATGTCAGGGTGGTGTCAGTGCTGTTTGGGGCTATTTCATCATTACAGTACATTACATTATAGGCATTTAGCAGACACTCTTATCCAGAGCGACTTACAACACAAAGTGCATTTCTTTCAGGACAAGGGTGTTAAAGTGCTAGAGGGGGTAAAAGTCTCAGGTGCCAGTGGGTTAGCATGGACTAAACCCTATGGATGACCTGCTGAAGAAACAAAACAAAGCACTATTTGTGTCAGGATGGTGTTTTTGTGGTGTCATTGTAACGCAGCGAGTCCCAGAGTCCTCGTTAGTGGTTCAGAGACATGCTGTTATCTGGACAGGCTCGTTGATGGTGATGGTTTTTGTGTGTGTGTGTGTGTGTGTGTGTCTGACACAGCACAGCACTGAAGGGTGGCCCTGTGGGTGAGTTTTGGGTGGGGGGAGGGAGGTAATGAGACAGGTTTTGACAGGGTTTGTTTGGCCTGAGGATGACACTCTTTAACCCCCCCCACCCCCACCCCCCTTTAACCCTGGGGGGCTAATTACAGGCCTGCAGCCTCGTCACTTTAGGTAATTAGGCCGGTCATGGGCAGCGGGGTGGAAAACGACAGCAACAGGACGAGACAGCAGCGTCGGTCCCCAGCGTTACTACGGTGGTCCGTCCTGGGCCACCTCACGCAAAAACATCCCCAACTCACCGCTCACTCACCTGTTTACCTGCTCGCTTTATCAGCACTATAGGGAATCTGCACCATCATGCTGAGGTTACGCACATAACAAGCTATATAAAAAAACACAACACTATAAGTAAAAAAACATGAAACTGCTCAGGTTTTTCAGTATTATACAAGGTGTGGCTATTATATCGAGACTGGGCTTATGAAAGTCGAACCACCGCTCGCGTCTTCAGTTCTCTGTTCAGTTTCACCAAAAAGTTCAAATTGATAGATTTTTTTGAACAGACCATTTTTATGACAGCTAAGAAAAACACGTCTACTTCAAGCGATGCATAACTGAGAACTGAAGACGCGAGCGGATTGAAACTTTCAGGGGTTGCCTGTGCTTGCCCATCGGCCAACGTGTGTATACCAGGTGGCTGGTCAACATATACCACATAGTTTGCGCATGCCCGCTGAGGTTTGATGTGGATAAGCCCAGTCTCATTACCTAATAGCCACACCTCATACATGCAGTGCTGCCTGACTCAGATGCAGCCTAGCCTTATGCTAAACGGTTGGGTAACTGTGCCAAAAAGTATTATTTAGGGGTTTTAACTTGCTGTGAGATTGTCAAAATCAGGTGAGACCCGTTTAGCCCTGTCAGGGCACATTCAGCCCAAAGATGAGTTATAAACTTTAATGCTCCTGATTAGATGTTAAGCCCAAGTGTAGTTTTTAGCTGGGCGTACGAGGAGCTTGCCAAGTTACAGCCCAAACAAGGCCGCTGGCTGCAGGCTGCTTAGGCCCTTCCTTAACCTGCAGCACAGGTGGGTTTTGGAGGCCTACCTGTAAGGTATTGGGCTGCTTAAAATAGGAACAATGATTAAGTATGATTAATACAGTGTTAATATGTATTTCTGTCTGCCTGAGCATGTATATTGTTGACCTTAAAAACTTATTTAGTTTTCGTAGAGCTGCTTGTCATGAAATGGAAACAAAAACGTATGACTGAGTTACAGTGGTGGTTTTGAGTTAACTTTATTCGTCACAGTGCTAGGAAACATTGACAGTCCAAAACTGATGATATGAGTTTTCTGTTCATATATCATACTCTGTAATGGAGATATGAGTTTTGATGAAGATGGTACATGTGTAAAGGTTTTGTGGTTTAGCCTGTATTTTTAAAGTAGAAGAAATGGTATGGCTTGAAGTTCATCATAAAGAAATGTGTGCCTGAGAAACAGAGACTGTGCTGGAGAACCACAGATGTGTGTGTGCGCGTGTGTGTGTGTGTATGTGTGAGCTTGTGTTTGTGTTGTCAGCGTGCACACTAAGCAGAGTGCTGTCATGACATGCGTCTGACCCGGTGGTTCTGTGTTTTCCAGGCCTGTCCCTAAAGGTGACGAGCGGAAGAGGGCGTGTCTGAAAGCTCTAGCCGACATTAAAGTCCAGCCAGGTGAGAGATGCCTGAGTGACAGTGAACACATGATCAGCTCACAGAGCCGCAGGTGCCCGATTGGCCAGGGGCATCGCTGGCGGAGATGAATGCGTTTACCTCACTGTTTTACACCGGTGAGATTGAGCCAATTTTTGCTTGGCCAGTGTGAACCTCCAGCTATAACTGGCAGTAGTGACAAGTGTTTTAAATGTGTACAGCAAGCTATCAGGTAAATAAGTGAGTCAGTAGCAGTTTTACAGCAGCATGTGTGACCTTGTTACCGTGACTCTTCCAGGCTGCTACCTGCCCAGCAACCCAGAGGCCATAGTGCTGGACATCGACTACAAGTCTGGGACTCCCATGCAGAGGTGAAGCTAAAGCACTGATTCACACAGCAATCAAAGTGGATCACTCACAGTGGAACACTCACAGTGGATCACTCACAGTGGAACACTCACAGTGGATCACTCACAGTGGATCACTCACAGTGGAACACTCACAGTGGAACACTCACAGTGGATCACTCACAGTGGATCACTCACAGTGGAACACTCACAGTGGAACACACACAGTGGACCACTCACAGTGGAACACACACAGTGGAACACTCACAGTGGAACACACACAGTGGAACACTCACAGTGGATCACTCACAGTGGATCACTCACAGTGGAACACACACAGTGGAACACACACAGTGGAACACTCACAGTGGAACACACACAGTGGAACACTCACAGTGGAACACACACACTGGTTGCTCATGATCACGCAGTGCTCTCCCACTCCTTTCTGTCTTCTGTTTAACTCCAGCTGAACAGTATAAAAGTCCCACACGATTAAAGGCATTTGTATAAACATCAGGCAGAGATTCAGAGATGAAGATTGCTTATGATTAATTATTTGCATTTACATTAATTGAAGTTTTCCATGCATTATGATTAAGTCATGATTTATGGTTAAATCTACAAGAATATGAGCGTCTCATCAGAATCAGCAGGTGCAGAGTTTCCATCTAATCATTCATTTTGTACGTGTGTGTGTGTGTGTGTGTGTGTGTGTGTGTGTGTGTGTGTGTGTGTGTGTGTGTGTGTGTGAATTCTCCTCTCCACAGTGCTGCTAAGGCTCCATACCTGGCCAAGTTCAAAGTGAAGCGGTGTGGAGTGAGTGAGCTGGAGAAAGAAGGTGAGACCAGCTGTATGACCAGTAGTGATCATACACAAATGCATCAAGAGCACTGCTTCATTTCCTCAAATGCAGTTGAGGCTCACTCCAGTGCTCCTCAGTTTGACGAGTAACTGAGATACTGAGATAATGAAACTGTGTGGTAATGCTGCAGATAGGCCGTGTATGTAATTATTCTGGAAAACCAAAATCAGCTTCCTGTGTGGAGGGTGTGTTGTTGCCCTTGGTAGATGTAGGAAATGTGTCATGTATTTCATTCAACCCCGCTGTAATACTTTATTTCCAACTGTCCCTACTCTCCTCAACTCCACCCGACTTCTCCACACTCTACCAAACGTCATCCAACTCTTCCCGACTGTGCCTGGCTCTCCCCTTCTCCTTTAACCCCCCCCACACCTCCCATCGCCATTGAACCCCACCCACCTCTCCCTTCATCTCTTCCCAATTCTCCCCGACTCTCCTCTACTCTTCCAACACTAACCAACACCCATCTTCCACCCATCTTCACTGGACCTCACCCCAATCTTCTCTGCCGAAACTATGCCCAACTGAAACCCCCCCCCGCCCACTCCTCTGCCTCAGGGCTGAGCTGTCGCTCGGACTCTCTGGACGAGGCTGAGGAGGGGAAGGAGGCGTCTGCGCGGGTCTGCTGGCAGGCGGCCATCTTCAAGGTCGGGGACGACTGCAGACAGGTATGTACCTGCATGGGCTGGAGTCAGGAGGCATCACGATTCTGACTCTGATCACTTCAGCTTGCATGAGACCACAGAGGTTTCATGGCTGAGCCTGGAGCAGTGATATAATCATGGGAGCATAAGATACTCAGAGAGGCCATTCAGCTATTCAGCCTCTCTGGGCATATTATTCTCCTTAAAGTCTGCAGAGTATCCAGTCATGTGTCAATATTAATGTTTAATTTATCAAAGAAGGGCTGAAGAGCAAAACATGCTCAGCTAGAGAAGCTGGGTCCGTTTGTTCCTGTTTTTGAGTGATAGTTGCATACATGCACCATGGTTTTCAGATGAGGATTCAACTAATAGCAGCCGCACTATTTTCACTGGTTTTTACTGCCCGTTGCCATGTAATGGTGAGCACTGACAGGGTTGCCATTTTGTGGTGAGATTTACTAGGGTTGCCATGTTAACTTTTCCCTCTGTGTAGGACATGCTGGCCCTGCAGATCATCGGCCTGTTTAAGAACATCTTCCAGCTGGTGGGACTGGACCTGTTTGTGTTTCCCTACAGAGTGGTGGCCACAGCACCAGGGGTGAGTATCAACAGTGCCTCCTACAGGACACCGCCGTACTAACGCTTCCTCAACCACAGCCTAAACCCAAAGGCTACACTCAGTAAAATGCTCTTTAAGACCATATGCAAATCAGTCATAACTTTGTGTGGAGGCAGACATCTGTGTTTAAAATGGTGGCAAAAAACTTAATTTCCTCCATATTTAGGAGTATTTGCACATAACATAAAATATTTTGGTTTTGTCTTTGGAAAATGTATTTGCTTCATACACAACTAACTGTGTTTTATTTCTTGATTTTCCCACAATGCAGTGTGGTGTCATTGAGTGTATCCCAGACTGCAAGTCTCGAGACCAGCTGGGCCGTCAGACTGACTTTGGGATGTACGACTATTTCCGCAACCAGTATGGAGATGAGTCAACACTTGCTTTCCAGAAGGTGAACAAGAGACTGTTCTCTTCTCCCCACAGTTTCAGTATCTGAGTCACAGTTTAAGGTTTGATGAACAGTGTTTAATACACTTTTCAGAGGATAGTCGGTGTCATTCTCTCAAGAGTTTGTGATTTATTTGTCTGGGATTCATAGGTGAATTGAGAGGGTTGTATAACAGCAGTTGTGTGCATGCGTGTGTGTGTGTGTGTGTGTGTGTGTGTGTGTGTGTGTGTGAGAGAGAGAGAGGGGATATTGCAGTGTATGAGTGTGTATGTGTGTGTTTGAAAGAGGGGGTATAGCAGTGTGTTTTTGTGTGTGTGTGTGTAATTGTGTGTAACTGTGCTCCACTATCTCTCCTGCAGGCTCGTTATAACTTCATCCGCAGCATGGCGGCCTACAGCCTGCTGCTGTTTCTGCTGCAGATCAAAGACCGGCACAACGGCAACATCATGCTGGACAGCAAGGGTCACCTGATCCACATCGGTGAGTCAGGGCCCAGCCCCCTTTCTCTGAGCCTCCCTCCTGCCCAAGCCTCACTGCTCAGTCTCTTATTTATGACATCATAACTGTGAGCCCCACAGACTAGCGCCTCCTTTCTGTCCTGACACCACTCAGCCTCAGGGAATGTCTTTGATAGTAAACCGATAAACCAAACTTCAGGGTTTTTGTGATCTTGTGTGTTGGTGGGACTCCAGTATTAAACTGACTGTTATGAAACATTCCAGGATACTGTGGTTGAGTTTATGGAGCTGTGTCATAATGTGGCCCCCAGCTCTGGGCGGGGCGGGGGGGCGGGGCACTGTGGGGGTGATGTCATTAGCAGCATCCCGGCGATGTCACAGCAGCTGGAGCGTTAATAGGGCCCAGGCAGGAAGGTGTCAAAGGACTGGCACGGTGAAGACACGGAATGATTTACACCCCCCCATGTGGAGCGCGGGGCTTATCTCCGCACCGGGCCCACAGCGGACTGTGCTACCCCGCAGCGAAAAGCTTGTGATAACAGGAAGGCTAATGTGAGAGCGCTGGGCGACACCCTCACTGAGAACAGCCAATGAATGGAGTCAGATGCTCTGACTCTCTGCAGCACTGAGCCTACTCTGCTTAGTCACATCCAGTGTTTAAAACACAGTATTTCCACAGTATTTCCACAGTATGTGTTTGTGTGTTATTGTTACCCGTGTTGTTGTACCAAGTTAAAAGGGAAAATATATTAGGGGCACTGTAATATGAGTAAATAAAAGCTTATATTTATAAAAAGACTTTTCAAGAAAAGGGAAAACATTATTATTATTGCGTTACATTTGATTTGACGTTTTGGTTATTTGGAGTTTTTGACGTGTAGCTGGAGGGGGGAGGAAACGGTCTTTGTGACTGTGATGGTGTTTTTGGCGTGTAGCTGGAGGGGGGAGGAAACGGTCTTTGTGACTGTGATGGTGTTTTTGGCGTGTAGCTGGAGGGGGGAGGAAACGGTCTGTGTGACTGTGATGGTGTTTTTGGCGTGTAGCTGGAGGGGGGAGGAAACGGTCTTTGTGACTGTGATGGTGTTTTTGGCGTGTAGCTGGAGGGGGGAGGAAACGGTCTTTGTGACTGTGATGGTGTTTTTGGCGTGTAGCTGGAGGGGGGAGGAAACGGTCTTTGTGACTGTGATGGTGTTTTTGGCGTGTAGCTGGAGGGGGGAGGAAACGGTCTTTGTGACTGTGATGGTGTTTTTGGCGTGTAGCTGGAGGGGGGAGGAAACGGTCTTTGTGACTGTGATGGTGTTTTTGGCGTGTAGCTGGAGGGGGGAGGAAACGGTCTTTGTGACTGTGATGGTGTTTTTGGCGTGTAGCTGGAGGGGGGAGGAAACGGTCTTTGTGACTGTGATGGTGTTTTTGGCGTGTAGCTGGAGGGGGGAGGAAACGGTCTTTGTGACTGTGATGGTGTTTTTGGCGTGTAGCTGGAGGGGGGAGGAAACGGTCTTTGTGACTGTGGTGGTGTTTTTGGCGTGTAGCTGGAGGGGGGAGGAAACGGTCTGTGTGACTGTGATGGTGTTTTTGGCGTGTAGCTGGAGGGGGGAGGAAACGGTCTTTGTGACTGTGATGGTGTTTTTGGCGTGTAGCTGGAGGGGGGAGGAAACGGTCTTTGTGACTGTGATGGTGTTTTTGGCGTGTAGCTGGAGGGGGGAGGAAACGGTCTTTGTGACTGTGATGGTGTTTTTGGCGTGTAGCTGGAGGGGGGAGGAAACGGTCTTTGTGACTGTGTTGGTGTTTTCGTCCTCCAGACTTCGGCTTCATGTTCGAGAGCTCTCCGGGGGGGAACCTGGGCTGGGAGCCGGACATCAAGCTGACCGATGAGATGGTGATGATCATGGGGGGCAAGATGGAGGCCACGCCCTTCAAGTGGTTCATGGAGATGTGTGTGCGCGGCTACCTGGCCGTCAGGTGAGTGTGTGTGTGTGTGTGTGTGTGTGTGTGTGTGTGCGGCTACCTGGCCGTCAGGTGAGTGTGTGTGTGTGTGTGTGTGTGTGTGTGTGTGCGGCTACCTGGCCGTCAGGTGAGTGTGTGTGTGTGTGTGTGTGTGTGTGTGTGTGTGTGTGTGTGTGTGTGTGTGGGTGAGTGTGAGTGTGTGTGTGCGTGCGTGTGTGTGTGTGTGTGTGTGTGTGTGGCTACCTGGCCGTCAGGTGAGTGTGTGTGTGTGTGTGTGTGCGGCTACCTGGCCGTCAGGTGAGTGTGTGTGTGTGTGTGTGTGCGGCTACCTGGCCGTCAGGTGAGTGTGTGTGTGTGTGTGTGTGCGCGGCTACCTGGCCGTCAGGTGAGTGTGTGTGTGTGTGTGTGCGTGGCTACCTGGCCGTCAGGTGAGTGTGTGTGTGTGTGTGTGTGTGTGGCTACCTGGCCGTCAGGTGAGTGTGTGTGTGTGTGTGTGTGCGCGGCTACCTGGCCGTCAGGTGAGTGTGTGTGGGTGTGTGTGTGTGTGCGGCTACCTGGCCGTCAGGTGAGTGTGTGTGTGTGTGTGTGTGCGCGCGGCTACCTGGCCGTCAGGTGAGTGTGTGTGTGTGTGTGTGTGCGCGGCTACCTGGCCGTCAGGTGAGTGTGTGTGTGTGTGTGCGCGGCTACCTGGCCGTCAGGTGAGTGTGTGTGTGTGTGTGTGTGTGTGCGTGGCTACCTGGCCGTCAGGTGAGTGTGTGTGTGTGTGTGTGCGTGGCTACCTGGCCGTCAGGTGAGTGTGTGTGTGTGTGTGTGTGTGCGTGGCTACCTGGCCGTCAGGTGAGTGTGTGTGTGTGTGTGTGTGCGCGGCTACCTGGCCGTCAGGTGAGTGTGTGTATGTGTGTGTGTGTGGCTACCTGGCCGTCAGGTGAGTGTGTGTGTGTGTGTGCGGCTACCTGGCCGTCAGGTGAGTGTGTGTGTGTGTGTGCGTGCATGCGGGCGGGCGTGCGTGCATGCATGCGTGCGGGCGTGCGTGTGTGCGGGGGGGGGGACTGAACTTCAGGTGGAACATTCTGGTGAAAACAATAACCAGGCTTACACTGCGCCCCTCCAGTACCAGGAGTGAGTATTTTTAGAGTACAGTTAGAGAGTGAGACAGAGGGAGAGTAGAGTGAGCGAGAGAGTGGGTCCACTGAGGTGCGGAAGTGAATGTCATACAGTGTCACACACACACAAACACACACACACACTTGCGCACACACACACACACACACACTCGCGAGCTCTCAGTGTGACCTGCAGCGTCTCTCTCACAGTGCAGCTCCTGCCCCTCCTGGCTGTTAATCTGTCATCCTCACTGGCCTGCAATGTCTTTGTGGCTGGTTTAGGGGATGACTGGGGTTTATGTGTGAATGTAGGAGCAGGCGGAGCTGAATTAACTTTCTGGCAAGCAATGCAGAAGCTGCTTACACCAGGCTCTCTCTCACCTGTTACCTCCGCTGGCTCCTGTTTAGCGTGAGAAAGTGAATCTCTTCCAGCCTTTTGAAGAAAAGATTAAGGGCAGCAGTGTAGTAAAATAGATAGGGCTTGCATCTCAGAGGTTACAGTGTAGTATAATGGTTAGGGAGCTGGGCTTGTAGCTCAGAGGTTACAGTGTAGTATAATGGTTAGGGAGCTGGGCTTGTAGCTCAGAGGTTACAGTGTAGTGTAATTGTTAGGGAGCTGGGCTTGTAGCTCAGAGGTTACAGTGTAGTATAATGGTTAGGGAGCTGGGCTTGTAGCTCAGAGGTTACAGTGTAGTGTAATTGTTAGGGAGCTGGGCTTGTAGCTCAGAGGTTACAGTGTAGTGTAATGGTTAGGGAGCTGGGCTTGTAGCTCAGAGGTTACAGTGTAGTGTAATGGTTAGGGAGCTGGGCTTGTAGCTCAGAGGTTACAGTGTAGTGTAATGGTTAGGGAGCTTGGCTTGTAGCTCAGAGGTTATAGTGTAGTGTAATGGTTAGGGAGCTGGGCTTGTAGCTCAGAGGTTACAGTATAGTGTAATGGTTAGGGAGCTGGGCTTGTAGCTCAGAGGTTACAGTATAGTGTAATGGTTAGGGAGCTGGGCTTGTAGCTCAGAGGTTTCAGTGTAGTGTAATGGTTAGGGAGCTGGGCTTGTAGCTCAGAGGTTTCAGTGTAGTGTAATGGTTAGGGAGCTGGGCTTGTAGCTCAGAGGTTACAGTGTAGTGTAATGGTTAGGGAGCTGGGCTTGTAGCTCAGAGGTTACAGTGTAGTGTAATGGTTAGGGAGCTGGGCTTGTAGCTCAGAGGTTATAGTGTAGTGTAATGGTTAGGGAGCTGGGCTTGTAGCTCAGAGGTTACAGTGTAGTGTAATGGTTAGGGAGCTGGGCTTGTAGCTCAGAGGTTACAGTGTAGTGTAATGGTTAGGGAGCTGGGCTTGTAGCTCAGAGGTTACAGTGTAGTGTAATGGTTAGGGAGCTGGGCTTGTAGCTCAGAGGTTACAGTGTAGTGTAATGGTTAGGGAGCTGGGCTTGTAGCTCAGAGGTTACAGTGTAGTGTAATCGTTAGGGAGCTGGGCTTGTAGCTCAGAGGTTACAGTGTAGTGTAATGGTTAGGGAGCTGGGCTTGTAGCTCAGAGGTTACAGTGTAGTGTAATGGTTAGGGAGCTGGGCTTGTAGCTCAGAGGTTACAGTGTAGTGTAATGGTTAGGGAGCTGGGCTTGTAGCTCAGAGGTTACAGTGTAGTGTAATGGTTAGGGAGCTGGGCTTGTAGCTCAGAGGTTACAGTGTAGTGTAATGGTTAGGGAGCTGGGCTTGTAGCTCAGAGGTTACAGTGTAGTGTAATGGTTAGGGAGCTGGGCTTGTAGCTCAGAGGTTATAGTGTAGTGTAATGGTTAGGGAGCTGGGCTTGTAGCTCAGAGGTTATAGTGTAGTGTAATGGTTAGGGAGCTGGGCTTGTAGCTCAGAGGTTACAGTGTAGTGTAATGGTTAGGGAGCTGGGCTTGTAGCTCAGAGGTTATAGTGTAGTGTAATGGTTAGGGAGCTGGGCTTGTAGCTCAGAGGTTACAGTGTAGTGTAATGGTTAGGGAGCTGGGCTTGTAGCTCAGAGGTTACAGTGTAGTGTAATGGTTAGGGAGCTGGGCTTGTAGCTCAGAGGTTATAGTGTAGTGTAATGGTTAGGGAGCTGGGCTTGTAGCTCAGAGGTTACAGTGTAGTGTAATGGTTAGGGAGCTGGGCTTGTAGCTCAGAGGTTATAGTGTAGTGTAATGGTTAGGGAGCTGGGCTTGTAGCTCAGAGGTTACAGTGTAGTATAATGGTTAGGGAGCTGGGCTTGTAGCTCAGAGGTTACAGTGTAGTATAATGGTTAGGGAGCTGGGCTTGTAGCTCAGAGGTTACAGTGTAGTATAATGGTTAGGGAGCTGGGCTTGTAGCTCAGAGGTTACAGTGTAGTGTAATGGTTAGGGAGCTGGGCTTGTAGCTCAGAGGTTATAGTGTAGTATAATGGTTAGGGAGCTGGGCTTGTAGCTCAGAGGTTACAGTGTAGTGTAATGGTTAGGGAGCTGGGCTTGTAGCTCAGAGGTTACAGTGTAGTATAATGGTTAGGGAGCTGGGCTTGTAGCTCAGAGGTTACAGTGTAGTGTAATGGTTAGGGAGCTGCGCTTGTAGCTCAGAGGTTACAGTGTAGTGTAATGGTTAGGGAGCTGGGCTTGTAGCTCAGAGGTTACAGTGTAGTGTAATGGTTAGGGAGCTGGGCTTGTAGCTCAGAGGTTACAGTGTAGTGTAATGGTTAGGGAGCTGGGCTTGTAGCTCAGAGGTTACAGTGTAGTGTAATGGTTAGGGAGCTGGGCTTGTAGCTCAGAGGTTACAGTGTAGTGTAATGGTTAGGGAGCTGGGCTTGTAGCTCAGAGGTCACAGTGTAGTATAATGGTTAGGGAGCTGGGCTTGTAGCTCAGAGGTTACAGTGTAGTGTAATGGTTAGGGAGCTGCGCTTGTAGCTCAGAGGTTACAGTGTAGTGTAATGGTTAGGGAGCTGGGCTTGTAGCTCAGAGGTTACAGTGTAGTGTAATGGTTAGGGAGCTGGGCTTGTAGCTCAGAGGTTACAGTGTAGTGTAATGGTTAGGGAGCTGGGCTTGTAGCTCAGAGGTTACAGTGTAGTATAATGGTTAGGGAGCTGGGCTTGTAGCTCAGAGGTTACAGTGTAGTATAATGGTTAGGGAGCTGGGCTTGTAGCTCAGAGGTAGCAGGTTTGATCCCTTGTGTCACAGAGTTATGTACTCCACCAGTACTGCCTCAGTCCTTTATCCAGCTGTGTGAATGGGAATGGTTGTGTGATATATAGCTGTAAGCTGCTCCTGGCGTCTGCTGCCTGTCTGACATCTCCCTCTCATCGCAGGCCCTACATGGACGCTGTGGTTTCCTTGGTGACACTGATGCTGGACACCGGGCTGCCTTGTTTCCGTGGACAGACCATAAAGCTGCTCAAGTGAGTGATGCACATCTCCATGGTGATAGCATCCCCTTCCGGATGCAGCAGCCAGAATGGTGGAGTGTAGACTTAACACTGGATATTTGACATTTGACCCACAGCACAGCTATTGCGTGTAGCTGTGGTTGAATTGACAAAAGCCGTGATGGATTGAATGATAATTTTATGGTGCGGTTTACTCACAGGCAGAGGTTCAGTCCCAGTCTGAGTGAGAAGGAGGCCGCTGCGTACATCATCAAAGTCATCCAGAGCTGCTTCCTCAGCAGCAGGTGAGCTTCCACCCTGTCATAGCAACAAAACATTCTCCTAATGGCAACACCGCTACCTGTGCTATTGACACTTCTACCTCCTCTAACAACACCACTAACTGCGCTAACAACACTGCTACCTGTGCTATTGACACTTCTACCTCCTCTAACAACACCACTAACTGCGCTAACAACACTGCTACCTGTGCTATTGACACTTCTACCTCCTCTAACAACACTGCTACCTGTGCTATTGACACTTCTACCTCCTCTAACAACACCACTTACTTCGCTAACAACACTGCTACCTGCGCTGTTAAAACTGCTACCCATGTAACAACACTAATACCTGTGCTAACACCACCGCTGCCTACACTAACAGCACCAATACCTGCGCTAACAACACCGCTGCCTGCGCTAACAACACCAATACCTGCGCTAACAACACCGCTGCCTGCGCTAACAACACCAATACCTGCGCTAACAACACCGCTGCCTGCGCTAACAACACTTCCACCTGCAACCGTATGATACATCTTACTCATACTTCATCATTAACACTATTATTAATATAACGTGGATAAAGTCTGGCTTGTGTGCAGTATTTCTAAAGGGCATCAGACTCCCAGACGCTGTAGCTACCGGTGTGACCGTGGTGTTTGTGCTCTCTCTCTCTGTTTCAGGAGTAAGACTTATGACATGATCCAGTACTACCAGAACCAGATCCCCTACTGAGGGGGAGAGACGTACATGAACCTCCCCCCACCCACCACGCCCCCCGCTTCTGTCTGAACCTTAAATCTGAGCTGTTACACCGTCACACTAGCATTTGCGATTATGTGCACTTTAAAAACAAAAAGACTGGAAATTGTTTACTCTGATCAGTCTGCATGTGGAAGAGAATGGGGCATTGTTTTTTCTTTTGAGGACTGTCTTTTAAATGCCTTTTAGCTTTTAAAAAATAAATAAATAAAAAATAATAATATTAATTTGTGTTTTGCCAATGTCTGCATTCTGGAGCACTGATTTTACGTATAAGAGGTAAACATTTGGATTTGATTGTTCTTGAAATACTAAATTTGGATGTAGTTTGTGTCCTTAAAAAGCTGCCTTTTTCAGTGATTCTGGTCTATGACTGTGCGCTCTCTAGTGCTGCTTGTGTCTGGACCCAGTCTGAAGCCTCTCAGTTCGTGGTGTAGTTTCCTTCGATCACATTTTTCCTTTCGTTCTCGTGCTTTCAGTGATCTGTTGTAAAGAATGTTGTACACCTTTTAATGTGTATGTTTGTGTGATTATGACAAAAGAATGACTGAATCTCTTTTGTATTTTCCATTCTTTTGAGATGCCATTAAATATATTTAATATGACCAATAAAGAGTTTAACAAATTGATTAGAGTTGTCTTTGTGTTCATCTTTAGAATTAAGCTACATTTTCCTTTGAACTGTTGCATCCGATCATGGAGCAGAAATGTGCAAAGTTGGTAATGAAATATATTATTATTTATATTTAATATTATTAGTATTTAATAGAAATATATGTTTCAATCAATGTCCTTACTTTTAAAAAGTTCTCAATCCATGCCTCAAACTTAAGTGTCTGTTTTGAGGACTGAAACTAATGTTGCAATTGCTTGTCCTGACCAGCAGGTGGAGTATAGACATTTCTTAGATGAGTTTGCGTAGCGATTCATAGGCAGGATGGAGGAAACTGAGGATACATGACCTAGCAGGATGATAATTTATGCAAATCACATTTATGATTGAAAATTCATTGTATTTATTGTTTTGGTACTGATTTCCTAAACCCAACTGATTCTGAATCTGCTGGTGGACATTGTAGAAGTAAAATCAAGAAAAAATAGTCTCAGTTGACTAATTGCGTGTTTGGCAGTGAATGCAGAAATATAGAAATATTTATTATGTTTATTGAGCTGTAAACTGCAAAAAAAAAAAACCGTGTTTCCCTCTGATTTCCCTCTATTTTGGCTGTTGTATCAACCTGGCAGGCGCTCCGGAAGCACACAGCTAGATTCCAGCACTCACACACACACACACACACACACACACACACACACTCGTGCGCGCACACACAATACCCTGCGGCTGATGCATGCTGCTTCGTCAGGGGAGGCCTAATTACCGCATTTGCATATTTGGACACAAACATGGCCTGTGCTAATTAGCTTAATTAGGGAAGGTGTTAATGATTTGTTTAGCAACTAGACCCCCCCCCCGCCCCCTCCTCGCCCCCGAAGGCTACTTTAGGGACAGCGGCTTATTTTGGAGGGGGGGGGGGTGTAATTAGAGTTCCGTTGTTCCTGTATGTGATGTCTCTATTGAGCATTGAGCCTCTTCCAAATGTGTGAACCGTTGATTTTTTAAATGACGCTGCTCTCCCCCCTCCCTCTCTCCTTCCTTCCCTCGTCTCATCCCGTCTTCCCTTCTGGGGGGGGCTGATGAGACCGCTCCCTTACTGGCAAAGGGTGGCCCCTCCCTCTGTGGTTACCGTTGGTTGGTGGGGTGGGGTGGGGGGGGCTGGTTATGGTGGATCGTTATACAGTAGACTGGGGCTGCACCACGGCTCGGTAGGGATGAATTATTCACCAGCCCGGATGGTGGGGACCGGGGGGGGGGGGGGTGGTGGGGCGGTCTCCCATTCTGCTGTACCATGAGCCCTGGGAACCAACGCGGCTGAAGGCGCTCAATCAATACTGGGCAGCTACATGCCCTGGGCATGCTGCTGTCCTGGGGGGGGGGGGGGGGGGATTCAGCCCTGTGTTAGGAGGGAACAGAGGTGAAACAGCAGGGGAGAGAGAGAAAGAGAGAGAGAGAGCAGCAGCTCCTGGCCCATCCCAGCCTCATGAATACTGCAGATGCTGGCCGTATGATTAATTTAACATCCATTTTTTCTGTCTTTTTCTTATTTTTTTTTTTGTAAAGACAATCTGCTCTTGTTTATTTATGACTGGATTTCAAGGTACAATATTTGGTTAATATTTCATTGGCGCGGCGGTGAGCCTCGAGGGGGGGGGGCTTTGATGTTCGACGGGGGGTACATGGGTTGCTGTGTGCAGCTGTGTGTGCACGGCTGCCCCCCCCCCCCATTCTCCCCCTACAGGAGATCTTTCCCAAACACTCCGTACTGATGGAGGCCTCTTTTTGCCATGTTTCCAATTCTGATAACAGCCACTTTTTTAACCTGCGGCAGTTCTTTCTGACTGTACTTTTCTCCGTTTCTTACACTGTTTCATTAAAAAAAAACATGCTTAATCAGTGCAGTAGCTGCTAACAACGTTGACTTTAAGCCACTCAATACCTGAGTCATCTTCATAAAGTTTTTTTTTTCTTTCCATATTACACACACAAAGATTGATGATTTAGTGTTTTAATTTCAGGTCAAAACATTGTTGACCTCAGAATTAATCAAAATCCATACAATTTCATAGTGAGATTGCAGCTGTTTATTCAAATGGTGTGTGTGTGCGCACATACACTGTGTGTGTGTGTGTGTGTGTGTGTGTGTGTGTGTGTGAGAGACAGTGAGTGAGAGAGAGTGATAGAGACTTTACACACGCAAGAACTATCATAGTATCTGATAGTGATGGCATGACCTCACCTGCACTACCTCTGCCCCCGGCACCCCTCTCAGAGCGTAATCCCGCTAGACCCCGCAGAAGCTACATCATCGATCTGTGTTTTGGCGGGAATTGTTTCGCTGCCTGCTCTCATATAACCCCTCTCACCATGACTAAACAGGCAGGAGGGCCATTTTGTTGTGACCAGCGCGCCCAGATATGCTGTCACGGTCTCTCGGCGGTGCCTTCGAAGGAATGTGGCATCTCAACCACGTCTCTGTTGTGAGACTGATCTGAGGACGCTGTTTAGTTGCTGAAGGGGCAAAATGCGATGGTCAAATTACCCACGGATAATAAACGCTGTAGGGGATAATAAATCCATTTCCTATAGCAGGCATTCCCTTGAGACCATAGAGTTCACCTCACATTTGCCACTGAGACCATAGAGTTCACCTCACATTTGCCACTGAGACCATAGAGTTCACCTCACATTTGCCACTGAGACCATAGAGTTCACTTCATGTTTGGCACTGAGACCAAGAGAGAGTTCACCCTACATTGTGCACAGATACAGATCTTTGCAAACCAAGGCATTCAAGGCAAAGTTCAAACTGAAACTTGGTTGAGTCAAGAATACATTTGAGGGGGGAGGGGGGAGGGGGGATTTTGGAATCCAAAAACTGGTTGTGAAATGATGGTTTCAGTGCCTGAAATGAGGAGAGGAACTCGGTGAGTATTCTGGCTTACTCAGCCTCATGTTTCTGTTGCCGCACTGAGATGATAAATGGGTCCGTTGTGGCGGGGGTTGTGTAACCGAGGAACGCTGGTGCATGAGCTTGCATGTCACTCTGTGTGTGTTTGCAAATCTAGATCTTAGTCTGAGAGACCTCACCGCCACCGGGCACCTCAACTATTATTATGAAAATGTCGCCTTATCTGAGGGTGTTCTGAGCCAGAATTCTCTATACTTTAAGAGCCCCATGGTGCTGAGGTGCTTCAACAGCCCCTCTGAACATGCCAGGAATTACACCGACTGAAAGCTCAAGTCTTTCCTCTGAACTCTTTCCACATGCATGCCCCCTGTGCTTTGGTTAACGACAAGCATCTTTCTCTGCTGTTATACCACCTAAATTGTCCATGTTTACGACAGGTTGCCAGCACAGACCCTTAGTGTGTTCAAGTCCAGGCTTGATGCAGTGCTGGATACTCTGTAGACTGTAGGTGAATGGGCTTGATGAAGTCCTGGATACTCTGTAGACTGTAGGTAAATGGGCTTGATGCAGTGCTGGATACTCTGTAGACTGTTGGTAAATGGGCTTGATGCAGTACTGGATACTCTGTAGACTGTAGATGAATGGGCTTGATGCAGTGCTGGATACTCTGTAGACTGTAGGTAAATGGGCTTGATGCAGTGCTGGATACTCTGTAGACTGTAGGTAAATGGGCTTGATGCAGTGCTGGATGCTCTGTAGACTGTAGGTGAATGGGCTTGATGCAGTGCTGGATACTCTGTAGACTGTAGGTAAATGGGCTTGATGCAGTGCTGGATACTCTGTAGACTGTAGGTGAATGGGCTTGATGCAGGGCTGGATGCTCTGTAGACTGTAGGTAAATGGGCTTGATGCAGTGCTGGATACTCTGTAGACTGTAGGTGAATGGGCTTGATACAGTGCTGGATAGTCTGTAGACTGTAGGTAAATGGGCTTGATGCAGTGCTGGATACTCTGTAGACTGTAGGTAAATGGGCTTGATGCAGGGCTGAATCTTTGTAGACTGTAGGTAAATGGGCTTGATGCAGTGCTGGATACTCTGTAGACTGTAGGTAAATGGGCTTGATGCAGTGCTGGATACTCTGTAGACTGTAGGTAAATGGGCTTGATGCAGTGCTGGATACTCTGCAGACTGTACGTGAATGGGCTTGATGCAGTGCTGGATACTCTGTAGACTGTAGGTAAATGGGCTTGATACAGTGCTGGATTCTCTGTAGACTGTAGGTAAATGGGCTTGATGCAGGGCTGGATGCTCTGTAGACTGTAGGTGAATGGGCTTGATGCAGGGCTGGATGCTCTGTAGACTGTAGGTAAATGGGCTTGATGAAGTGCTGGATACTCTGTAGACTGTAGGTAAATGGGCTTGATGCAGTGCTGGATACTCTGTAGACTGTAGGTAAATGGGCTTGATGCAGTGCTGGATACTCTGTAGACTGTAGGTAAATGGGCTTGATACAGTGCTGGATACTCTGTAGACTGTAGGTAAATGGGCTTGATGCAGTGCTGGATACTCTGTAGACTGTAGGTAAATGGGCTTGATGCAGTGCTGGATACTCTGTAGACGGGCCTCATTTTGGCTGGATGGTTTTCATCTCTATATGTTCTTGTATTTTTTCTCATCCTCTTATTGTGACACCAAAAACAGATGAGGCTCTCATAGACTGTGGTCTTGGATGGCTTTATCTGTTTCTGGATCTCAGAGCAGCTTCTGCCCTGAATTATTTAATTAAACTGATAATCTGCATAATCTGACATTTTATCTACATCCACGATGTGTGGCAAGCTTGATAAGATCGCAAATGATAGCTGATAAACATTCCCAGTCAGTCTGTGTATGAAATGTTTCACTGAGGTCTGATCAATAAGTGAACCAGCACCGATATTTGCTTCAGGGCACAATCTACAAAGTTCAGCGAAGTTAAGGAAAGGTTTGTAAAATGCTCGTAAAAAAAAAAAAAAAAAAGCAATGTATTGACAAAATGAGTAGAATAGTACAGAGGTGGTTTGTTTTTTTTTCTCCTCAGATATTAACCTTCTGTAATCTCTGTGTCACTGGACTCCTTTTCAGGGTGCCATAAAATCACCCATGTGCCGAAGTCAGTGTGGGTCTTGTGACGCGTTCTTCCTGAGAGCAGGGGACTCATGGCCTCCATGTGCTTCGCAATAATTAACTCTTCACTCTGAAGGCCCAATTAACGGCGGAGCGGCAGCAGAAAGCCCTCGTTGTGCAGGGCTGCCTGGGAGACAGTCCGGGCCATTGATGAGGCTCAAACTGGAACGCTGCAGCAGTGAATGGCTCTGTTCATCCTCCCTGTGTCCAGAAAAATTAATGACACGCATCTCTGTACTACCGAGAGAGAAAAGAGTGAGAGTGAGACAGAAAGAGGCCAGCGTGTTTTCTTCTCAACGAGAAAAAAAAAAGAGGCAAACAGGAATCAAAGCAGATGTGTGCTCCTTGCACTCATTTACTCTTTGTCTTGCCAATTATCAGGGCTCATTCTGGTGAAATAAGGCATCTCGGCGTACCGTTTAACTGAAACTGTCCCCCTTCTTCAAAGAGAGAGAGAGAGATTTCGGGACGCTGTCCAGAATCACTGACTGGCAGTGTTATCAGTTGTTTTTCTTTGTTCCCGATTAGTGGATGAGGCAGATCAAAGATTTATCCTGTTTCTACGCCTCATCAATTTCAGCTCACTTCTGGGTTTCTCCCTGGTCCTTCGCGTATCTGCTCATTTCGCTGTTCGTTCTGGAATGCAATGCAAATATCTAACATGTTTTGATATGAAACTTTCATGTGAATACAATTTTCAAGAATAATGTATGGTTTCTATCACAGCTAGCACACAACGGATGGGAAAATCACAGTCAAATCCTATGAGGTGTGGAACGCTGAGCACGCCAGTGTAACGTCTGCAGGTGTGTGCAAACTCAGCACGTCGCCCTCCCTTCCAAAAAACAGGGAAGGAGTTGTCTCTTTGGAGTTTTTCCGTGCTGAGGTAATGCTTCTTTGTGTGAGGCCTCAGTATGGATGGCCACTTTCGCGTGCCGGGTGTGTACCTGTGGGAGGAGTGGACTCCCCGCTGGTCAGTGGTCAGCTGAGGCCGGATTTATCTCTGTATGAGCTGACCCAGGTCCCTTATCAGCTGTCCTGTCTGTGTGCTGGGGGTGGGGGGGGGTGGGCTGGTCACTCCTGGTCCACTCCTTTATCAACAGCCGATTTCTGCAAGAATTCCAGCTGCTTCGTTCAGAGAACGGCCGTAACCCATCTGATAAGGTCAGAGAGGCCTGGTCGAAACAGCAGCCCATGTCTGCAGCTCACACCGTCTGTAATGGCCACAGGCCGTCTGTGTCATTTCTTGCTTTTGTTTTCTGGAGAACTGTGTGATGTTTTTTGTCTTAGTGTGTCTTAGGATGGGCAGGAATCTGGAAGACCGGGAGGCCGGGTTACATAGCCCAAAGGAATGGAGTTATCGAGGAGGACGACTTTTGGAGAGAGGATGGTGCAGGGTTGTGGACAACATGTCAAGGAAAGAGGAGATGAATGTGAACAGCGAGCCTTTTCTGGAAAACAAGACAGGGTTATCAAAGAGCAGAGTGCAGCAAAATAAACAGAGCACGCTTTAAAACATATGTTTTCCACGTAAAAAAAAGGTACAGCCAATAATCCAACTGGTTCACTCTAAAATTCAGACAATGTTCAGAAAACTGAGTGTTTACTTTTGTTGTCGGCATAGTTCTCAAACAAACTGTTAAGCAGCTCCCTTTTTTCTGCAGAATACAGGTCTTGACCTGAGAGGGCACAGCAGGGTAAAGATTGGAGGGGCGCCTTCTCAGCACCGCCCCCCCCCACCTCACCGCCCCTGAAAAGACTGTCTGTTTCCTTCTCCCTTATCATGTGACCTTTGAATTGTTTGTGCGAATTCTCGATTCCAGAGGCCTAAGACACAGGTCGCCAAAGCACAGCCTGGGCACTGGCAGCCATGGCAGAAACAACGTTAGAGAGGAACACCATCATTCACATTACAGCATGTTACATTACATTACATTACAGCACGTTACATTACACTACATTGCAGAATGTTACATTACATTACGTTACAGCATGTTACATTACATAATAGAATGTTACATTATGTTACATTATAGTATGTTACATTACATTACATTACAGGCATTTTACAGACATTCTTATCCAGAAAGACGTGCACAACTTACATTTAACGTTCAGGCTTTACAGTTAAGGCTGGGATATTGCCAAAGTAGTTCAAGCTGTGCCCTGCTCTCTACCTTGCTGGTCTGTGTGTCCCAGATGCTTAGAATGGTTATATCATTCCCTACACAAAGTGAGCGCATGCAACAGAATGGTGCCATACCCTTCCAGGCCAGCAGGGGGCCTGGGGTCTGTGATGGGTCAGGGTTTGGACTTTGTGAGAGTGTTTCCTCGCTTCTTTCAATGAATTACTCCAGATTTACAATCCCCTCTGTGTTCGCTCTGAAATGACCTCTGTGTTCACTCATAAGCTACACTACTTTTCCCTGTAATGGCCTCATAATCTTTCAATTCAGTAATATATTTAATATATATTTATTGTGGAATCCAATTTTCTTAAAAATTGTATTAATTGCCAAGAAGCTAGGGCCTGTGAATGCATTTCTGTAGCAGATTTTACCATTAAAAAGCTGCATGTTTCACCAAAGTCAGGAATTTTCACCCTTTTGTTTCAGAGATAAAATGAAACACAACATTAAAACCAATCAGTTAAGCCCTTAGTCAGCCATATGTGACAGCAGATACAGCCCTGAGTTTCTGCTCTGAATATGATCAAATAAAGATGTGAAATGAGACCTTTTGTCCATCCAAATAATTAATTTTCTTTTATTTGCGAGCAGCAGGGTGATGGCTGTCATGTGGGGTGTTTCGGGGCCTCTCTCCGTGTGCAAAGTGTCTTTGTGATCTGCCGTCCTGACGGACACTGGGACTTCTGACAGGCCACCGACGTTCTGTCCGCAAGATCGGGGTGGCGGTGACGCGGGGGCATCTGGTACTGCCCCGGGGGAATTCGGGGGGGGTGTGGGGGCGAGGGCGAGGGGGGCACAGGCAGCAGCTTGCGTTTATCAGCGCTGAGAGGGGCTCTTTTCACTGGGCTCTTTCACAAAGACCGCCTGCATCTCATTACGGCCAGACCAGGGGCTGGGCTCTGCACAGAACAGCTGCTACTCTCCTGCCCCTATTCTCTCTCTCTCCCTTTCACTCCCTCTGTCCGTCTGCCTCACACCCACCCTCTCACCTTTATCCCTCCCTCTCTCCCTCTTTCTCCATCTCTCTCTCATTTTCACTCCCTCTGTCTGTCTCCCTCTCACCTTTATCTCTCTCTATCTCTCTCTCCCTCTTATTTTCTCCTGGCCTCGGGCTGCAGTGTGCTGTACTAACATCTGTGGGAATTGAGTGAGAATAGGAGTAAGTTGGTATTTTAGTGTATTTTTGTTAACTTATTGCATGACGGTTGCATAAAGGTTACTGTCTCTTTTTCCCTCTGTTTTTTGGTTGTGATTTACTGTATTTATGTCAGGACAGAGTGAGAATGGGGTAGATGTAGTGTATCTTACTGAAGTCATATATTCCAGTAAAAGCACTGAAAGTCAGTCTCTCTCTCTCTCTCTCTCTCTCTCTGTAGCTGCTGAGAAGGGCGATCGGAGCTATCGGGCTGTAGAACAGAATAGGGGCGAGGCACAGGGCTCACACTTCTTCAGTCACTCATACATACACAGAGTAAGTGCAGAGCAGGATGGGCGAGCCCCCTTTTCGGGAGGGAGGAGACCCTGGGTGGGCGGGGTCTGACCCCTGGGGGTGCGCTCTGTTAAAGTGAGGGTCACCACCCCCCCCCCCACCCTTGCAAGCGGGGCTGATGGGGGCAGTGCTCTGGAGAGTGGGGTCCTTCCCAGCAAACAGCTGCTGTGTGAGGACTGGGGGCCAGCGTAATGGCCACTGCAGACAAAGACCCCCCCGGCTCGCTGGGAGTAACGGGGGAGGGCAGTGGGGTGGGGGGGGGTGTGGGGGCAGGGTCATGGGCGCAGAGCGATGTTGGGGAACAGTGTGAGAATATGAGCCCTTACCTTGTCCTCTGGAGGGGTCCTGTCACAACAGCGAAAATCTGACGGCCCAGCAGAGGCTCTCTGCTGCCACTGCAGGGGAAGATCAGAGCTGAGCCCCAGCAACTTACAACATCACCTCTCTCTGTTTAGCTTGCCCTCTCTCTCTCTCTCTGTCTCTCTCCCTTTCTCTTTCTCTTCACGCTCTCTCTCTGTTTTTTCTTCTCTTCTCTCTCTGTCTTTCTCACTCCCTTCATTTTCGTGGACAGACCCGGGGAGGAATGGAATTTAGCGTGTAAATTTTAATTACTGCTTCGCCGTTGTGAAAAGTAGCCATGCAGTAAATTGGAATGAGACAGATTTTTGTGCACTGTAGGGGGGCCGGAGGGGGCTGGGGGGGTTTGGGGGGGGTATAGTAACTGTACATTAATTGATTCTTGCAGCAGAATTTGTCACGTAATGATGCTGTGAAGAAGAATAGGAAAGGCCACGAAGGGTATGGGTGAGCCAGAGTGTGGCATCATGGGAAATTTCTCTGCTTTGGGCCGTGCCAAGTGAGGCCATTTTTCAGGTCAGATCCCACAAAACTCAAAGGTAGAATGACTTGGGTGAACGAGCAGATCAGTCTGCTTGCCTGAAAGGCGTTTGCTGATGTAGAAACTGGAGATTCGTTTTGTTTCTATGCCACAAGATTTCTCTACATGATTGTATTTGTATTATCTTGTGAACCAACTGTTTTTTTTCTTCTTTTTACTGAGGATAACGATCGCATTGATCTGTTTGTTGTTTGATCTGTTGATTTCCGTAACAGGTTCCCTGTTGAGTCGTTTTTTGCACACCGCTGGTCTTTGGGGACTGTGCACCCCTCCTGGTGGATATTTTAGCCCAGAGCTCCACTTTGGTGTTGGGAGTGTAAGCAGCTGTGAATCAGAGTATTTGCTAAAGCCCTGGAATAGAACGAATATTCAAACTCATTAGCTGGAGACAGTTTTAATGTTGCCCCTAAACCCTGTGGAAGGAGCACTCATTCATTTTATTGGCATCCATTCCAATGGAAGATACAGCTCTCCCTTTCTGCAGATCATCATATCTTTCAGCTCCCATGTTTTATAGATTGGAAATACACAATTTATCTTCAAGAAATGCGCAGTAACTATGTCTCACGTAACATTTTAAAACAGTTTATGACAAAACAGGCAACAAGAAGTTGAACTTGCTTCATTCTCTCTGGGCCTTGATCGGGTTGCGGACAGTGAGTACTGTGTTGGCTCTGGGTTTAAGATGCTGGTTTGAATGTTTGCTGGATTTCTGCAGGGACAGCTGATGTTTTATCCGGTCCTGCTAGGCCTGACAGCTGCTGGAGCTGAAACCCAGAGCTTGCAGGTTTGATTCCTGACAGAGGTACTTCACCTTAATTGCCTCATTAAGGTTCCAGCTGAGCACTGACCTTGGAAAATCCACACAACAGAACACTCTCTTTCTGTTTCTGTCTCTCTCTCTTTTAACGTCAAACTTTTCTATCTCTGTCACAGTTTCTTTTCCCCATGTCTCTATTACTGTCTCCTCTTCCTTCTCTCTTTCCTTCTGTTCTTCTTTTCTTCCCACTTGCTGTTTCTCTTCAACCTGTTTACCCTTTGCGTCTCTCCTTCCCTCCATGTCGCTCCCGCACTCCTCAGAGCTCACTCTCTTCCTTTTATTTCCATCTTTATGGGAGGTAGCTCAGCTCTCCAGAGCTTCTGTAAATTATTGATTGAAGGGGATGATTGCTGCTCCTGGAGCTCATCGTATGAAATATTCACAGGAGTCCAAGTACAGCCTGACACATCGGTCACCATGACCGCCAACCAGACAGAGGAGCCTGGAGGAGGGTGTGTTCAGGTGACCACCGCATGTACAAGTAATACCAGGTTTGGAAGGTGAACCGGCTGGAGGTCGGCGGGGCAACACCACTGGCATGGCAACACCTGGCTCACACTGGAACAGTGCCTTAACAGGATGCACACTGTGGGGCCCATCCACACACTGGAACAGTGCCTTCACAGGATGCACACTGTGGGGCCCATCCACACACTGGAACAGTGCCTTAACAGGATGCACACTGTGGGGCCCATCCACACACTGGAACAGTGCCTTAACAGGATGCACACTGTGGGGCCCATCCACACACTGGAACAGTGCCTTAACAGGATGCACACTGTGGGGCCCATCCACACACTGGAACAGTGCTTTAATGTGATGAAATAGTCTTCTGTGTAAATAGTCCAACCATAATGAACATCCAATAACAATGAAAGAGGTGTGCTTAAAAATTAATATTTATTCATTACAGTTTACACTTTGCAGTTTGATCAATATCCACTACAAGTGGATTTTCCTTTGACAGCCGATCCTCTGCAGGTTTCCTCAGTGTTCTGCTGCATCAAAGCTGGAAAACAAAGTGAATTCCATTGCTCAGCTGGGCCACAGACCCGTGTCTTTACGACACCGACTGCCCTCCCCTCCCTCCCTCGGAAACCCCCAACCCCCCCCCCCCCCCTGCCCCCTCAGCCCCCCGCCCCAGCCCCCCAGCCCCCCCCAGCCCCTCTTTTACAGCCTGCATCCCTGCCTCTTTAAATTTTTAATAGACCAATGCCATCATCCCCTTAAATGCTGATATCATCTGCTGGGCTAAGATTAGCCGGGGCGATCATGGGAGGTCGTGTGTGGGGTATCTGCACTGTAAATCTGCCACGATTACCAGCAGATAAAGCCGCGCGCTGCAGCCCTCCCTCCACCCCCTCCACCCCCTCCCCCTCCTCTCCATTTACACTAACAGCTCTCATTTCTTCCTGGGTCTCACCGGCTCCTCCCCTCTTCCTCTCTCTCTCTCTCTCTCTTATTCCCTTTCTCTCTCTTTCCCTATCTCTCTTTTCCCCTCCTTTTTGCCCCCTCCTTCTCTCTCTTCCACTCTCCCCACCTCTTTCTTTGCCCCACTGTCCCCCTCTCCCTATTCCTCCTTCTGCCTTTCCCTCTCTCTGTCTCTTTTTCCCTATCTCCCTCTCTCAATCTCCCCTTCTCCCCTCCCTCCCTCTCTCCTTCTGTCTCTTTATCTCTCTTTCCCCATCTCTCTCTTTCTCTCTCCCCTCCTCCCCTCCCTCTCTGCCTCCCTCCCTCCCTCTCCTCTCCCTTGTAGGCAGTGTGTGTGTATGTGTGTGTGTGTGTTATTGGCGCGCTGGCACTGGGCCAAAGGAGACTCTTGTTCTGGGTCTCCCCTGCTGGCAGCGGGCCCAGCGCCGGAGCGTGGCTATGTTTACATGCCAGGGGTCAGGGAACAGCCAGCCGCTACGCACTGCACTACCAGCTACGCTAAGCACCACCAGCTACGCACTACACCATGAGTAGCGCCAAGTGCTACCAGCTACGCTAAGCGCTACAGACTGCGCTAAGTGCTACGAGCCAAGGGTCAGGGAATAGCCAGCTGCTATTGAGCTACGCTAAGCGCTACGCTATGAGTTACGCTAAACACTGTACTATGTGCTATGCAATCTATGCGCTCACACACAGTCACATGACCCAATCAAGAAACGCCTCGGGGGGGATTACTACAACTCAGCAGTGTCTCAGAGAGAGAGAGAAAGAGAGAAAGGGTGGGGGGAGAAAAAGAATGAGTGGCAGTGAGGGGGAGAAAAGGAGGGGTTGGGAGAAAATTAGAGACAGAGACAGAGAGAGAGAGGGATTGAAAATGAAAGTGTGTGAGAAGGGATATAAAGAGACAGGAAGAGAGGAGGCATGTGAGGCGGGCTGGGGGGGGGGGGGCGACCGGGGGCGCGGATCAGCTGAGACTCAATTCCTGCTGTGGTACATGACCCCCCCCCCCCCCACTGCTGCAGCTGCAAATCAACCTCCACTTCCTTTAACCCCCCCGTCTCTGTTTCAGATCCATAGCCTGGGCAAAACCAAAGCCGCCCCAACACACACACACACACACACACGCGCGCGCGCGCACACACACACAGATGTCCTGGTCTTTGCATTTCTGGATTGGGAATGCTTTAGGAGATATCCGGAATGTATACGCGCCTCACGTGTGTGTCATTAATTTCGCACACGGAGCATCTTCAGCCTGGAATGGGAACATTTCGCCATGCATTAAATATGACCTCTGAAAATCGCTGTGGTCTTATGTGTCACGGAGACATCCGGACATGGGAAATGGTCATGTATGATACACAGAGGAAGCCTCCCTGCAAAATATTCAATATTTATATGGGTATCACAAACGTAAATTCAGTCACAAACCTGTATTAGTGCTTTTGAGATTAATTTCCATACCTAGCATTTTACTACCAACATTATTTTTCTGAATTCAGTATTATAGTGTGAGACATTATGATTCATGACCTCTTATCCAAATTCTTTGTCATGTTGGCTGGAAGATATTTAAAGCAAATTCTTTTCAAATTGTAATAAAAAAAAATCCAGATTTAATGTTTGACAGCTTACCTCCAGGATTTACCCCCATTTAGCACTTCTTGTGCTTTTCTGTAACATTTGATGATGTATTATGTATTATATATTATTTACATGCATTTGTTTATTGTCTAATTAATTGTATAACTAATTATAAATTATAACATACAATTGTATAATTCAGTTTTACTTGGTTATGTATTTTGTGTTCTATGATTGTTGGTTATACTATGTTTATTATGACTATTTAATAGACTTTAAGAGATTTTATTGCTATAGCAATGTTTAAATGATGTTTTTTTGTTGTTGCTGCATTTACAATTTGTAACCATGATTGTATGTATTGATCCTTGTATGTTGCTTTGGATAAAAGCGTCTGCTAAATGAATAAATGTAAATTTATTCATATGTATGTAAATGCATATTTTACAGCATTGAAAAACTTGGCAAGTCCCGGTACCTCTGGGTGCTGAGTGTTTTCTCCCTGTTGGGGCTGCAGAAAGTCACCCCTTTACTGCCTTCCCACCCCTGGCCCGCTCAGATAAACACCTGGTACCTGCAGCTCCTGTTTCCTTGTTCCAGGCTGGGAGGGGCCTTTGCAGAATGCCAGTGATTGGCTGGATGTATTCTGGATATTTTCAGCCACTCAGCGGGCGTAAATAAGGACGTGTCATTATAGACCTGTATGCCTGGCTACAACATGTCCACCTCAGAGCCTGAGAAATGGAGTGTGTGTGGGCTAGTGGTAGCTTCAGGGGGGCGATAACTTGCCAGGGAGCAACAGATGTGGGTTGGCACTCGTTCACTGTGCAACCGGATTGGCTTTTTTGGCGTGGCAATTTTGCTAAAACATGGCCGCATGGTAAACAATGACAAATAAGCAGGAACAAACTGAACAACAATGACAATGTACACAATATGGAAAAAATCTTCTGCACCCAAAAGGCATACATTATACGATCAGATTAGCAGGTGGTCACATTAACGGTGACCTAAAGGATAGTGGGCAACCAAGCTAATGCTAAACTACAGGCCAGCAGGTGGTCACAATAATACTAGTGGGCGAGTGGGCAACCAAGGTAATGGTATACTACAGGCTAGCAGATGGTCACACTAATGCTAACCTAAAGGCTAGTGGGCAACCAAGGTAATGCTAAACTACAGGCTAGTGGGTGGCTATGCTATCACTAACCAACACGCTGTGGCTCCATATTTGCAAAGCAAAACCCTGTATTGCCTTTGTGAAGCATAAAGTCCCCGGTGAAACTGGCAGCGATCAAGCCCGCAGTGAGAGGATCTAACAGCAGACTGCCTCAGCCCTGGGGCTGGAGAGAGACACAGAGCCCTGGGGCAGGCAGAGACACTGAGACCTGGGGCTGGAGAGAGACAGAGCCTTGGGGCTGGAGAGAGACACAGAGCCCTGGGGCTGGAGAAAGACAGAGCCCTGGGGCTGGAGAGAGACACAGAGCCCTGGGGCAGGCAGAGACACTGAGACCTGGGGCTGGAGAGAGACACAGAGCCCTGGGGCTGGAGAGAGACACAGAGCCCTGGGGCAGGCAGAGACACTGAGACCTGGGGCTGGAGAGAGACAGAGCCCTGGGGCTGGAGAGAGACACAGAGCCCTGGGGCTGGAGAGACACAGAGCCCTTGGGCTGGAGAGAGACACAGAGCCCTGGGGCTGGAGAGACACAGAGCCCTGGGGCTGGAGAGAGACGCAGAGCCCTGGGGCTGGAGAGAGACACAGAGCCCTGGGGCTGGAGAGAGACACAGAGCCCTGGGGCTCGAGAGAGACACAGAGCCCTGGGGCTGGAGAGAGACACAGAGCCCTGGGGCTCGAGAGAGACACAGAGCCCTGGGGCTGGAGAGAGACACAGAGCCCTGGGGCTGGAGAGACACAGAACTCTGCAAAGACATTTTGGAGGGAAGGGGCTCAAGGAAAAAAAGGGCAGTGGGAGCAAGGAGGCAATAGGGGGCATTGCAGATCATAAAGGCTCTCAGCTGCAAGGGGTGGGGCTAGCTAGGAGAGGTGTGGCTATGTGTCATGGTGAACATAGGAGTTGGGGGAGGGGCTACACGTAGTGGGAGGGGCTAAGGGTGAGGGGCGAGTGTAGCTGGGAAGATGCATTCCTCTTCGCTGGGCACAGATGTTTCATCTGCCTCTCTCTCTCTCTTGCTCCCTCTTTCTCTCTCTCTTATTCTGGCATGAATACTCTGCTGGGTCTCCATGGCAACTGGCCAACTACCTCTGCATGTTAAGAAGGGGGAACAGCAGTGATGCCCCAGCTCGGGGGGGAGGGGGTTTGGAGGGGGGGTGGGGGGGTTGGGTTGTAAAGAGAATGAGGAAAGGGAGGGGGGCGGTGCCCTGGAACACAGCTGCATGCTGCAGGAGGACAGGACGCCCCTCTCCTTTCCCTTCTCCCTCCTCTCGTCTTCTCTTCTTGACTCATCCCCCTTTTCTGTCCTGGACTCTCTTGCTGCAGCAGAAACACACAGGCGTAGTGCTGCAGGGATTACCAGCATCGCCACTAAGGGTCATGTAGCGACAAACACACACAGTCACATGCTCATTCACATACACACACACACACACACACACAGTCACAGTCTCATGCTCACACACCCGCAGCCACACACACACACACACACACACACACAGTTCACATGCTCAGATACAAACAGTCTCACACACACACTCACATGCTGATACACATACATACATGCACACCCAGTCATTCTTACGTTCACATATACACAAGCTCAGTCTCACACACCCACACACACACGCACACACACTGCAATTGCTGCAGAACGACAGTGTTTACAAACATAACTGTGTGAAGTGCCCACGCGTGCGCACTGACAACTGTCCTGGGGAGACTAAATGAAAGCAATTATATATTTGGTGAACAGACGTCGTCGGAGAAGTGCCACGCTTACAGTCAGAGATCCAGCCTGTGTAATCTCTGGCACCGTCCGGGCGGGCCTTTTTGTACAGCAGCAACAGACTTCACGCGCCTCTGCGCAAACAAAAACGTACAAAAGCCAAAACCCGCTGGTATAGCTCCAGGATGGTTGAGTAATGGCATTTCCTGTAATGCCCCCTTTCTTATTTTACTCATAATTTGTTGTGCACCGGAGTCACAAGACCAACCCTCTCCAATCACCATATTGGAAAAATTCCCCATTTTCATTTCCCCTCCCTCCCATCTCCCAAGCACGAGAGATGCACTGTCAAGATAAGTTTACTGCTCACTGTCCACCCTGTTAAAATTCAGCACAAAAAATTATGTTTAACTGTTCAATAGCCTTTGTTCTCGCAATATGTTTTAGGTATGGTGTAAATGTGGTTTGTGGTGAGATATGTGGTTTGGATGGCACTAAGTAGTCAGGGTTTCCATTGTACGAATATTTCTTAGCGTTAAATAAGGAAGCAAGTTTGACTAAAGTTTGCATTTAATAATTCTGTGTTGTAAAAAAGGAGAGTGGTGAGGTGATTTTGCGAAGGCGGTAATGCCCAGTGCCAACTATATTTACCGTGGCGCCCTGCACAGCGTCTCCGCCCAGCTGAAATCGCAGGGTTCAAGTTGGGGATCAGCTGGCAGGGCATATGGTCTGGGCACGGGCGAGGGCACAGTGTGGCAGAGAGCGTACTCTGATCTTATCTTTCCAAGAAGAGGTGATTCGGCTTACTGCCGGTAAAACCTCCAATCAGATTAAAATGCCTACTGTATGTTTCTTGGGGAATCCAGATTACGCACCCCTAATGCCCCGCCTGGCAGTCACACGCAGCTGGCATCGTAGCTGGCTTCGAGGCCAGACGCAGTTCAGAAAGACGGGGGTATGGTATCGGCGCGGCCCTGTTCTCGGCAGAGCGAATGTGCTCACCGTTCCTTCAAAGGGCCAGTAACAATTACTCATGCCTCTGTTCTGTGCCCTTCACTCACAGAAACTGTGACTCAAGGTTCAGTGGATACAGCTAGCAGGGCTCCTCTTCGGGGAGAAGCTGTTGTGCTCCTTTTACGCACAATATTTTCTTTTGTGGTGAAAAGAGCTGGATAAAAAAACTTACCAGGTACAACAACAAATAATTACATACTTTCCCAGTTCCATGAACTGTCTGTTACTTTGTCTCTTTCTCAAGACTCGGAACATCTCAGTGATTCAGCACATAGCAGGGACATTGTATCAACTTGAGTGCTCCTGTAAAAAGGAGCAAGGTCACAGCCTGCTTCTGTTCATATTTATTTCATATGATTTGCTGTTAACATAAAACTATATCATTCATTGGTTTTCTGCGACGTTCATGTGTCCATCAGTGTTTTCTGTGTAGGTGAGAGTATAAAGTAAATCAGAGGGTAACACAAGGAAACAGGAGCTTTGTTGGTTTTTGCTTAATAACATAAAACCTGGGTCCTCTGCTTCAAAAGAGAATTAGCAACCAGTTCCTCTAACCAGGGAAGGCGTTCTTAGTCCACAAAAATATCATCTCTTTTTGCAGTATATAATAAAACCTAATGATTTACGGATAAACAATCAGGAAATACGACTTTATCAGGAGAATGGGACACAAAGGGGTTTGGTTGACTTGATGCGGCCGCACGCCAGGGCACTGATTCGTTACAATGTGATTTACAGATCTGGTGAGCTAAGTCCTCGGAAGGACGTGGGTCCCTTTTTTTATGTTTTTTTTTTTTTTTCCTACAGTCTGGAGAGGGAGACGGTGAAAAGCCAATTCAGCGAAAAAGCGCCTGGAGATGCGATGGAGAGATGGGCATTAGGAGCCATGAAGAAAGCCCCCTCCCCCTCCCCTTCCCCTGCGCTCCCGCTCATGCCCTGAGCGCTGCGCTAATTACCCCGGAGAGCGGAGCGCTGCTCAGCGCAAGTGACGCGCTATCCCGCTGGAGATGGGGGGAAATTAAAAACCCCGCATCCCACTGCGCTCGCGCACCCGCCCGCCCCACGCTGCTGTCCTCAGAGGGCAGGCACTGCCTGCGCTCGCGCGAGCCTCTGCACCGGCGCGCGGCTCCAAAGCGATTTACCATCCACGCTTCCGGCTCATGTCCGTCTCGCAAAAAAGCTCAAGAATTTAATTTACTCCCAGGACACAATATGTTGCTCTTTCTGAGCCGCTCCAAACAACATTGCAGATGTGCGTTCAGGAAGGCGAGCGTTCGCGGCATTCTGTCTTACTTTGTAACAGCTAATAATGAACGAATTCACACTGGAATTACTCTATTGCTCGGTGATGACTTCGATTAAATTAAGGTTGACGAGAGAGATTGAGAAGGGAGATTTTAATATCCACGTAACGTGTTAAAATTTTGTTAAAACAGCTAAATTACTCAATTTTTGTCTTGCCATTCCTCCTTTCGGTAGCTGGTTCGTCTAACTTTTTAGACTATTATCCAGCAGTTGTGGTGAACATAAAAAATAGAATGATGAATAGCGCTTTGCAGCGCGTTGTCTGCAAACTCACACATGTGTTTCACCATCACACTGTGTGAGATGGGATAGCTTACCTTGGGAATAGGAAAGATAATCTGGTCGGTCCAGGCGAATTATAAAGGTTACCTTTTCCATAAAGGTGAGGGGGAGAGGTTACCTATTCTGCACAGGTGTGTAGGAGAGGTTACTTGCTTCAGGCAGGTGATTAAGAGGCTGAGGGGCCAGAGGGTTGAAAGATACACCTCTGAATGGGTATCATTTTTCAGGGAGTGGGATTCTCACCAAAACAACTGGGGAGAGGCATCCTTCCCATAATGCATTGCCAGAACATGGAATCTGAGCCATGTTATGCTGTGAGCTCTATTCTCGCTCCCATCTCCCGAATTTACAGCTGATATCCCAGCCTGTGTTTCCCTCACTCTTATATTCCTACTCTTCCCTGCCTCTCTCTCTCACACAAAGCTCTTGTCAGCAGCCACAGTGGTTTACATACTACCTGCAGAAGGGGCCCATGTTTCTTCCGTGAATATTCAAACTATACCCAAATAGGTGTCCAGCATGGCTCAGTGGGGTGTGGGGGAGGGGTGTATGGGGTCGCAGGTGGGACACAGAGGTGCTGAGCTCCGTGGGACAGATCACCTGCCACACTCAAACCCAACACAACCCGCCCCTCCAGTTGGGCAGCACCTCGAGCTGTGATCATGCCCTCCCTGCCAGGCGCTGATGCTAAAACATGAGCATGGATAGGAAATGTTATAAAATTTAACATAACGCAAAATAAAGCAAAACACGGTCATAATTTACCAGAGAAATTTTGCGTGCAATATTTGTACAGAATATTATTTGGGAAAATTAAGCAGATGAACAGCAGAAGAAAATTCACCCAAACATTGGTGGTACAAATCTGATTGGCCAGGCAGTAAAGGTGCAGAGTGCAGGGGTGGGAGTGGGGGGCCTGGGCAGTGGGTGCGGGGGTTGAATTGTCTTTGGTAAAATCCCCCTGCATGACCAGATGCCCTTCTCTCTCCCCTCCCCCACCCCCCCTCCCTGGGTACAGGGTGACAGAGATGAATGGGCTTCGTCCACTCTGCCAGTCCGCAACAGCTGATTGGCTCTCCCTCGCATCTCATTTGCATATAATTAGGGGGGGGGGTGTTGAAGTGGGAACCATTAATGTTAATCAAACAAAGCTGACAGCTCTTGATGAAAATTTCATAGAGAGGGTTATTCACTGCCTCTCGTTGAGCTGGCACATTTGACACCGGTGAAAGTTAAATGGGAAATGTGCTTAAACCACCAGCTGAGCAATGATTTTAGTTTGAGTGGTTGGTTAAAAAAAAAAAGCAACATATCATAAATATACTTGTGAGGAAGCAAGAATTCTGAGCTTTTGATTGTCTCAGGTCATAAAATTCAGCATTGAATGGATCAGAGAATGCTTGGTTAATATTATAATCTTAAGGCCTTTTATATATATATATATATATATTAATAATGCCAGATGCATTACAAACAAGTCAGGCAAAAATAATAAATATTTCAGTATATATTTTTTGCTTAATCAAGGATTCAACCAATAAATCACATTTTATCTCAGAAACTTTATATATAAAAATACTAGAATATTGTTTTAAAAAGGAAAGGGGATCTATGTATAGTTTAACTATATTGACAGGAAAAGACAAATAAGCTTGTCACATTGTTTGCGAGTGGGTTTGCTTGTTGCTTCACAGAGGAGTGTGAGGTATGCTCAGCTAACTGCCAGCCCTCATTCTTCACCAGCATGGCACAGTTAGCCTGTTAGCCTGTGTGGTAGCTTGTGCTAACTATGCACAAGAAACGCTGAGTTGCCCACGCAAAACGACACTTACCAAGTCACAAACGAGCTCATTTTTTAAGAGAAAGGCCACACAAAAGCAGTCATGCCTAAGGCCATGTTTCTTACGTCACCTTGTTGGTGACTCAGATTATTTATGTGGGAGATTTGTGTCAGGGTAAAGCCAAATCTTATGTTTATATGCCTTAAGGTCATGTCCGCAAGACTCCTGAGTCTTTCCTCACACGGCCATCTGGCCAGCACTTTCAAACAGAGCCTTATAAAACTGGTTTTTCAGTGGGTTGAACCAGCTGCAGAGTGGAACAGCTAAACTGACTGAGTGACAGTACTCACTGTGTGCGTGTACTGTTTAGCGCAAACCATCATGTCTTATTCACACCCCTTGCAACAATGTACAAGCAATCACTTTTAAAGCATTGAATTATTTATTTTTAAATTAATGATCAATATTAAGGTATTATTCTTTTAAAAACTGTGTGTTGTATGCTGAAAGTACTATACAGCATAAATTATAGTTGCACTGGATAAAGACATTTGTCTGCTCAGCCCCACATCCACTAAAGGTGAATTAAACAGCAATCGACTTGATGAACACAAAAAGTGATGCATGTTTTGAGTGAAGGCATAGACACTGAGGAACAGAGCTGGAATTTTCTACACTGTAGATATATTCCATTACAACGGACCATGAGCGGTTTTACTTTTTGGTGAGACCAAAAGTAAATGGAGTATTTCAGTAAATGTACCAATCATTTCAGAATAGTTATTTTAGGGTAGAATAGTACAGACAATCCCTGAGTTACAATGTAACATTTTTGTAAATATAATGTAGTAATTATAACTTCCTGAGTGACACATATGTGAATTATTCTGACCGGAAAATGAAAGGACAGCAGCAGGGCATGGCGTATGTTTTGTTTCTGCACACTTGTAATATGCTCATATTTACCTTTTCTCCAATGCACATATGAAGATGTCTGAGCATATGTGCCTGAGAGGGGGGGGGCCTCAGTCTGTGTTTTCTGATGCTGGAAATTACCCCCCAGGCACCATGCTGGCTCTTATTATGGGGAAGCGCTGGCCTCCTCCACTCTCCTTGATTAAAGTGGCTTCCACGGCGTAATGGCTGCAGGAATGTCATTACTGCGGGACCACGCTGCTGCGCAGAGGGGCTGAGCGCGCTCACATGCCGCATTCAGTCTAGAGCCCATGTTTCAAAATAAACCTGCCCCTGATGTCACCGGGGTTAAGCCCTTCCCACACCTGTCTCCCTGGAGGCAAATGCATCCCAGAATCTCCTGCAGCGATGGAAAGATGGTACCGGGTGGAGGAAATATCTGGCACAGGCAGGGATGTCAGCAGGTGGGTGATGTGACCATGCGATGGACACAGACAGAATATTTCAATCCAGAGGAACCAGTTTAGAAATGATACACCCACATTTTACTTTCATTTTACTCATTTCATCTGTTCGCTATTGTATGTGTGTAGTATGGGTGTTCATAGTTTCACAATGTTCCATATTACTGCGGTTGTACTGGTGCATTTATACAAACGCACACACACACACACACACATGTACACATGTATGTTTATTTAGTGTGCAATCACTCTCAGTAATTACTTGTCTTTGTTTACATCCATCCCAGCTTCCCTGCTGGCCTTATTGTCCCACCCCTCCTGGCTGCTCACAGTGGTGTAGCGGGGTTGTGCATGGGTCAAAAACAAGCAAATCGTCTCCATGGCAACCCTAATGAATATCACGTAACCCCGCAGTTGGTCCGCCCCTGCATCTCATTAGCGCCTTGGCGTCGCCGGGCCCTGCGATTACCCCCACTGCAGCGTACTTGTGAAGTTCTGGAGCCCACATTCAGACGTGTCTGAATGTAAGAGCGCTGATCTAGGGTCAGGCTGAGAGATAAAAGGCAGAACTGATCCAAGATCAGTGCATGCTGATATATGGTGTGTTGACAGGGACCCTGCCTGGCGCATTGTGAACCCAGCCTTGCCAGTGGGTGGATCCCCAGTGAGTGGCTCATTAGAGAGGAGCATGCACCATGGTGCACACTGCCCAGGGCTTTACCCACCGGGCCCACAGGGTCAGAGGGGGAGCTATGGTCCGTCGGCCTGCACAGAGCTGCTTAGGCTTAGGCTGATTACACTGTAATGCTGACTTTGCCAAATTAGACAGTCCGGGAAGCCGGGGGTGGGGTGGGGGGGTTATCCGCTGTTCTGGGGAAGCTCGGAGGGGTTAAACCTGCAGACGCTGAGGCCCTCCAGGACTGGATTTAAACCTGCAGGCAAGGCAGCCCTCCAGGACTGGAGTTAAACCTGCAGACACTGTGGCCCTCCAGGACTGGAGTTAAACCTGCAGACACTGCGGCCCTCCAGGACTGGAGTTAAACCTGCAGGCAACGCAGCCCTCCAGGACTGGAGTTAAACCTGCAGGCAACGCAGCCCTCCAGGACTGGAGTTAAATCTGCAGACACTGTGGCCCTCTAGGACTGGAGCTAAACCTGCAGACCCTGCGGCCCTCCAGGACTGGAGTTAAACCTGCAGGCAACGCAGCCCTCCAGGACTGGAGTTAAACCTGCAGGCAAGGCAGCCCTCCAGGACTGGAGTTAAACCTGCAGACACTGCGGCCCTCCAGGACTGGAGTTAAACCTGCAGACACTGCAGCCCTCCAGGACTGGAGTTAAACCTGCAGACACCGCGGCCCTCCAGGACTGGAGATAAACCTGCAGACACTGGGGTCTTTGAGAATTTATAATGACTTTTGTTTTTACAGATTGAGGCAATAGAATCCAAGACATTGGTAGAGATAAAGTCTATTACAATCTATGTAATCCAATAAAGCAACATACAGTATGGCTGGAGTAATGCATTCTAAAATGGAAACTACTATTAGCATAACCGCTGTGTCATAATAAGGACAATATTTGCGGGGATCTTCCCAGCGAGCCCCCTGCAACTATCCTAACTGTGCCCTACTGACTTGACTGGCTACAAACCCTGCTGGGTAAGATGACATAAGCACACTCACACAGAACGACCACCAATGACTGTCACTCCAGACATGAAAGGGAGGGGGGCAGAGGGAGGACAAACAAACAAGATCTATGTAGCATGTTACAGTCATGTGCATACAGTGCTGAGCACAAGCACACAAAACGCTAGGAGCCGGCGGAGGTGACGATGTGTTCTCTGTTTCCCTTTGGTGTGACTGTGTGTCTGTGTGTGCGTGTGTGTTTTTATTGCACATTGACTTATTGCCACAGAGTAAACCTGTCAGGTTGCCCTGGGTGAGGCCATAATGAAGTCCCCTTTATTGGTTTAACTGCAGCGGTCAAGTGGCAGATCTGGAAATAGTGAGTCTGTGCTGGAGAGGTTCTGCCTTGGAGCCAGTCTGAGTGGGAGCCTGGGTCGCTGGCCCCAGGGGCTTAACCACATTTAGAACGTACTCTGAAAATAGGCACCATGCTATATTTAATCAGCACAAATAGCAAAAGGTGACTACCCAGCTTGCAATTTTTAGTTTCCAGAACATTCTCTGATCATTACAGAAAATGTTCGCACAAAGTACATTTTTTTTCCAGTTTTCTTTGTGTTTGTTGAACATAATTTACCTGCAGTGTTTTCTTGTGATCCTGACAGAACTTGTTCAGAATAATGTAATGATTTTAGAATGTTTGAGGAATGTTCATTACGTAGAATGTTTGAGGGACTAATTATATATGTCAAACCCCAGTGAAAACATTACCTCAGTTATTCTCAGCGTTGTATTTTCTGTTAGCTGGTAAGGGGAGATATTACAAATTGAGATTTGTGAATTCAAAAAAGGTTTCCAAAAGGTGACATGCAATTTTTTGGGGGTTGAGTTTAGTCTATACAACAAGGGGACACAGATGTTAACTAATTAAGAGTACATTTTGTACTGTAAGGAAGTATTTTATTTTACATAAAGAGTTGCTAGGTGCTAGGTGCTAGGTGAAGTAGCAGAGGCAGGGACCATTAGCTTGAGCTTGATGCAGTGCTGGATACTCTGTAGCTAAAAGGTGAAATGGCAAACAGAGCTGGGCTGAGTGACCGGTTCTCATCAGTATATGTTCTTCTTTTCTTATGTTCTAAGCACTTGTTGCTTGGGCAGAACCCTGAGAAAAAACACGTCCATCATCCCTCGTTTTGCACCACAAGCTTGGGTTGTTGCCATGCCATAACAGAAGTTTTACCGTTATACCGTGTATATGAAACTGCAGACCTGAATAATAACCGTGTCTCCATTTACATAAGACCTGGGTTTGCATAAGACCCGGTCTGTTTAAGCCTGTGCACGTAGCATCCGAGCGGAGCTGCCGCAATTAAACACTGGTTAAGTCAGTGCTAGCGGACCCAAGTAAACCCTTTTAAACCTACTCCAAGCCCTGCAAGACTGAAGTCACAAACCTTTCCCTGAGTGCACAATGTATTTATGTTTAATCCCAAGGTTTTTTTTTTTTTTGGAACCTTTTCTGGGCCATGTACATGTGCTCCAGAACACAGATTAGCTACTAAACACCAGCCAAAAAAAGACACCTTCAATGGGTTTTTAGGCTGCTGTAAATTTGGTTACAGTTTGCGTGGGGGGAGAGTCGGATCAGAGCCGTGGGGGGAGAGTCGGATCAGAGCCGTGGGGGGAGAGTCGGATCAGATCCGTGGGGGGAGAGTCGGATCAGATCCGTGGGGGGGAGAGTCGGATCAGAGCCGTGGGGGGAGAGTCGGATCAGAGCCGTGGGGGGAGAGTCGGATCAGAGCCGTGGGGGGAGAGTCGGATCAGAGCTATGAGGAATCATTCCTGTCCCTCCAAGGAACAAGTGACACATTTGTTCAACAGAGGACAGAAATATGCATTGGATTAACTTTTAATTTAATGGAAAACTGTAATTAAATGAAAGCATAATATGGGACCGAGATGTCTCTTTATTCTTCCATGTGTAGTTTCAGCTTTTTGAACACTTGTTGTTTATTTGCAATGGCAGCATATGGGAGGCTGGATCTCTCGCAGGCAGAGGATCGTGTTTCTGTGCAGAGATTCTGCTGGGAGTGAAACCTCATTTCTGGGTCTGATTCATAAGGCTTGCCGTGCTCAGGGTTTTCCCATCATCTCAGCTGAGCATTATTTTAATTTTTAAACCTTTTTTTGGGCATTGCCTGTCAGCATCAGCACCCGTGGGTGTGTCTGCCCAGGGTAGGATGGTGTGTGTGTGTGTGTGTGTGTGTGTGTGTGTACCTGACACAGGTAGATGCCCGAAAGTGCTTTCATGAAGATTGTGAGAGAGACAAAGAAAAACTGGTCTAGCTTGGCAGGTGACTGTGTGAATGCCACACTGCAAACTCTGTCTGAACTGTCCTTTAGTGTATTTATACAGGCGCAGCTGCAAATAAGAGCATAAGAACACATCAATCTGTAATGAGGGGAACTCGCCCTTCTGCCCACCTGGGCCCGTCGTTCACAGTGTGGAGAGTATCCAGCACCGGCTAACTGCTAATTACAATTCCTCAGCTCCTCATACAGCTAAAGGCTACATGTAAACACGGCCTTATGACTGACTTCAGGTTTATGAATCAGACTGGGCTGACAAAAATACAGCTGTATTTTCCTAATTTAAAATAATAAAGAAAAACTGTGATTAAAGATGAGCACAACATTCATTGGAGGATCATTCACTCAAATGCTGACTCTAGATCAGTTTGCATTTCTGCAAGATGAGTTTGGCTGAAGGGTCAGACTGGCCTTGGCTGAGTGTGTGGCGGACGGCGGATTTAGGCAGAGTTGTTTTGGTTGTTTTGTCTCAGGACAGCTCAGTCACGGGGCTTGTCTGTGGGTGATGTCTCCAGGTTTGGGGCACCCCCCTCTTGGCCCCCACTGCTACCTGGCAGGAGGGCTGTATGAGATTACCCAGAATCCACCTCAGCCAGTTGGGCAGCATTCCAGGGTAACATAACAACCACCCGGGAGGTGTAGCTTGGTTCCTCTTGCCCCCCCTTGGGTTCACAGATCCTACCTGTGTACGCAAAAACAAGGACACCCTGAGGAGCCTTTAGGGACAACATGCTACTCGCTTAAGGTGCAGGCAAAAAAAGGGCAAAACACATACGATACCAGGATATACAATGTGTACTTCATTTGCACAATTTTAAGTAAATACCAAGTTAACACCAGGAGCTG